>OX457128.1:24928227-25422535 GCA_949752895.1 Dendrolimus pini
TGGGTAATAGAATACTTTTGGGCGGAATATAGCATAATTTACCCACGACTATATCGTGGGAAAACTATTGACCATGTGTCTAGTTGAAAAACTCAAAAAAAAAAATCATTTTTATAAAAATAACTTCATAATGTTATGCAATACAGTCTTCGCCGCAGTATTGCACCCGAAACTCAAAAATTCTTTTATTGTTTTTTTGAAACGAGTTTTGGCTTCGAGGCTGGTAGACAGGATTTTGTTCCAACAAACACGATTTGTTTTGGTTCGATTTATTCTTTTACACGACAATCCAAAAAAGTAGCGTTTTGTTCTTGGTTATTGTGTTCAAAATGATTTACTCTAAGATAACTTCCAACTTTGTAAACTAACTAGAGGTTAAATGGAGATTCGCTGTGATTTCAAGTTTTTTCCAAGTTAAACAGTAGTCTATATTCATCTCTGTAAATTTTAAGACAATAAAATTAATCGATGCGTTATTCCAAAGCCAAGAAAAAATCCTTTTCTGAAACAGTTTAAATAATAATTCCTATATCCGCCTTAAAAAGAGTTCAACGCGCGTTTGAGTATCTGTCTCTATATACATAATTATCTATAGGCATATTTTTATGTAGTGATAATATAACTATGTATGAAGTACGAAAAATATATTATTATATATTTGATTTGTTTTCAATAAAAAAATCTTATATATATAAATGTGTTCATAATATGGTAGGTGTAACGTATATATCACTAAACTGTAAGAAAAAAAAATCATACATCTTGTTACGACCGACAAAGACAAATTCACACCTGCAGCTGATGAAACATATTTTATTATCTTTCAGCATTTGGACTTTTTTTTACTTTGTGTTTAGCATTAGAAAACAGCCCATTGTGTATTGTAATCTTTTATGGCAGTCATTAGCCAAGTGTGATTCTAAGAAATTCGGTCCACGCGGCCGGGCAGACATATTGCATCGGTACGATATAAAGCAATGCCCCAGATGAGACACGAGGTAGTCGAGCGATAACCACAAGCGAGGCAAGACTTGTGTACATTCGGTGATCTATTTAGTGACGGACTTCGCGAGTGTATTTGAATTACGATCTTCTGCATTACGTTTGGACTTATTGCGTCCGGTTATATTTGTACCTGTGTTTTATGTGTTTGTATAGTTCTAATAAAGTCTTTAATAATTCAAACGGCATTTTAATTCGAGTCCTGCAACTCGTAACAATATATAGTACGTATGAGGAAACATGATATACGCCTAGTAAAAGAAAGAATATGGTCTGTACGCAACCGGGATTTAACGCTAGTATTGTGGTGTGATAGAGGACGTATGTCGTCAGAATAGAGGAGTGACCTTCAAAAATTGTGAATTATATTTTACTCGATAAATTATTTTTATGTTTATGTCTTACATATATAAGTCTTCTGTTGTGTGTGCGTCACTGAACTACTCCTAAAATAGTTGGACCGATTTTGATGAAATCTTTAGTATGTTTAAGTGGATTCGAGAATGGTGATTCACAATTATTTTTCTAGTAAATATGTATATTGATTTGTGTACATATTTTATTTTTGAGTATTTATGTTTTGTTCTTTAATGAATATTAAGTAAATTATCTCACGGTGTATAAACCAGTTCAATGACTAAAAACTTAGCAGATTCAGACGACCTTCTGAAACTGTACTCTGGTCTGTACGCTTTGTGATGTTAATGAGGACTGCCTCCCATTGTGCTTGCTCCACTGACACGGTAAAGCTGAAACTAATACGCGCGTAAGCCTAATTGCTTAATTTTGGACTATTATTTCAAAATGGCTGAATTCTTTCATTGCAGCAGTCGCAACAGTCTATCAAAATAGTTTTTAGCAACTCTATTAATTTATAACACAATAAATTTTGGTCTAGTTTATGCAATTAATATAAAAAATATTATTTAAAAAAGCTTCACCCCTCCTACCAAGCTAAATCGGACAAGCAGATTCTATAAATGCAATTTTTTGAATTTGTGACAGTCTAACTGTTAGAGCGTCTTGTGAAAACTAATGAATGAATTTATACCTTGTTTTTCTTATCAGATAATTTTTTGGAAAAGTTTTAGCTATATTGTGACTTTAGATGATTAATATAAAACATATCTAACTTTAGATATAGTTTCAGTTGTCTAAGACATTTAGGATTCATTAAATAGTGGTCACTAATTTCAAAAAGTTCAATTCACTGCAAAAATTCTGTTTGTTATGAATTAGTGATAATCATCATCTAAGTCTGGTGTGTACCGACTTTTAACCAGTGGTTAAAATAAATTAATCGCTAAAAATTTATGCATAAACAGTGATTATTATATTTTAACCGCCGGTTAAATGTCGGTGCACACCAGCCTAAGTAAAACAGTGTATAAATGTAACTCGATATGGAGCTAACTTATAACTTAGCTCTCCAGTTACCGGAGATGTAACTTTGGTCTACATTTAGGATACTTTGTAACAAACAAACAAATACGAAGCTGTCATGGCAACGCGAATGAAGTTAGTTACTAATAATCCGGATGAGTGTTTGGCATTCTGCATACCATAAAGGAGTAGAAATGCCAAATATGTTAACGATATTGGACCCCAGAACCATATAAAAAGCACCAAATCAAAAATTCCCTCTTTATGTATCAGTGTAGGAACGTAGAGAGAGTACAATTTCATGCGTTGGGGTGGTCTGTTGTAAGAGGCGACTGTACTAACAGTGGTATTCAATCTGTGCAATCAAACGTCACTGTCATTGACGTCAAACAATAATGACAAGTAACTGAACCGAACACAGTCACAAGCATTTCTAATATAAGATATCTGTGAAAATAATAATTAAGAGTTCCTGTAAAATATTTAAAATTAAAAATAACACGAAGGCTATAAAAGTGTTTACATTAATAATAAAAGAACAATACTGCGACGACCCACAGCCAGATGGTAGGGTATTTGCCCGTCTCTATGGCTACCACTGTATTTTTTTTTAATACTATGGCTGCAACGCCTTTGGCATTGATTTTGCCAATTTCAAAGTAGAAAAGACAGGTGCTTTATTCTATGCAATCCGCAAAAAAGGTTTTGGTCGGTGATTTGTACGAGTTTTTGCAAATCTGTGGACAACACAAACATAAAGTTAAATTAACTACAATAAACATAGATGTTATTAAGCGTTAAAAACTTACACAGGACATACACAAAATCACTATGAGCTAATGTTAATAAAAAGTTTACATTGATGGGGCGGGGGCAGTTATGAGGATGGATGGCATATAGGGGAATGGAAAGTTTCGGGCAGTTAAAAAATATATGATGAACTGATCCCTCATCCAAGCCGCACTCACAGAGAGAACTGTCCCGTATTCTAAGTTTTGCTAGAAACACTGGTGTGCAAACATGACCAAGACGAAGGCGAATTATAGTGGAACTAATTTCTTTGGGGAAGTTACGATATTTGAAAAACCAGGGATATGTGGGAATGTGAGGCTGTAGATTGCCATAGTGTTACCACTGTTAAAATGAGGTCTGTAACTTGGCAATGGCACCTCAGATGTCAAGTTATATTTAAATATTTATGACACCACGTTTTTCTCGTGTTTATTTTTTTGTCCCGTCATGTCTGTCAATCGTGTACCATTAAACTTATTAAATGCCTTTATATATTTCATAGTGCTCATTATTTATTATTCACACATTCGACCACTGCCGATATAGAATTTCTACACCCACTCCTGATCTAAAGTATGCCGCCATAACAATCTTGAGTTGTGTTCCGGTATTAGGACCAGTCCAGACTGCCTTTAAAGAGCGGCAGCACATTGGTAGAGCACCATTGGTATCACAAATATCCATACGCGATGGTAACCGCTTTCCATCAGATGGGCCGTCTACCTGTCTGTTGAACTCATGCAATAATGTCTCTTAAATTACTTAAAGGATGTTGTTTTAACTAACTTTCATTGAAAGCGTTTTTGAATTTTCGCGTTCGTAAAAATATATACTTGGTTTCTGAACTACAATACAGACCAGTTTTAGAGATGAATGAAGTAAAATATTACTAGTTGGTGAGTGCGTACGGAGAAACCGGATTTATTAATGGTCTATGGTAATGAGAACACGCTCCGTTGACCGTGTGGGAAGTTCGCGAACTGATGCTTTTACGAAAATGGGTTTTTAAGTTTCAATAACATTATTCAAAAATAGATTAGTTTAATTTGTAGTAGTACAGTGAAGTAAGCCTAACTTATATTGTATTACAACATTTTAGTCTTAAGACTATAAATAGACTACTGAGCCCTAGGTCATCGAAGTAAATGGGTAAGGTCCCTAGAACGCTGGCCACGTTACCTCACTTGATCGAAATAGCACGGAAATCGTCAATAAGTCGTTTTGAAATATCTTTGTAGAGGCTCATGGCCTCGGGACGTCACGGGCCAAGCGTCTCAACAGCAAACGGGACAAAAATATAACTCTCATCGAGGGTTGCATATGGTTGCTGAATCTGAACTCCGTTTGATTATGGGTCTTCGAATTGGACAAGTGCATTAACAATCTGCCTGTAGAACTTCAAGTTAAAATTTTGTTGCGATTCGTTTTTCAACTTGTCCGTTGTAGTTTCACTTCTGCTATGTGTCCCAGCACACATTTTGATTTTTCTCAAGTTTTTTGCTAATTATGATTTGGTTACATTAAATACATTTCAATGAATGCATTTTTTATTTAAACATATATTATTTTAGATCCATAGTCTACTCTAACATTATGTCGCCTCTCACCACGCGACCTCTCGCCTCTCGGCGACTCTACCCTCCACGCCGCCGTATACAATGAGGTATTAGAATTTTCTCTATATAGAAGTTTCATTTCAATAAATCGGCAGACAAACACACACATTGTATATCCCCAAGCTAAGCAAGTTACGCTAGTGTTAGGGGTAATATACAACGCACTACTCTGGGGCTGATCCCAGACACCCAGACCATAGTAAATAACGCATAGTATCAAACGAACTCGGAACCTCTGCGTTATTACAAGGTAATATTAATAAAAACTAGTTTGTAAGTTAATCGACATAAAATACTTACAATGATAAATGTAACGTGTGTTTAGTGAAGTACATCATGAGAAGTGTAATAAAAGAGTCGTGTGGCCGTCGTTGATGCGCCTGCGCACATAATGTGGTCCCACATGCGGTTTACAACCAATTCGTATGGAAACGAGTATTTGCCATCCAACAGAGAAACACTTTGTAGTTTGTTGTATTATTTTATTTACATTGTATGCCCATAAGATAGTATCACGAATTTGTAGGGGATTTGTAGGATGTGAATTCGATAATGCCCTTGGAATTACCACAAAGTTTATTAGAAGTACACACACGTAATTCACAGTTCTTACACGTATAATCGAATACAACACAACCAAACCGTAGGCCAGAAAATCCTTATTACATAAATCGCGCAAAGTTCGTCGTTATAAGATACCTACTCGCTCCGAAATTGCACTAGGTAACTCTTCGTTCGCGGTCAGAACACGTCTGGCGCATTTCCTGACTGACGGACCCTTATCCATTTGTAAATTAGACGTAGCCTCTTAGAAACATGCCGCCCGCTGGTTTTTACTAACAGAGGAAATAAGGTTCTATGACGCCTTACGGCGACGTGAGCACAGAGATTAGCGCCAAAAATAGATAACCAAATTCAAAGGGGTAATAAAACACCTGCAAGGGCTGTTTTGCATCAATATGTAATCAGTGTCAATCGTGTCTCATTTCAATAGTGGCTTCTTATCCTAACACCTTCTCAGCTTAGGCTTGGTTTTATAAAAACTGAGATGTTTCGTCGTGAGCCAATCGCAGTCCACTGCAGGACGTAGGCCTCCCCAAGTCGGCGTCACTTATCCCTGTCCTCTGACTTCCACATTCAGCTATCCTACTATCCGTGCAGGAACGGAGAAAGAATACAATTTCCTGCGGCCGGACGGCTTGACGTAAGAGGCGACAAAACAACCCATCGCCAGGTTGTAGGGCATTTGCCCGACGGGATGGCTACCACCCCTGGTCTAAAGTTAAAGCATGGCGCTATTACAACCTTGAGCTGTGTTCCGGCATTAGTATACAGGTTCCAGTGCTCCTTTAAGAGAGCAGCAGGGCATTTGCAGCACTTTTCGTGTTACAAATGTCCACGGGCGATGGTAACCGCTTTCCATCAAGTGGGCCGTCTGCCTGTCTGCTGAAGTCCTGCAATAGAAAGAAAAAACTCTTATCAGTGACCTGAGGTATTTATCATCTTACAAAACTCCGAAATCCCCTAGATTTCGTATGAAAATAGGAAGTTATAACGTCATTACTTAAACGAGTCAAGAATATTATTAATATTTCTTTGAAAAGCAATTAAAATTATTTTTATCGTAAAATTTTAAAAGAAAGATTACAAATTACAATAGTATTCGTTATCATCATCATCCGAGTGTTAAATCCCGGTTGCGTTCGGAGCATTCATACCGACGCCCAGGGTCCATTTCCTACTTCTTCTACTGCCTTCAGCACCCCCCGTTTTCAGACCATTGGTACACATTTGATCCTTCAAACGTCATGCCAGCACTTCTTGAGCCTTCCCTTTCGACCGGGCCCTGACGGAGGCGGCATTACTAGACATTTGCGTCCCACATAATTAGCCGGTCTCCGTAAAATAAGGCCGTATCAGCGTAAGCGACTCTTGCAGATTGTCTGCTAGTATTGATTATATTTGACTTATCGTACGTTCTTTGATTTGAAAATAATTTTAGCATTTATTGTACCAATTAATATTGCGATTCAACCCCTGGAGCTTGAAGGCTGTAATTCAAAGAATTGCTACATCCAGTCTATATTTGTAAAGGTCGTACAAATGAAGTAACCTTGCCTGAGTTTCGCTAGCATAAATTACACTTTTTTTAATTATTATTTCTAGTACACTCATTGCAGTCAGTCCATGTAGTATAAAGCGTCGCATATGGATGTGTGCAACACCGAAGGTGTTATTACCAATGCCAGCATAAAAAAACACTGCCTTGTTAAAAAATATATAACTGAATAAAAAAATTCGGAGATATCAAGTATCCTAAGAATACATTCAAGTTAAAAAGGGATTCAAAAACACAGTGCCATTTGCAAGTAATAGCTGCATTCGTTTATCCCACTGGATCGACTATTCTTCTCAAAATGCTGGCCGTGTTACCACGTTGGATGGCGATGCTTATGCCTTACGCAAAATACAGACCAGCCTTTTGGTCGCATGAGACTCTTTTCAACTGTGATGATAGGTCTCGATAAAGATTCAAATATCACCCGCATATATGGTTATAATTCATTTTTAGGCTGCTTTGAAAATGACTTTTTAATTTCTCATATTCTGAAAGTTTGGAGTTACCTAATCACACGGAAGAAAACAGTACTTTTCTTTCCTGGGAAACGATTTTACCAGCTGTCAAAAAATTAAAAAAATTATACGAACTAAGGCATAGACAACACATGCGACTCATTTCCCAACTTTTTTTACAGCCACGGTTAAGTCGCGTGATAAATTGTAATATAAAAAAAAAACAACAATTTTGTATCATCATATTTTACTTATTAAATTACTTTTTACTAAATTATTATTTAATTTACATAAATTTGAGCTAAATATTGAATCAATGACAAAAAAATACTTGCTGGTAGAAAGCCACAAAAAAGACGTTTTCACTAATTTTAGCGTATTAAATGAGTTGATTATATTTAGATACGGATTTAACGCCTGAGATCATACGAGAAGTAGTTGTTTGTTTAACTAATCAGTATTTATTTACTTTCTGCATATTCGAAATGCAAAGCAGAGTGTTAACCTCGGGTGAAAGGCCTATTTAGGCACTCGAACATTAGCGCCCCTACTAAACTATCTCGTGCCTAAATAGGCCACTTTCACCTCTCGTGTAACAGTCTACTATTTATATCCTGTCTTGTAAAAAAGTATAATAAGACTAGTACTATCGGACTTAAATAAATGTAATAAAATATCCCCATGAATACAAATTTCAAGAAATCCATTAAACCTGACTCGTAAAATAGTAATTATTCCGAAAAGTATATGGAAGTATTAATAGATTTCCGTCGGTCCACCGCGACATCATAAAGCCGCCGCACTGACCGCTTCTAAAACGGCTGTTACACTATTCGGTGTTTAGGGATCCTTTTTCTAAATCAGGGTGATGTAAGAAGAACAAGAGTGGCCAATCATACAGAACGTTGCAAGTATAATATATAACTATAATATATTGTTACACCAGTTTTTAAATTAAATGATTTTATTAACTTACACAGCCGTACGTGATTCTGCTCCGCAGACACCCCTGCACTCACAATACCCGATATTGCGTACATCACCCTCTGCTGCTGCGGTGCTCACCGTCCAACTCACCGCGCGTAGCTCGCTTCTGGATCTCCTTTA
The DNA here is from genome assembly GCA_949752895.1 of Dendrolimus pini. NCBI lineage: Eukaryota > Metazoa > Arthropoda > Insecta > Lepidoptera > Lasiocampidae > Dendrolimus > Dendrolimus pini. Next base: position 24,936,702 of record OX457128.1, read on the forward strand.
AAACAATTCTAAACTCCTCCTTCACTTAACTGCTCACTAAACTTTTCTCTAAACTCTTCACTAAACTCGTCGCTGTTTTCTACTAAACTCTTCTTGCAACTCTCACGGATCGCTCTTGTCGCTTTGCCGTCTTCATCTGAACTACCTAGCTTTTTGGTCCCGTAACAACATGTTTGTCAAACTTTTGAAAGAAAGAAAAATATTTTATTTAGGACAAATACTAAGGTAATATAAACAGAAAAAGAAACAAAATAAGGGGTGCGGAGATATAAAATTCATTTTGGGTTGTTATAAAAAAAAATAACCACGAAGGCTAAGCCTGAGTCTTCTAATCTATATTAAAAAGTGCCAATTTGTTCATAATAAATAAATGTGCCGTGTATCTATACCCCACCCAAAATAAGTCCTAAATTGGACCCAGTGTCAGCATAATGCTAGCCAACAAGGACTAGCGCTGTTCTTTCGTCTGGACTATAAAGTGAAGTGACGGTGAACAATACAACACATAACAACAACAAAATATATAATATAACGCAGTGTTGTCATGTGATTCGATGCACTTAACTAAGTAACAGATTTTGATTTAACTTTTATACAGTGACTATGTCAGAATTTTAGTTGAAAGTTTACTAAAACACTTCCTCAACCCGTGAGAAAATAGAATAAGATTTTGCGGTCACTTTTGTATAATTACGGTTCGCTTTTGTACCGTACTTATGGCACGATAGTATTTTTACTGTAAAAATTCACAATGAAATTTGTTGAAACATTACTTGCATTTTTAAATGATGTCATAGAACTGTCTAAAACTTTTTGTATTTCCAGGTCGATGTTTGTGTTACGCGGATGAAGTGTCGTGCTTCTCTCTTTGTTCTTTCACCTTCTGCCAATCATTCGGGGACGGCACAATATGTCTCTTTCTCCCATTCTCCTCTTCTTGCTTACATCCTCTATCATACTACAAATTATCAATCGTAATTCTCCTTTTACAAGCTTTTATTTTTTAATTTATCTTTACAGTCAGTGAACCTTTTGTTATTTCTAAATCGATTTTGACAAAAAAAATTTGCGCTGGATTCAAAAAAGGATATTACAACTATATATACAATAAGGATATTACAAGGATATACAACTTCAGTATAATCTATTTATTTATATTTATAAAATAAAGTCGTGTTAGTTACACTATTTATAACTCAAGAACGGCTGTACCAATTTGGCTGAAAATTTATGGGGAGGTAGCTTAGAACCAGGAGACGGGTATAGGATACTTTTTATCCCGTTGAAACCGGTAGGTGGCGCTGACATCGGGTTTTAGAATCCTCCTAATCACCTGGACCGATTTTGGTGATTTTGCTTTTGTGTGTTTGAGTGGGTTGCCGGATGGTTTAGATTCGCAATTGGAACCGGTAGGTGGCGCTGGGACCGGGTCCTAGAATTTTATTTTTTCAGAGCAGGACAACGTCTGCCGGGGCCGCTAGTTTCATATAAATTTAATTATTGTTGAATAACATATACATAACTTATAAAGGCAAAAATTAAAAATTAGCAAAAAGAAACAACTTCATGAGTAAGTCTAAAGAGCAATAAAAAAATATTTTGTACAACGTCTTAAACTCGTTGCTAAGTTAAACATAAAAATTACTATATTTTGCTGTTATTGTTTTTTTATGTTTTACTTGGATCAAGTACAAGATGTTGTACAAAATATTTAGTGTTTGCTTTTCAGTTACTCTTGAAGTTGGTTTCTTTTTTACTGGAAATTTTTATTTAGACGTTATACGAACCCCACGCGCCTAAATTTATATATATAAAATTCTCGTGTCACAGTGTTTTATGAAATTATTTGTGTGTATTCTGTAGGTCTGAAAATAGGTCGTTAACTACTTATTATACCCCTAAGTGATAAAGTGGTCCAACTAAAAAAAATATTATGTTTTGCACATAATATTTTATTTTATTTTTTTATGCTTTGGCATTAAAAACTACACATAATTGTTAATTTTAACCCTTCTACCACCAACCTCCATTTTTTAATAGCGATATTAGTACTGTAATAATCTTCAAGTCTCAGTGGTCGATAACTGATCAATTATCAATCGATTAGTTAGCCAGGCATCTACCGGTGTCACTTCTCACCCAGCAAACAGCATGGAGTAGGGATAATAAGTTACTTATTTCTTATTTAATTACCAAAATATTCACTGGAAATAATTTATATGGGAAAATAACGTTTGCCGTGACAGCTAATATTTATTATATTATAGACTATAGCCAATATGACTATAGTCTTATCATTCTTCAGATCTAGGTTATTCTTTGAGCGTTTATATGTATGTCCAGTACACATTGATATAACAGTACTAGAACAATGGGAACTCCCATCGCGGGCCGTGGTGGGAAAGCACTTCCGCCGGTAGACCGATGACCTCCCTGGGAACTGGCATCACCACCACTCCCATTGTCTAGCGAATTAAGGCCTTTTATTGCCCGTAATTGTGTGCTCAAGATATGATATGATTTTAAACTTTTTGAGCCACGTTTAATGGGGTCTAAACAGTTGTTTGTTGTTGAAGTTGGCTGGCAAAGGCTCAGCCCGCTCAACTACAGAGGCCGTCTAAATAAATAGCAGTACTGGATCATGTTGGTTTTTATTATAATTGTATAATGTCTATATAATTAGATGACATAAATTACACCTGCTGCTGAATTTCCTTTTTGCCACTTATTCATGATTCTTATTAAAACAATGTACATAAATACAACAGAGAAAGAACAAATAGAAGAGTAAAAAAATATATAATTTAAACAAAAAATAACTACTATAAGTACAACCGATATGCACTGGGATGGTATCGATGATTAATTAACAATTGTTTTATCATAATCGTGCAGTAATTGTTTAATTACAAGGGCCAGGTTAACATGGCAACTGGCAGTCTCGCTAGAGACTCTCCACACAGCACTAGCGTTATACTATTCTTAGTGCTGCACGACTCTATGGATCGCGTTTAGCGATATCGATCTTGCTCACGTAATTCTTTGTATAATAGTTATGTACTGAAAATGTGTTCGGTCGCCTATGTCTGCCTTGTCACGTGTTGAAGAAAAAAGCCAATACTCCATTCTCAAGCACGAGAAATAGTCAGTATTAGTAAATTATGACTTTAAATCGAAAAATATTTTTTATGAATATCCTGATAATCAGACATTTATATATTCAAACACAGCCCTATTGTTTAAATATATTACTTGAAATTAAAATGAGGTTATAATTTTACTCTTAGATTGTGGTGCACCAACAATAATAATTATCGATACTGTCTACCTTATATGTGAAGTACATCACTAGAAAACTGTCATGTCGACCTATCACAGACCTTATCTACAGAATAATTTGAAATTTCTTTATTTAATAAACTACTTATATACATTATTTTTTTGTATAATATTATGTACTTATAGGTATGCATTCAACTGGAACGAGACTACGAGAACAGTTTCGCTTGAAGCGAAATCATAGAAATATTGGTGAGTGTTGAGAATTATTGTTTTCAATTTTATAAAGAATATTTTTTGCAAATTGCATACAAAATATGAATATTGCAAGCTTCAAACCGAAATGTTATAATCCCCTGTAGTTGAATATCTATATAGACGTAAACATTAGTAAGTAAACATTATTCCAAAACTTTTTAAACAGTATCAACAAGAAATTTACGATGTATGTAATTAAGTATTGTATGTCTTAAAGCGATGATATAAATCGCTTACTACCTGATAATCATATTTGTTGTATAATATATAATAATCTGTAATATTGTAAAACTCTAAACATGCCGTGTCTATACATTAAAGCAATTAAAAAAAAACAACTGGAATAGACTATATAAACGACGCAGCATACGAAGCAATCTTTTTTAGATTTTTTGTCTGTTTGTTCGGGATTCACGTAAAAACTACAGGATCAATTCCGATGCGGTTTTCACTGATCGCCAGGAAAATTTTAGACTTCAAATATATGCTACTTTTTATCCCGGGAATCCCGCGGGAATTTTCCCGGGAGCCTAGTTGTATTTGTTCGGGTTTTGACTAAAATGAAAGCATAGCTCACATTCTTTTTTTTGAAATACCGCGGTATTTTGTGTCCCGGAAATCCCACGGGAATTTCAAGCCCAGCGTAAACGAATTCAAGGCCATATCCTAGTAACAAATATAGTTTTAACTAATGGCCCGTCCATATATTTTATCAACCGTTCATATGCTTTACTATCAGTCAAAATTGGAAATAAGCTGCATACAAATAATGTCAAATATTCATTCGATGGTAAGGCAAATGAAAGAATAATAAGATGTAGGAACCGGCCATAAAATTAATGTTATAACTTCGATTCATAATTTCCAGGTGCTATTGATCTGCCATCGAGGTGCCTGTACGAAGGTCGTTGGTTTACGGACGGATCTATCGTGTCTACCAAGGAGGCGTGCCTGCGCTGTGTCTGCAACCGGGGTGCCTTGGCATGCACAAGGCGTGCATGCGCCAGGCTTCCCGAGCCACCTCCAAAGAGGTGCCATGTACTGCACAGAAAGGGATCTTGTTGTCCTGAATTGCACTGTCCCGGTAAGAGATTAATCCAGAAATTGCATGTCTATTCAAATGTGAAATTCTATATATTCCAGTCGTGCCCTGAAAAAATAAAAATCTATTCTAGACCATTTACTGGGTCTAATTGTAAGTATAAACCACCCCGAGATCCACTCAAACACACATACATTTCATCAAAATCGTAGAACCCGATTCCAGCGCCAAGTATTTTGTTTAGATTGATGGGTTACATTATTGAAGTTTTAGTAGGGATCCTTAATTTTTATATAGCCTATATTATTCATATATACTAATGTAGCATTCGAATGGTAAAAGAAATCGGTCCAGTAGTTTTTGAGTTTGTTCGTTACAAAAATACAAATTTTTCCTCTTTATAATATACGTATAGATATAGAATACAAACCGGCAGTTGTAGAAATAAAATGCTTTGAAAACAAGTCCTTGTTTGTGGTCATCAGTTATGTTAACTGTTTTTATAATAAGGATTACAATAACTATGCAGAGTGGGGAGTCTAAAAAAGGATTTATTTTAGACGCTGAATCACCAAAAAAGATTGTGATTGTCAGTACTGCTTTGGATTGATTACAGATGGTGTCATTTTACTAGAGCAATCAGCCTCTGCAAGATTCGAAAATGATGATTACGAAGATGGTGTTACAGCATCAGCAAATGGTAAATATTTAAATGTTCATTGTTTAATTGTTATGTACTGTTTTGAATTTAGGACTCGTGTACTGATAACTGATGATATTTGGAGTCTTTCCAGCTTGCGTTGAAGGAGGGACAATTTACGCGGCAGGGTCTGCAATGAGTTCAAGTACAGCCTGCGAGCAGTGCTTTTGCCTGGGAGGAGGAAGACGCTGTGTCAGACCACAGTGCATGCCTACACCTCAGGATTGTTCTGCAAGACCTTCTCCGGGCGCGTGCTGTCCACAACGGTACTACTGTGAACGTACTAGCACTAGACCACCTGAAGAGAGGCATCAGTATGGTGAGTATTTCTTATATTTCTAGTTAAGTTACTGATTCGTGTATTTATGAACAAAATTATAGTAGGATAGATAAATAAAACTTTATTTTTCACCAGATAGAAGTTTAACTTATAAATAAAATAAAACTACTTCACCAAAAGGCTATTTAATTAAAGCGAACATCTCATTTTAGGACTGTAACTGTCAATGGTAACAATTAAGTTTTTTAACTACACAAAATTATTTTAATCTTATACACTTGGAGCTTTTATGAGAGCACACATTAATCTAAATCAATCCGTTGAAAAAGATACAGTAAAAATGGAACTTCCAAACGATTGTTAATCTTTATACGAGTATAACGAAGGACGTTAACTTGATAGCCAACAAACAGTAAGAATATATTAGAGTTTACAAAGTGATTTTAAATCACGTTTTAAAATTATGCATTTTTTAATTTTTAGACTGTCAAGTAAATGGAAAATGGATAATTGAAGGCGATAAAGTAAACTCCATCGAAAAGACCACCAATTGTAGCCAATGCTTCTGCCTCCGTGGAGTAGTCCAGTGCCAGCCCTTGACCTGCGCACAACCATTGATGGGCTGCCAACCTTTGTTGAGACCTGGAGATTGTTGCCCGCATCGTTATCATTGCAATCACCGGCAAGGTACGTACGTCCTATAAGTTGTTGCTGCTTTTGAAGATCATCGTATGAGATTATGATATTCTACTCTTGTTACATGATACTTGATAAACGCAATACACTTAGTTTTAGGCCCAAAACCATCAACTTTACGAGCATCGTTCAATCCATATCCAATGGCAATACAGCAAGAAACAGAAGACATGCAGTCAACCAAATCAAAAATGGGTTTAAAAAACAAAAATTCTTTCACAAATAAAGACACATCTTTAACGTCTACTCTTCAACAATTAATATCAACTACAAAGGTTAAAAGAAAAACAAATGAACTACCTCGAGAAGTAGCCCTATCTAATAATTTTACTGTAACAAGTATCACTCCCAAAACGATAACAAGTAGAGCAGAAGCTAAAGCCACAAACATAACTCCTACAATTGGTACAACTAAAATGATATCTTCCGAAGTAACTCTTAATACTATTACACCAGAAGAAGGGACAACAGAAATTACGGACAAAAATACAGAACAACCGGAAGGTACGATAAGGATTATGATTAATGGAACAATTAATTGTACTTCAGAGTTATCATCTACTTCGATTCCCTTATATGATAACTTCAGTGACACTGAAAGGATTAATATGGAAACACAACCACGCATACCTTTGATAGACACAAGTGATTTGGATGTAACATTTTCACCAAATGATATAATAACAGATAGAAGTGTGAGTAATTTTGATGAAAATGAAACTTTCACTATTAATGTGACAAGTTCTTTAAAAACGAATACTATCACCACCATATCAACGAAAAGACCAACATCTACTGTACCTGTGTCGAAAATTGTGCCAACATCATTGACTGAATCAACAAATAGTTCTAAAAAGACAAAAGGAGACTATGACTACGATTACACGGAGCCTACTTTGCCACCATCTCTACCCAATTTGAAGTAAGTTATCCTTATCTTTACTAAATATAAATTAATATTTGATTGTTTACGTGTAATCAGCGCAAGAAATTAAGTCCTTTATCTTTCATGTTGAACTAATTTTGTACCTAGCTAGCTTCTTTCTGAATCTGAAGTTGGTAAAAAAGGGGAAATAAAATTACAATGAAATCGGAATAAATAAAATTATAATCAACCTTTAAACGATTGAAATTCCTTACTTTACGAGCATGGATTTATCTATCATGTTGACTGAAAGCACGTTAATAAGGTAATAGTATTTCTCATGAGTATTGTAATAATGCTTAACCAAAAAGAGTGTCTAAACAATGAATGTCCTTCTTCAGTATTCTAAATTACGCATTGAATTGAGACGCAAAGATCTTAAGCCCTATGTTATCATGACTCAAATATATTAAAAAATCTTCCAATATTTTGTTCTATTTTTACAGAATAATTCCATTCGTAGCAGCAGATGCAGTGGTTGATGAAGAAGCGCCCAAAGCAGATATGACATATCCGAGTTTAGACAGAAATGATAAATTTCCTGTATATTATCCTAATGTTGATACAAAAGACCAAGTCTATCCTACAAGAAGGGCAGACGTATATAACAACCCTACCCAGTATCCAGTTTTTGTATCGGGAAAAGTTCCTCATTATTCTGTGATAAGACATAGTAATGACATGACAAGTTATTCAAATAATAATGATCAAGAGCATGCTCCTTTTGATGGTAAACTACCTGATACTAATAGAATTATGAAGGCAACAACTAGAACCTTTGAACTTGAAACACCTGTTGTCAATTTGTTTTCGCCTCCTCAAGAGACTGAAGGTTTGTTTAATAATTATTTAATGTTCTATTTGATTATTTTACCAAATTGAATTTACATATATTCTTGATTCATTCTACTAACGCTACAGGAATAATGTTTTTTATTGTATTTTAAATTCCAGGTGGTTTCGTACCAAAAGATTCGAGTTTGATTGATGATTACTATGCTGTGTTTCCCAGTACTTCTCCCTCTTCTATACTATCAGTGCCCCATCTAACAACATCCATGCAGTTAGATGTATCTAAAGGTATAATAAAACAAATACTTAATGGAATTGAATGCTTATTGTAAATACATTAATCTTAGAGGTAAAGCAAATATAATATTTGCAACGAAGTGAAATATTATTTTCACAGGTGAATGCATATCAAGTGAAGGACATAGAGTTGCAGAAGGTACATCCATAGTGGTTGCTTGTTCCGAGTGCAGGTGTCTGTGGGGCGAGATACGATGCTCCCCACGCTTGTGTCCCAAGCCTTTGCAGTGCACTACTAGCCTCGTCCAGGACCCCTGCTGTGAACCACTTATTTGTCCTCAAGGTACGAATGTTTTTATAAGATGTTTCTTCCTATATTAGTTTAATAAAGGACACAAAGTACACTCAGACAAGAAACTGCCAACAACAGTTACTTTGACATCATACGAATTTAATGTTCCTAGTGAGAATTAAATTAAGGCATATTATCACCATTACGCTAACATGACTTGATGAAATGAATGAATAATTTTTTAACTAAACTGTAAGTTAAAATAGTATAGTAAACTGTAAATATATATTATTTTATTGTTATAACATAAATCTGCATTATAATTTACTACTAGTATAAATTTCAGTCTTACGAATTTCTTTTTCAGATAACGAAACCACACAACACACAATAATTTCTACTGATAAGAAAAATATTACGAAAGTATATACGACAAGCTCAACGGAAGCTCCTAAAACAAGCGCTCCACCTAAACAAATGAATGAAACAAAAAATACAACTGATTTTACGATTAACAAAAAACCTAATAATATTCACAATAAAGAGGTTACCAATAGGACAAATATTAAAATGACAACAACCACACCCAAAACTACACAAACAACATCACCAAGGCCAACGAAAAACCCTATTACTTATGAAGAGGATGACGAAGAAGAATTTTCTCTTGGCAGTGTACTAAAACTTCTTTTAAGAGAATATGAAACGACTACTCTTCCGACCGTAACTAAACCACCCATAACCAGGCCAACTAGAAAGCCTTTGTCAACTGTAGCACCATTTATTCCTTTACCCACTTATACTCCACCCAAATTATCGGTAAATAGAATAGATCATTTAATTTTAGGTGAATCATCTGCTATAAGTACAAGTACACCAGCATCCTTGACTAGAATTACTACTAAAACTACTCCTACTACTACTAAAACGACTACTAGAACTACTACTAAAATGGTAAATGATGAACCTAAAGAAGTCCATTATTCTTCTAATGAAGTAACTAAAAGTTCAACTATATCAGGGGTACCGGGTTTACTCAAACTAGCAGGTTGCAATATTTACGGCAGGATGTACCGTGTGGGCAGAATTATTACTGAACTCTCGACGCCTTGTCAGGAATGTTGGTGTACTGAATTAGGGGTTCAATGCAAATCTTTAAAATGTTAGTAAAATCGTATTGAAATATTTTATTGTATGTTTGAAACCAGATGATTGAACTTTTGTATGGAAGTGTAGGACATATGTGATAGAAAACATTCATATGATTTGTTTATCTTAACTCAGCAGAGGGTCAGTACTCTTAGTTTAGTTTAATAGGTTTAAGGAATTGCTTTAGGTATGTTTCCGAATCAGTGCGCGTTAGCCTGTGTCCACGTATGTACCAAAGTAACTCTCATAGGGGCTAAAGCGGCAGCTTTCGCTGATTCGTATTGCGAATATGACACATATTGACACACGTGTCAAAATGACGTGGAACCTTATACGATGTTTTACATTTACTAGTATATCTAGACACATGTGGATTTCAGTAAGCGATTCTTCAAAAGCGGCCGCTTTATGCCCCTTGATCTCAGTGTTATTACAGACCTCGATGCTTTTACTAAAAAATGCAGATTACGCTTGGTATGAGGATTGCTTTGCTAGAATGTCACGCATCCCTTGTCCCATGTAAAGATGGTCCTGCATGTGACTGTATACGACATGGTCCGACTCAGCCATAACTCAATTATTACAGCATTTGGTATTCAGAAATACTTTCTCAAACGTAACAATAATACGAGTACATATGAAAAAAAGAGTCGGAACGAACCTATTTTTAGGTCACCTCTCTCTATACTGGGTCCTATATACCGCATGCTGTAATAGCCAGAGCAGAAAATACGTCACCATACAATACACATCATCATATAATAACAGTTTTGGACGTAGGTATAGTACACACTTTGAAACAAAATTAGTAGCAATCTTAGTTTTCGATAGTCACTGTAAGGGGATCAATCGTCAGTTTGTGGACTGATAACATATCCTTCGTACAAGTAATTATAAATGTACTATGTTTTAGAAATTCTGATAGAGAATTTGATTATAAGTTGAAAAAAAAACTAAGTACATTAAGAACTAACTTTCAAATAGTACAAGTGATTATAGACAAATCGCTACCAGATGGGAGTGTGCCCAAAAGTCTGGCTAGTTTGTTGGTCAAAGTATGAGACAGTCTTCTGATAAAAAGTGGCATCGAAGAATTTCTTGTAAATTTCTTAGAAGAAACTCTTTGCTGATAGACCCTATGGACCTAATGTTTTAACTCCAAACGGCTCAATTATGTAACCCCTTCCTAAGGTTGTATATTCGCGCCGTTTGAGATCGTCGCCAGCATCTAACTCAGTCATCGGAAGATGTGACGGCGCTAGAGTGTCGACACATGTCGCGTCCCAAATCAGCGACCGTCCCATCTTCCAATGCATAAGTGAAATACCATCCGGCCTCTTCTCATCGTCGCGTACCAAGCCATTCGTTTCTAACACGGCCGGTAAGCCCACGATGAAAAGAGCCCGGCAGATAATGTCATTTAGGTTGGCATGGCGAGATCTTAGACCAACACTATGTAAACATGATAATCCGTAGTGTCCATACTCCCGGACTGGCATCGATGGGGTACGCAACATGGAGCCCCCAAACGTAGCTGTATCAACAAAATCTTGTGATTTTAATAGTAAGATAACCTTTTTGAGAGATTTCATTCATTTACATAGGTACACATCACTTTCTTTGTAGGTTAAGGTTACTATATATAGCATTACTTAATATGAAATACAGAGTATAGAAAGAATGCAGTTGATCTCAATCATATGTGCAAAGGAACCTCGTGTAGGTAAGCTAAATCTATTAGACACGTAGTGGCAGGGTTGCTAATTCAAATGTTAGAGAATAATAGTCAAAAGTTTATATATTGTTTTAAGCAATTTAAATGTTTAAAAGCTCAGGAAGGCCTTCATCGATATTCATTATATACGACGATACGATACGGCGTGGTTGAGTATTAAAGTTCAAGTCCTAATCAGCACAGATACAATTTTACTATTCTAGTTCAGATAGTGTGCCTTCCCCATTCTGACCTACGGGGCGGAGACATGGACACTGACGGCAGAATTGGTCTACAAGTTCCAAGTCGCTCAACGGGTGATGGAGCGAAAAATTAGTTGAAGTGGCAGTGAGCCGGTCTCGTCTGCCGCAGGATTGATGATCGATGGAGCAGCCGAGTCCTGAAGTGGAGACCGCGTCTCGGGAAACGTAGTGTCGGACGCCTTCCAGCCCGATGGACAGACGACCTGTACAAGGTCGCCGGAAGGCGCTGGATGAGGCAGTCAGTTGGAGAGTTGGAGTTGGGGCGGCCTACGTCCAACTGCGACGACGACGCCGAGTTTAAATAAACAAGCGATTACTGCAATAAACTAATAATAATCAATACACTCGAAATAAACACTAATAGCGTTTTAAATTTTAATGCACATTGATAGATTGTGATTTGTTGCAGGCTTAATGCCCTCGTGACCAAATATGGCACCCAAAACGTGTCCCGTTCTGTATTTTTATTATTAAGATGGTGGCCTCTTTTATTTAAAATTATGGCTCCAACGCCCGCATTGATTTTGCCAATTTCAAAATTAGAAAGGACTGGTGCTATTTATTTTAAGTGCAATTTTAGCAACTGAAATTTGGCCGGTGATTTATACGCGTTTTTGCGAATCTGTGGGCAACACAAACATAAAGTTACTGACTACATTACACATTTATATTAAATTAAGTATTAGTAATTTACAAAGGACATTCACAAAATTACTATGTACTAATGTTAGTAGGAAATTTGCATTGATGGGAAAATCTACAGGAAGGATATTATATAAAGGAACAGAAATTTTCGTACAGTGGAAAAACACGTGATGAACTGAACTGTCGTCCAAGCCACACTCACACAAAGAAACACCCGTAGGTGGTCGCTTCGATTCCATAGATGCAACACTCCGCTAAAGTGTCATTGACAACATATTATTCTTTTCGATGGTGCGCCGACATTTTTTTTCAATGGTTTATCACTGATTTTTATTTTTTCAATAATGGTTGTATATTAAAAGACGTGAAATAAAACATATCACATTCTGAACATAGCTTTGTAAACATTTTAGAAGATATTAATAGTTGTCGTTTAGCAACCCTACGTTGCATTTTTAATTTAAACCTATAACTTCATTACAAACTTAAACCCAGTATTTCTCGTGATATATATAAAGCATTAGAAAATTGTTTAGCATTAAGGACTTTGAAATAAAAACATTATGATGCAAAACAGGGTTTTTTAAAAATTTATGTTGAAGTTGTATTGAATCCAATACTTTAACATCTCCGCAAAGTTACTAAAGTACCGTGCCTGAACTTGAGTTTTTATTGAATTTAATAAGTCTCCTTTTTGGAAACTTTAGGACATATTTTATGTACATCACCATGATAGTCCAAAGCAGATTGGCAGTGTCAGGATCGGCAGTTGTCGAATGTGCGAATTATAAATAATGATCCCTATGAATATATAAAGGTATTTAATAAGTTTAATGGTACACGATTGTTCACTTCTCACTTCGTTTGCTGCATGATATGTATGTAGTTTTTATACTCTTTAGATTTTCCTCACTGAGTGGATATCTTCTCTCTAAAGTCTAGACTTCATCTTCAGTACAAGTAAGTGCAGGTGTAGGGACAGTTCCCGTTATAACTGTCCGCAATCGTATACAATGAAAGTTATTAAAAATTAAACTAATACATAAAGCTGAAGAGTTTGTTTGTTTGCTTGAACGCGCTAATCTTAGGAACTACTTATTTATTTATTCAACCACTGCCGATCCCGAATTGCTACATGCAGTTGCAAGACGAAACCGTTACATACATTTTCGTGTAACGCCATCTAGATTGGAAATTGGGTATATGAATTCAAAACCATACTATCCGGCTATAGATGGCGTAACCCGTAGGGTATTTCTTTGAGAATTTCAAAGTCCTGGGCTCTAAAGCGGCCAGTGTTTGCAAATTTCTATTACGAATATGACAACCATTAAAATGAGCTAGACTTCAAAAGCAACCGCTTTGGTGTTGATTTTCTGTTTGTTGAAATCAATCACAACTCCTTTGGTGACTCTGATTGCATGGGTAGGATATAATAACTATATAATGAAACATGTAGAATGTTTGTCATGTATATTTATTTAAACATTTACTCAAACACTTTTGAATCCAAAGCCAACATTGAACCGTTTTATGTAAAATAAAAGTTTCATTCGGTTTAACAAATTAGACGCTGCACGGATCTCATTGTTTGTATAAATTTATATAAATTACATTGAATAAAAACACATTTCTTAGTCAACAAATTGTTCTGACGTTTAAAATTAACAACTTCAATATACTGACGATTAACTTTTAAGACCTCTGAGTTTTTTTTACTACTGCTTTACTGATTATGCGATGGCCTCTGTGGTTGAGCGGGCTAAACCTTGGGCGGTTCACCTCACTGCAACGCAGAGACTTCTGGTTCGATTCCTATGGTAAATTTTGGAAAAGAATTTTCTTCTTTATTTACTATGATTGGGTGGCTGGGATCGGCCCCAGAGTGGTTCGTTGTAAATTACCCATAACAAGCGTAACTTGCCTAATTTGGGAATATACAATATGTGCATTTGACTGCTGATTTTATAGATGAAATTTAAAAAAAAAAACAATTACAATTTTTAATATATATAGAAAAGGTTTATATATGGATTTCTCCAATTTACAGTTTAAACTGACAGAACTATATTTTTGGTTTGCCTTTATTAGCAGTTACATCAGAGATTAATTGTATTTTTAAGATTATTATATTAATTGTTGTATGTTAAGTTAAAAGGTCTTGATTTTTAACCGTCGATATTAAATTTCTTACTCGATGATATATTCTTCACAAAGTAATATGGCACTAAAACCTTCGAGAATTATTAACTAAACACACAATCACGTAGACCACCTATACAAACGAAATAACTAGAACAATTCTTTGGTCATATTTCCATTTCGAGGTTCGTGAGTAATGTTAGACATACAATCATACAGCTCTTGTCAACAAGTGACTTGATATGTATTTTAAATTGAAGCACTATTAAAGAATACTTAAATGACAAAACTTAATTGACATAGCAGCTCGCTGCAACCTCTTATACTATATTTTGTATAACGTTTATATCAAGCCAAGCGTGTAAGGAATTTTCGGAGATATGTTGGTGTTAAATTTTTTAGTACGTCGTATGATTATTATAACTGTAATAATAATAATAATTTTCTATCTTTTTATTGTCTCTGTATTATTGAATATGCACAGTTTGCTACAACTCCATTAATTATTCGAAAAGCAATTGTGTAACATATTTTTGTTTTCCAATATTTCCAAAAAATAAGCTCCTATTTTGACCAAAAACTTTTGAATTTGAAGATGTTAAATTTTTGTTTTGTTAACAAAACAGCGAGCTCTTGTTGCGAGAAGTCCAAAGGTTTGTAATAAAACCACGTTTTAGCGGTTTTAAGCGTGGTAATTTATTTCATTTTTTATTATTCCGACGTTTCGGCCACTTTTCAGTAGCCTTGTGAAGCGGTGGTCTAATTCACCAAAATTAGATTAAGCTCCCATATAGTAAATAATAACCATAAACAAAATTAAAACTAAATAATTAAAATGAACAAGTTGGCGGTAGGCTAAATAAAACTTTAACAATACTCATTGACACGTGACATCTTTGTCTTCCGTGATCACGGCTATTGAAAAATGGCCGAAACGTCGAAACAATAAAAATTAAACAAAGTACCGAGTTTAAAACCGTTAAAACGCAGTTTTATTATGTACACAAGTCGCGAAAACTTAAGTAATTTTTCTAGTCTGATTTGTGCTTTAATTTTTTGTGAATTTTTTTTTCTCTTTGCTATTTATTATACGAGTAATACATATCCATTAACTTGTACAATGCTTAACTAAAAATCCTTTAGACAATGATTTTAATGATTTTGTTACTACAGTCGCAACATTGGATTTATGCATATAACCTCCATGAGTTACTTTAACATATATAAAATCTCCGCTCTTAAGAAATACAAACTAAATAATCTAATATTAAATTAATCTTATTTAAATCACTAGCCATTTTACTCCAGTGTTTTGATACAAAACATTCATAAATAAGATTTCATGGAAATCAGAATATTATATTACGAGAAACTATAACTAAAATGCTTTGACTTGCTTTTCTTTAATAATTTGTTACAACTCTCGTATTGTTAGCTGAGTAAAAGTCATTTACAAAACGTATATATTAACAACATCATATACAAATTGTACTTGAAATTTATGAATTAATTGGTCGTTAAAATTGCATGTTGAAGGTTCCATGATGTTTCTACTGCATCTGGGATAATAGTATTTAGCGTTGAGCTCAATGCGTTATTTGCGATAGGATATTGTAGTTGATTGATAATGACGTTAAACATTGACATATCACGTATTTATATACACTAATGAACAAAACTGATGGCCATAGTCACTAACCTAACAACATCCCACATAGCGCAGGGACATAGGAAATAACTTCATTTTGCTATTAAGTATTAAACTAAAAAAAATACATAATATTATCCATTATCTTGCATATTTTGTAACATTTGTCATTATATAAGTATAATTGTTTTAAATAATCTTACATTTGTATGTTATAAAAATATATAAATATACCACCAAAAGCTTTTCTACAAAGTCACGATTAACGGACGGATGTTGTAAATAATTGCACTTATCACGATAACCTGACTTTTCTTAACTTTTCAATTATCCAAACCAATAGCGAAATTGACTAAACCAACTGTTCAAGACCTGGTGGAAACTTGGTACATACCCATTTGGATGTCAAAGTTAAACACTATTTAAGCTTATAAGCCGCGCGTAGAAGGTTTGCAGATGACTTCTTACTATTATTGTATATACTTATGTAAAGTATATACAAAAAATAAAATAATAAATTTATTGCAACAACTCTTTAGGTAACCTTTTTTGTCAACCTCACTGACCATCGACGCGTGACATCATTAGGCTGTCGGCAAAGCTTCTGCGCACGGATAGTACTGTCTTACGTCGTGGTCTCCTTATCTTAACTGGTCAGGAGGTTTAGTTGTCAGGACCACACAGTCCAAGCTAAGCAATATTAATTTAAAGGAAGAATCTTAGGCCGTGGTCTGTCACAGACGCTGATAGCGACATCTAGCGACAGATTTGCTTGATAGATTTAGTGACGTCAAAAATGCGATGCGGCTTATAAGTGACTTTTTACGCACGACGCAGCCTACACTGTTTGGTATAGACAGCTGTCTTACAATGTGTAAACTTAAGATCAAATTAAACCTTCAAAGTTCGCAAATATTATTATGAAAATTAGCAGTGCGTTCGACATCAAGGTGGCAAGTGGATAATCATCTCCTCCAATATTCTCCATTGTAAATCTTCTTCACTGATGTATTCAACCACTCTCATCGACTGGCAATAGCGTACATGAGTCTCTTGAGCTATCATCTCAGATTTATTTCGGCATCCAGATAGTTGATTGTTGAAGTCAAGTTGGTTCGGCATCATACCACAAAGTGTAGTGTAGGGTCGTCGCAACAACTCCAGCAATCAACACGAGTCCAGAAAGCACTCGCAACGCTAGTATGTAGCGTTTGCCTTCGTTTTCACCTGCAAATAACAAAATATGAATCTCTTAGAAATAACATTCTTTAAAAAAAACAACGTTTTTATAGAATATCTCAGTTTAAACATTAAATCTGTTGTTCAAGTGACTGTTTTACATAATATAACTACGTTTTAACGGTTTTAAGCACGGTAATTTATTTGATTTGTATTATTCCGACGTTTCGGCCACTTTTAAGTGGTCGTGATCACGGAAGACAAAGGTGTCAAGTGTCAATGAGTAATGTTAAAGTTTAATTAAGCCTACTTATAATAATACTAATTTAAATAAGATTAGGCTCCCATAGAGTAAATAATAACCGTAAACAAAATTACAACTAAGTAATTAAAATTAAAGTTGGCGGTAGGCTAAATAAAACTAACAGTACTCACTGACACTTGATATCTTTATCTTCCATGATCACGGTCACTGAAAGTGGCCAAAACGTCTGAATAATAATAATCAAATAAATTACCACGCTTAAATCCGTTAAAACATAGTTTTATTATGTATACAAGTCGCGAAAACTTAAGAAAATCTTATGACTGTTTTAAGTTTTAAAAACATGTTTTAAATCATAAGGGGTGGTATG
Organism: Dendrolimus pini; assembly: GCA_949752895.1. Classification (NCBI taxonomy): domain Eukaryota; kingdom Metazoa; phylum Arthropoda; class Insecta; order Lepidoptera; family Lasiocampidae; genus Dendrolimus; species Dendrolimus pini. Next base: position 24,954,578 of record OX457128.1, read on the forward strand.
ATTGTATGTGGTTCTAGTCCCTCTTTGAGGCGGCAGCATCTTTGCTGGTGTGAATGTCCATAGGTGACGGTAATCACTTTCCATCATGTGGATCGTCAGCCTGTCTGCTGATCTCCAGCAATAAAAAATAAATTTAATAATAAAATAAGGCATACCAGTGAAAACGAGGAAAGCCAACGGAGCACCAACAGCGGCGCCCATGGCGTGCGCAGACCACGCCACGTGTTCAAAGGAGGTTTGCGCATGCGCAGATGCGGTGCCGGACACGGTAGGTGACCGCATGAGGGCCCAGCATGCCTCAGACACACCCAGGACCACTACGCTCAGTGGCCGAAACCACCAGAGCGGGATATGACCATATCTATAAAATAAATTTATATATATAAATATTGTTGAGGAAACTGTCCATGATTTTTCAGATGTTTTATTTACAAACGCGAGCTTTGACACTTTTGGCCAGTAAGACTTTCTAAATAATAAGTTAAAGAATTAAAGAATTTTATTCGAAACCAATAACAAAGTATACAGAAACAATTTGGTGTCGCAAACAACTGCTGTAGTATAATACTGTGTTGCAGTTGTTGGCGCCCACTTCCAGACAACTCGTTTGTTTTACAATTAAAAGAAAATAATTTTAAAGTTTATACATTTGAAATTTTCGTGTTAATATTTGTAATGTATATGGAAATGCATAGATGTGTTTGTGGTGTGTATATGAATGTGGTGTGTAGTGTTGTGTGTGTATGTGTGTGATATGTGTACAAGTGAAACGAGTGAGTGTATGGTTACAGACTTATTAGACTGGTGTAGTCAGTTTAGTAAATTCTCGGTGTCGTCATAAGGGAGTTCTATTAGCCAGTTGAATAATTTTAATTTACATTCGCGATGAGTAAGAGAGTATATATTTAGTAACTTATTAAGTCGGTTGTAAATTTTGGGACTAAGAAAATAAGCATGTCGGTCAGCTAATCGCAGGCGGCATGGTACAAGTGTACAAACTAAGTCGTGTCTTCTTTTATTATATATACTAGGGTCAAACGGCAAAATACGGTGATTATGAAGAACTAACTGCATAATAAAAAGTTTCCTTACAGAAAGAACCTTAAACAAAATGTATAGTTCGGAAGTTGGAAACCGTATTGGTTTAAACAAAATCACTTTGAGAACTGCTCGTTGAGCTCTTTCAAGTCTTAAGAGAATTGATTTAGCCGCTCCACCCCAGGCTGTAATGCAATAATTTAAGATTGATTGTCCCAGCGTATAATACACTGTTTTTAAAATTTCAATACCAACAACATTCCTAAGTGATTTGAAAACAAAAATCAGTTTACGCACACGAGAAATTAACGCTTGTATTTGTGGTTTCCAATTCAATGTGTTGTCAATTAAAACGCCTAAGTACCTTATAAAATCTACACGGCTTAGTGGAGGACATGTACAAATAACGGACCGATCAAGCTTACAATTATGAGCAAGAATTGTTAAGGACACAGGAGGCAATAAAGAGATGTTAGGGGCAAAAGGTACAAATTTAGTTTTATCAATATTTAATGTGAGTAGGTTATTTGAAAGCCACAGCATGACAGTATGCATTGCAGTCTCGGCGTTCTTAGCCACTTCATCCCAAGAGCTACCACTAACTAATAAAGCCGTGTCGTCTGCATAACTTAAAATTTTGCAGTTAGGTATAGTTAATTGACACAGGTTGTTCACATATATTAAAAATAATGTGGGTCCGAGGACACTGCCTTGAGGTACGCCAAAATTAATTTGTAAATCTTGGCTAACATAATCACCAATTTTGACATACTGAGACCTAGAGCTCAAGTAACTTTTAAAGATATCCAGAACTAATCCTCTAACGCCAATCAAGTTAAGTTTATTCACAAGGATAGGGACAGAGATAGTGTCGAAAGCTTTGGATAAATCCAGAAATATTCCAATTGATTTGCGTTTCAGATTTAGTTCTTTAACAACAGAGTCACAGAGTTTCAAAACAGCATCTTCAGTTGAACAGCCCCTTCGAAAGCCATATTGGTTTTCGGCAAGAATGTTGTTAAAGCTCAAGAACTCCATGAGTCTGCTGTTCAGGATTTTTTCCATAATTTTAGAAAAAGTTGATAGAATCGCAATAGGTCTATAATTGTTAACACTATCCCTAGCACCACCCTTGTGAATAGGATAGATAACCGCTTTCTTAAAAACTTTAGGGAAAACTCCTGAAGAAAAGCATAAATTAATGATATACGTAATAATAGGAATCAGAACATGGCGTGCGGCTTTGACGAAAGAAGATGAAATTAAATCCCAACCAGGAGCACAGCTTTTCAAGTCCAAGATAATTTGTTCAACCTCAGCATTATCCGTATTTAAAAGAGCCATAGAATGAAGTTGTGAATAACATAAATTAGATTTTGTGAGGCTCGGGTTGGTATGAGGGGTAATTTTAGAAGCTAGAGAAGCACCTATATTCCCAAAGAAACTATTAACCAAGTCTACAGAAGAGTTTGCGTTAGATGAAATTGACAACAACTCAGTAGGCAACTCATTATTTGTTTTAAGATTAGCAATGCTTTTTATAAGCTTCCAAGTAGCTTTTGGATTACCTTTAGCCTTATCAAACTCTTGACTCTCATAATTATTTTTGATCTTTTTTAAGAGGTTATTACAAAAAGTTTTATATCTCATATATGTAGTTTTAAGTATAAGATTATCAGGATCTTTTTTTGAGTTCTTATAGAGTTTATCTCGATTTCGGATACAACGTAAAAGGCCGGGCGTAATCCAAGGCTTGATTATTCTCTTTCTGTTTGGGATTACAGAAACAACTGTATGTGATTTTACGGTTTCCATTAAAGTATTAATAAATTTATAAGCCGCTTCTTCTGGGTCATCACATGTAATTACAGGAGTGAAGTCTATATTTTCAATATCTTTGATACAAGCGGATTCATTGAAATAAAGCTGATTACGAGAGGATTTGTGTACAGGAGGCTTCCGACTGCAGTACAGTATCAATGGGGTATGATCAGTTATCAATGTATCAAGTACTAGAGATATAGCAGATAATTTGGTTTTTAATAATACATGATCAATGCAATTATCGTAACGAGTGGGGTACAAGTGAGCAGGTAATAATCCATGTGATGCAGTCAAGTTTAAATAGTAGTCACTATCGGAATTGGTACTATTTTGAGATATATTTATATTAATTTCACCAATTAATGCTATTGTTTTATATTTCTTGAGCGACTTCAGTATATCATTAAGGGAAGTATTAAAGTTAGTTATATTTTTGTAAGATGGGGAACGATAGATAGCAATAATAGCAATATCTTTGCCAAACTTAAGAATAAGGCAGTTAGCCTCTAAAGACGGATATTCAAATGTACATGGTAAATTATTCCTTACATAAGCAACTAAACCATCATTTTGATTTGTATGCTCTGTTTCCAAAATATAGTATCCTGTTAACTTGGGTAAAAATGGACACTTGCTAAGCCAACATTCTGATAACAGTATAACATCAAAATTTATACTTGTTCGTTTTAATAACACCATTAACTCATTAAAATTCCTCCAATGCTCCTAATATTAACATGAAAAATCTTTAAATAATCGATTTGAGAGGAGACATAGTCAGTGCAATTTTCAGGTGAACAGAGGTAACTTTTAGAGACAGATACATCCTCTATTTCTTTATGAATGTTTATAGAATCCAGAATAAATATAATTTAATAACCTTATTGACAGAAAAAAAAGTGAACACCGAAATTAAATTATAGTGAAAAGTTATATAAATGAAAAGGTATAAACAACTGGCGTATATAGAGGGCAAATGTTTGTTATTGTGTATTAGTAAGTGTGTATATGTGTGTGTAATCTCTGTGAGAGGCGTGAATGAGGTGTAAAATGGTTTGAGTATGTAATGTGTATGAATTATTTTAAGCACAAAATCAAGTAAGTAAAGAAAAGAAAAACTATCCACTAAGGAAAAATAACAATACAAAATTCGATCATAACACAATAATGATAGTCACAGTGGGGCTGACAAGTTTTTTAGGTCAGTTTCATTTCGTATCCAATTAATTGGTGCATCTTCAATTTTTCGTAGGAAAATCTTTCCATTTGTTACCCAACAGTATTTATAATCATTAGACTTCGCATAATCGCGCGCTAAATAATATAGGCGTTTCATGTGCTGTGATAAATTCTCAGAAATAAATATTGGCTGTCTGGCACAGTTGTAGTTAAACATATCCGTGTTTAATTTTATGTTACCTTTGTTAAAAAGTTTATATTTATAAATTAAGTCTTCTTTTTTGATAACACTCACAAAATCAACGATGATTATTTTATTAGAAGGTACTTTTGTGTTAATGCGATAAATATCCTTTACATCGCATTGTTCGATGACAGTGTTTATTTTCTTAGCGATAGAAGTCACTTTTAATAAAAGATCTTGCTTAGACTCCCCAGTGACAGGAGGTACGTTTTTAATTTCAATACAGGAGGAGCGAGAGCTGCGTTCATATTTATCTAATTTTTGCTCCAAGGCCTTAATATGTTGTAGATTCTTTTTATTCTCTAAATCAGACTTCTCTAGTTGAGTTTTCAACGACTCATATTTTAAATGCGTGTTAAAAATCAGATGGAAGAGTGTAAACAAATTACCTTAAGCACACATTGGGTAAATGCGCGCTGAGTAGAGCGTACACCGCCGCAGAAGCTCCTACCACTCTGACCCCGGGCTGCATCACACCAGCGCCCAAAGCACCAGCAGCCACTCCTGAGAACCACACTATGACAATTCGCCACCAGCCCTGCTCCCTCTCGAGTAGCCAACCGATCTGTGGAAAGACGAAAACCTGGTAAAGAAAGATCTTCAGGCTAATAAGCACCTTATGGCGGCTTCTGTGATGTAGCGACTTGATAAAGTTATGCTGGAGTCCATCACCTTGAGCTCTTTGGGCCAACTCGATCCGTGTGATACCACGCAAATATAGAATATTGGCGTGAAACTGTTGCCCTTCAGCGAATTGTGTTTATTCTCGTATCCTATTCATCCTATCCCAAGTTAAGAGCAGGTTACGCGTGAGCTTCGTATTACAGATATCCATAGGCAACGGGTAACCACTTTCCATCAGGTGGGCCGTCTGCCAGTCTACTGTACTCATGTTATATATAAAAAAATAAAGAAACTTACAGCAAGAGCAACGATGGCATTCAGTGCGAGGTGTGTTGGGGTCGCATGCAGGAACCCGTATGTGATCAACCTCCAAGGCTCGTGCCACCAGACCCCAGGGGACCACTCCAGCTTAGCCTGCAACCCACACGTGCCGAGAAGATGGATAGACACCTGAAACAAACATAGATGGATTAAAAATTATAATAATCGGCAGACAAACACAGACCTATTTTAATCAAATTTTATTGTTCTCAACTGGATTCGAGAAAGCTTAGATTAACTTTTGGTCCCGGTAGATGGCGCTGCAATCGGTTTCTAGGTTTTTATTTTTTAAGGCAGGGCAACGAGTGTCCCGTACACCTAGCAATATGATAAAATGTAAAAAAACAGGGCTAATTCAGACCAGCAGATTCTAAAAACAATTTATAGAATATTTGCGTCTGTCTGTTAGAGCATCACGTGAAAACTACTGAACGGATTTAATTGAAACTAGACAAAGAGCTAGCATATATACTTTTTATCCCGATAAATAACGTTGTTTTCATGGGATAGACCAAAATAGCAAATAAGTTTGCGCTGCGATCGCGAGTCTTTTGGAAACTACTGAACATATTTCATAAAACTCGACATAGTGCTGGCTTATAACCCGAGTTACACTTGAATAAATTTTAGACAGATAAATGACGCGGTTTCCTTAGACTAGACTTATTTTATTATTATCCTAACTCATAATAAACTTGACTGTCGGCATCATGCATACCGAAATTTGTAGAAAATTCCGAAATATCGAATTTTCTAAGTACTTCCTTTATCACCAAGAAGGCTCAATATGGCAAGATATAAATAAAATAATAAAAAATACAACAATATTGCTGGTGCAGCAGAAGACGTCGGGCAAAAAAAACAGAGTTATCTCCATTTACGACAACTCTATAACGCCATAAATTGCACAAACCCTTCAGTTTCGTTATATAGAGTTTACATTGTTTATGTAAAAATAAGCAAATTATGTAAGTAATATAAAGGGTCAAGGGTTCAAACTCTAGTAAATAATAAAAAAATATTGATACTCACTATGACGACAATCATCGAGACGATAAAGTAAGGTGGTTTCAAAACAGCGATAAGTTTCTCTTTCCTTAATTGGAACGTGCTTCTCTTCCTAACTCTCTTCTTTGGACTGGGGTACTTGGAATGGACGCCAAGGGTCAGACCAGTCTGGAGGCGAGACTTTGGCTTTTGCGGTCTTCGGGGTATCGGAAGTAACCGCTTATTCTCCCCCGGGGTGGAGTTGGGATCTTCGTTCTCTATCCATGCCTGAGCTGGTGGTGCACCTTCAGGGAGGATCTTCCTGGTTTGAACAGGCAACGAGTCCAGCCTAGCTGTCTCGCCGTCAACGTTCGGTGCCATTTTAGAGTGCTCAGTCAATCAGCCCTTGGTCACCTTCCCATGTTGTCTGGTCGACTGAAAGAATGATAATACCGTATTCAGAGTTGTCCTCCTGTATTTATATGGCGTAACTATAGGGAAATACTATATTTAGTACTATTGTGAATTTATATATAATAACATATGATTAATGTAAATTGTTGTCCGTGAAACCATGATGGGCTTGGCCGACTAGTCGGCGTCTTTACAACCGACTAATCGACTAGTCGGCCAAAGTCATAATCGGGACACCTCTAATTCTCATTTCTATTGTAGTCCTGAATGTATCTTTCTTTCTTTCTATCTGACAGAGTATCACTCTCTACTCACTACTAAACGGATTTGAACGAACCCCCATACAGAGCTAGCTCATATCCCGGATCGACTTAGGATACTTTTTATACCGATTAATGATGTTATCGTGGGATACGAAAAAAGATGACTCAGCAAACGCATTTATACAACATACCACTTCCTAATCACAGCTACACGTACGAAGTTTAGCTGGTACATGCCAGTTGGTTAATAAATGTGAATCATAGGCAAAGAAATTATTTGATAGGAAAGCGACAACACATGGATGTAGAAATAATTTATATATACATTTCTGTGGTAAAACTCGCCGCATGTCCTACAAATGAGGTCGGCAACTCAGCTTCATGCTGTGTTGGAGTTTCCTCCAGCACAGCGCTGATTTTCAGTGCCGACCCCGCCTCATTAATTTATAATATATATTAGACCCATCACCACAGTAAACAACAACTTTGTAACAAGTAACAGCAAGTAAAACATCTTGGAGGTAGTGCTTGCTCAGGAAAGGCATTACGGGCATATAAGTATGTAAATATTCTATAATAATAAATTATATATAATAATATATAACACAAAATAGTATAAATATATATAAGTACATAAATATTGAATATTAACGTGTATGTCCATAAATATTACTTCCAACAAAAACCAACCCCTACAAAACTTTTTTTTGGGCAGGGGAAATCCGTTTAAGGGCTAAGCCGCGACAGGCGCAGAAGCCTGGGGGAATGTTCGCGACCCGTGTGAGTGTGGGATTCGCCAGATCGGGGGTGGCACTAGCGTGCCCAGTCAGAACTGGTGCGACGCTATTGCCACAGGGATACCCACTAAAACTCCTGGATATTCCGTCCTGCGCCTTATGCCAGAGCTAGGTGACTGCGGGATACAAAACACCTCGTGCCCTGGCAGACGTGGGCCCCCCTCACTGGGCCTCTTCCAATTCCAGGGGACTAGTGATAACTAGGTCTTTTCCATCGTGGGGCGGTTTGTAACGTTCTCCACGGGGAGAGAGATGAGAGCTCGCGGAACTAATCCCTCCAAAACTAATCCCAACCTGATCCAACAGTTTCCAAAACATGTTCAACACAAATACATACGTATTATAACACACGCACATAATTAGCACGGAAGTAAGTTAGAAATAAATAGCTATAGGTAATATTGTATTATTAATACTCAGGCATATCAAGTTCGCTCGGGCCAAAAGGGGATAAAAAAGCAGTAAGTAAGTATTAAAATTAGAATAAATTAATATAATAAGTTATTCGTAAGGTACTACACCACAACACAAATATCATTGAATAAATGTCACACACGAAAAGAAAAATAACCAACAAGTGTGTATAAATTCTAAAAACTTTCTTCGAAATTAAGTTGCAAAAAAGGGTACGGAACTCGAGTCCGTGCAGTTGTTAAAAAAGAAGTAAATAAGTAACAGTAAATGTAGTAAGAAAGTAACACAGTATATGAAACATAAAACAGATATGACAAATACACGCACATAAATTAAAAAGAATCATTATCCTATATATTAAAAGAAGAGAAAATTTATGAGTAAACAGAACTATGAGTACGGTAATCAATGATCTTATTTCTATTAATTATTATTATATATACTTACAAGCTCTACAACATTGTAACGTGCAAATAAAGTAATGAACAATATTAATTAACCGAGCTATAGATAACAAAGAATGGGATGAGCCACATGTGTCCTTATTTCGATTACATTATCCTTATTCCAATGCAAAATAATAATAATATATTATATATACTAACATAAGTATATATAAATGTAAATATATATACTTATGTTAGTGTGGGCGACATTTAGGGCATAAATAACCATTATAACTCAATAATAGGGATGTGGTCACCACTTGTTACAACTTTCAACATTGTTATAAAAGGACAGATGTTAAAATTATACATTAATTTGTAATTATATAATACGGCCCACTTAGTGGAAAGCAGTGACCATTGCCTATAGATGTCAGCAACAACTAGGAGCCAAGCCAACACATCCCTAGCCTTTACGATAGTATACATGGGATGGGATAAGATGGATGGCTTAAGAAGGGCAAGATAAGAGGGATGTTATCCTTGGTCCTCAGCGACGATCACTGGCAAGCAGTCTCTTCCTTTTGCGAGTTAGTAATGACCCAAAAGGAGGCCGCCGAGCTTCGAGCAGTGCGCCCTCCCCGTCCTGACCTACGGGGACGAGACGTGGAAACTGGCGGCAAGATTGGTCCACAAGTTCCAAGTCGCTCAACGGGCTATGGAGCGAACTATGTTGGGTGTTTCTCTTATGGAAATAATTAGAAATGAGGATTTCCGACGACCTGTGCAAGATCGCCGGTAGGCGCTGGATGAGGAAGTCAGAGGACCGTGTTGAGTGGCCTGCGAATGGCTTTTTTTAAATAATGAATAGGTTCGCGTTTGACTGACATTGCGCCTGATGTCAGGTGGAAATGCAGTCTAAGGTGGAGCACCCCTACCTAGAAGATGCCTGTTCAGGCGAGACTTGAAGACACCTAAATTGTATTCTTCAGGAAAAACAGACGATGCTAAAGAGTTCCACTCTTCAGCGGTGCGTATGATAAAAGTGGAAGCATAGCGTTTCGTCCGCTTTGTTGGTATTTCCACCATATATCGGTGGCGTGAGCTCGTACGTCTGCTTGTCCGCTGATAAAATGGTGACAGAGGAACCAATTCATTTAATTCCGTGGAACACTCCCCGAAGTGTATCCCATAGAATACCGACCTATTTAGGCTCTGAAGCCTCTCGTTGAATAGCCGGTTAGTGCCTATTGGTTTCTTAGCTCTTTTCTCGATGGACTCGAGTGTCTAGAGTTGATATTTAGCTAATCCATCCCAAATATGAGAGCAGCATTCCATGCAAGACCGTACTTGTGCTTGGTAAAGATTCAGCAACTGAAGTGGTGTGAAGTACTGCCTCAGCTTTGATAGAACGCCTAGTTTTTTGCCAGCCAGCTAAGCGACAGGCTGACGACGAAACTATTGATAGTTATGTATTTTCCATAGTAAGTACCAATAGATGCAATCGCGATTAACAATGGTGCTTATGTGATAAGGATCTGCCGTCCCTTATTACATCATTCTAGTTAGGTGGCATTTTATGGCTGGATTTATGGCTGGCTCTTATAACTTACAATTCATTCACTTGCCTTACGATCGATCGAATTTTGCAATTGGAGCTTATATCAAAATATAAGCGATAATAAGGCAAATGGTCACTAAGATACGGCCACCGGCCATTTACAAGTTTTATTTTTAACCGACTTAAATAAATAAGGAGGTTCTCAGTTCGTCGCCGTCGTGTAAATGTAAATATATATTCAGCCGTAACTTTGTTATTTATTAACCGATTTTGACAGTTATTTTTGTGTTGGATTCTAGTTGGTGCCATATAAATTTTATAGCTTGTAAGTACAAACGCGCAGTTTCATAAATATTTTATTATTCTATTTATAATAATAATCTTTATTGTCAAAAAGTCAAATTACATTATTTATGGTATTTGGTCCCAAACTAGGCGAAGCCTACCACTTTGAAGACCAATGTCGATGTTTATAGCCACAGCGGGTAGACGTGCGTGTGCGTGTGTGTGTGTATGCATTTTCGTATCACACTATTCAGATATAGGAAGTTAAAGACTTCGCCACGAGTTGCTTAAATGGACTTCACAAGTGTGGACCCCTATTTGTAGCTCGCGGACGTCAAGATGTTATTTTCGCTGACGTTGTGACCGCTTAAAGTTCGATATGCACCAGGGCCCCATATAGACCACTTTGAGGAACTATGATTTACATGAATTTCGCTATCTCACTTGCTCATTACCACACTTTAGAAGGTATAAAATGATGGAATATACTTACGATAAATCTATAAGTAATTCTATAAGTCTCAACAATAACAACGAGTGTTTCACAGAAACTCTTGTGGAAAAAACAATATTTTTACTTGAAACATGAAACCTTGTTTGAATCAAAATAATTTGAATGTGAAATATCATATGAAGAAGCAGCAAGAAACTCCCCAGCAACACGTCTAGCTAAAAAATGATTTTTTTTAATATTTCTCTTATTCTATTTATATCTCAAGTTCTATTTTTTATAAGTTTTATACAGAAATATGTTACAGAATGACAATTGAAGAATTAATGGAGTTGTAGTAAACAGTGCATATTCAATGAGACAGAGACACAACAAAAGTAAAGAAAATATTACTATAATTATAATGAAGACATGACGTACTACATTTTTTTTTATTTGTTTTGCTGCAAGTATCTCCATAAATTCCTTACAAGCTTGGCAAGATAAAAACGTTATAAAAAATATAATAATAAATGGGAGGCCCGAGCCCAGCATTAGGACGTGACGTTTGTATTTTTTTCTTGACTAATTGATTTATCATAACATCTTACTAATTTGGTATACAGATGTCAGTGTGTCCATCATGGTGTCTAGATGCATATTTATGATGAGATAACGCGATTCCTCCACAAAAGGAGGCTAAAGCTTCATCGAATACATCAACTGATTATAGAATATCATGTATAAGGAGTTGCAGGATGTAATTTGGGAACAAGGACACTGTTATTGAAGGATTGCCAAGTGTCAAGGTGGATTGTTAATTAGCCTAATTGTTAAATAATGAATTTGTGTCATAAATAAGTTTATCGCATGAATTCAGCAGACAGTGATAGTTTAACAGATGAGCTTAACTACGATATGCCCGCGACTTTGTCCAAGCTAGACTTGAAATACCCGCGGGATTCCCGGGACGCACAATGAAGCATCCAAAAAATAATTTTAGCTATCATTTTAGTGAAAACTGTATTGGAATAAGGTAACTTTTATGCACACGAACAACACCAAAACGCTCTCGAGAAAATCCCGCGGGATTACATAAAATTTGCTATCGATCAACAAAAAATCACATTGGAATTAGATTTTTATTTATTAATCTGGCAATTTTATAGTATTGCCAGAAAAAATCCCGCGGCATATAAAGTAGCGCATATTTTCAGTCTAAGAATTTGCTGTCGATCGGCAAAAACCGCATCTAAATCTAAAAAAAAAGCATCGTGTTGACCATCGTTTATATTATAGTCTATTTCAGTGTTTTTTAATAACTTCAATATACAGACACGGACATGTTTAGAATTTTTGTAATATTATAGATTATTACCTTGATTTCAGGAAGGAATCACACTTTACACTCAGTATTAGATGTATATTTTGGTAACAGATAATATATTTATATATTTAGACAAGTATCACTCTACCAATAAAATCACATATTCATATTACTTCCTTTAAATCTATATTTCTAATTATGCGCACAGATAAATTGGTCACAATATTAATAATTCTACCTATCTTTTATCGATTTACACTTGAATAGTAAAAATATTTTTACTTTACTGAAAGCAATTATCACTAAAATGTTAGAGACTACCGTTTTCACCGAAGATACGTGATAGAGTGCAATTCAAAATGCTCACGTTAAGAAATTTTTGGGTACACTTTTACCTGCGCCCGCGCAGCTGGCAAAGGGATTAGTAATAAACAAAAGTATAAAAGTACAAAACTATTGTTTTAGTTTTAGGAATTTGGTCTTTTGTGAACGCCAATATTGCTTTGCTGCTCGTTTTGGTTTTCAAATTGCCACGTGAAGGATGGATTGATTAGCCTTAATCAAACCTAGATGGATTTGATTAAGGCTCATGACATTTCCTGATGGGCAATCTCCTTCACGAGGCAATTTTAAGACCAAAATGAGCGGCAAAATACGTTACGATACGAGATACGAGTATAATATTATAAAATTCTAACATTCAAACATTGAAGCTATTTTTAAAGAAAATAACTAGAATAAACGATGGAGAACATAACGTTTCTAGATTTCTTGTCTGTTTGTACAACTCTTGTCTGTTTTCTTGTCTGTTTGTTTGTTGTGTTGTTGATTCACGTAAAAACTATCAGGCCAATTTTGATGCGGTTTTCGATGATCGACAGCTTATTATTAGACTTAATATCTCCGCTACTTTTTATCCTGCGAATTCCACGGGATTTTTTCTGGGATTTATTTAAAATAGTCAGCTTGAAAAAGATCGAATTCACTGTGTTTTTTTCACTGATCCAAATTTTATGAAATGAAATGTGTGATTTATTATCCCGGGAATCCCGCGTCTTCCCGGGAGCGGTTTGTAGTTGTTCGGATGCATACAAACAAGCTTATTCCCGCACAGTTTACACTTACACGATAGCTTAATAGCATTCTTTTTTAAACGCCCTGGTATTTTGTGTCCCGGGTAGCCCGCGGGAATTTCAAGTCAAGTGTGGGCGAAGTCAACAGGCATATCGTAGGAATATTATAAAATGGTAAATTAAATTATATCGTTATAATATATTTAAGCTTTAAAACACGACATTTGTAGTATTAACGAGAAACTTCAAAACATTTCCAACTCTATCTATATGAGCATAGCGTTAAAATGATTAAATCTTATACTAATATATAAAGCTGAAGAGTTTGTTTGTTTGCTTGAACGCGCTAATCTCAGGAACTGATTTGAAAAATTCTTTCAGTATTAGATAGCCCATTTATCGAGGAAGGCTATAGGTTATATATCATCATACTAAGACCAATAGGAGCGGAGCACCAATGGAGAATGTTTCAAAATCGGGGGGTTTTGAAAACAAATTCTACGTGGACGATGTCGCAGGTACAGCTAGTATAATATATTTGGTCTAATTATCTCGCAGGTTTACTCCTATAGATTTATGTGTATATCTCTTTTCAATGTTGCTTTTTCGTTTCATCGAGTTTCTAATCACAACGATTCTAAAGAAGCTTGACTTCAAAAACAATAAAAATTGCTGTACCTTGCTACAGAAATTTTTGAATTCATTATACAAACTCGACACCCTCATCAAATTTATTATAGCAGATTTTCCCATATGCAAAAATTGATTTCCTGTTCCATAAACAAATGTTTTATCTCCTACCTAAACAAATTACCTTGATACAATTAAATGCCAATTTAGAAATAGCAAATGTGTACATCGTGGTATTGGATTTCCCGAATAAAGATAGATTTACCTCAATAATGTATTAATGTTTCCATTGTTTCATTTGTTCTATTTATTGTTAGTGATTTAATGAAAAACAGGAAGTCCGTCATTTATAATATTAGCAATATAATATTATCATGTCTCATTCTTGATTTGATGTGCCTGCGAAATATTTTTCATTTTTTGAATTTTACTTTTAAATTAAATATATTTTGTTTACAATTTATCTACTAGCGGCCCCGGCAGACGTTGTTCTGCTCTGAAAAAATAAAAATCGATCCCAGCGCCACCTACCGGCTGTAATTGCGAATGTAAACCATCCGGGAACCAACTCAAACACACAGAAACATCGCTCCAGATGATTAGGAGGATTCTAGAACCCGATCTCAGGGCCACCTACCCGTTTCTAATTGTGATTCTAGACCATCTGGGAACCCACTCAAACACACAAAAACAATATTACCAAAATCACTTCAGGTGATTAGGAGGATTCTAGAACCCGACTTCAGCGCCACCTACCGGTTCCAACGGGATAAAAAGCCTCCTATGTCCGTCTCCTGCTATCAAGCTAAGCTATAAATTTTCAGCCAAATCGGTACAGTCGTCCTTAAGTTATAAATAGTGTAACTAACACGACTTTCTTTTATATATATAGATATAATAGACTAGCTGATACCCGCCTGCTTCGCGTGCCGTAAACTCCGTTCTTGGCTTACCTCTACTTGGCGAAAGGAAGGTCCATGCCAAATTTCAAGTCTATGCACATTAGGTCAGAAAACTGACAAGAGGTGCATGCGTTCCGGTCAGGATCGAACCCGCGCCCTTCGCTTTAGGGGCACGTGCGCTAACCATTACGCTACCACGACTTTTTTTTAAGATTATGTTTTTGCGTAACTAAAACAAAATAAAAAGAAATACTAAAAAACCGACTTCAAAAGTGACTAAAACAACTTAGTAATCATATTTTACTTCGTACCAACATCATGGTGTTGTTAAAAATAATGATGAAATACCTGTCCTTATTGACGGCGTTATAATTATTAAGTGCATATGTTATCTCAACTCAGGAGTCAATGACCAATAAGTTTAATTAATCTTCATAGTATCACAACAAATACCATGAATCAATGGCATGAGTTCCAATCAATTAAAGTACCTCCCGTTTTTCCTGTACGGATAAGTTTCTGTGAATACCACTGTATGTGGGACACGTATTAATTAATTGACCAGGTGCGATAAGCCAGGGGACAAACAAACATACATAATAACATCCTATGACGTTATATTTCAATGAATGAGTCTTTCGGGAGCGATAACATTCGTAGTATTTTATTCGATATTTTTGTTTATGAATTTGAATAACAAAAACAGGTAAGTCAGATACCTAATTAGAATAGAATATATAACATTTTATTGCTCACCAAATATACAATTTTAAAAATGCACAATTAACTTATTGTCATAGCAGAAACAATAGGCGGCCTTATCGCTTAAACTCTTAAAGCAATCTCTTCCAGGGAACCAAATAAAGGAATAATTTTGCTTAATCTGGCGATGTAAAAGGTGCAGATTATTAGGTAGATTTTAAACATACTTTAATTATTATTCTTTATTATTATATATGTTTGAATCAAATTTATAATAATACAAATTAACCGAAATGATCCACTTAAATATTAAATTGGATCATTCAATGTCAATAAATGTCGCTGTATCTTCAGAGTTTTGAGCCTCTTAATTCAAAATTCAATCAAATTGAATCGATCTCGACATTAAATAATTGTCATACACAGATTGGAATAATAATTTAAAAAAAAAACAGACATCTATATTATAAATAAATAAAGGTAATAAAAATTATTCAAGTTGGATAAAAGGTACTTATTAAAGTAAATAGGAACTAACTAATTGAATAATGACGATAAAGATCCTGCTTACTTTACACCAGTGAAACTGGTAAAATGTACTGAACCATGTATTTCTAGAAATAACATCTGTATATAACTACATTTATGCAAGAATAAATATTTCATTTCATTTGATTTGTTGAACTTGATCCATAAGATTTAAAACAATATTATCCCATATATCATTGCTTCGAGTGTTAATTCGAGGTGCAAAAGTACAATTGATCCAAGGCCAAGCTCAAGGCCGATTGTATGCGCACGCGCACCGCATGCCCCACCATAAATATTTCGTCTGATGTGTTTACATCACTAATCAATTTAAAAGTAAAAAGTGGGTTAGCTAAACAAACACCCGAAGTAGAACAACTTTTCACGATGGTAGTAAAAACAATTTAGTCTTATAAACATAGCTTTAACGTAAATATAGTTTTAAATGCAGTTGGGCAATCAATGTGCAACATCGTTAACTGATACAGTTAATTTAAACTAGATTTTTTAACTGAGATTTTCTAAGTCGTGGTAGCGTGGTCGCTAGTTCATACGTCTCAAACTCAAAGGCAGTATTCTGACTTATTGTGCAACATGTAACAATTACCACTTGCTAACAACGGTGAAGGAAAACATCGTGATGCAACCTGCACATCGATATAACCGATGTTTCAAACCTGTCAAGCCGCCTTGCACAAGCGTGGCGGGTATACTGTCCGTTCCCCAATAATGGGAGGCCCGCGCCCAGCAGTGGGACATTTATGGGCTGTTATTACAGAATTTTTAACGTGGCTTCATTAGTGTAGACTTCTGATACGTATCCTATAAAAACATCCTATATTTAAAAAATAAAACTTCAAATTAAATTAAACACCGAAAATAAACTATATTATGTAAAAAATAATTTAGGAAATTCAGTGCCAGACCGCTTTCGGTTAGGAACGTTTCCAAGACTGTGCGCATTATACTATTGGATGGCAATTGGCAACGCTAATACGCTGCCCAAGTTAATATACCAGGTTTTTAGTATATACCCCTATTCTACACATTGATTGCCTTAATGAAAATACTTAACGAAATTACTAATCATTCCCAAGATTGCGAAAAAAAACAAACTAAAGTAGCCCTACCCTATATTACTTATCATCTTTTCTCTTATATATAAAAATGAATATTTGTCTGTATGTCCTTTATAGAATCGTAAACTATACATTTAATCATGTGATGATCTTTTTCAAAGTTGTTGTGCATGAGCTCCCCATATATTCAATATACTCTATGGCATGAGCCAAAGAAGTTTTCTGAGTTGGTTCACAAGGGACCCGGTAGATGGCGCTGCTGTTGGCATATCGATTGAAGCTTTTCCGGGCAGGACGACGTCTGCCGGGACAGCTAGTCTCATACATATTCCATACCTCAGTTACAGTAAGGGCCGCTTACATAAGGATGCTTAAATTTATTTAAGAAACAAAAAACGTATTTAACACCCTTAAATACAATTAGCGTCTTGCACAACGCAAAGTTTGCCGCTAAATATGTTTAAAGAACTGTCAATACGTTCTGTGTAAAACGTATTTACGCAGTTTAATATGATTAACTAAATTTATTTAAAGGCGATCGTTGTGCAAGTGGGCCTATGATTATTATTCAAATTATTTATTTATGGAAAACTACAGCTAAATACATTTGATCAGATAACTAAAATTAACAAAAGAAAGCCAATGACAGGTGTTCACGAATAAGCTATTGGTCAAAAGTAACATGCAGACGTAAAAAAGGCAAAGAGATGCTTAGTCACTGTTGAAATTAATATAACTTATTTCTAAAGCTATTATTATTAATATATATTATCTAAAACATCTTAAAGTCGGTGCTTAGTAATTTTCAAAATATAGTAATTTTTATGTTTTACTTTGCACCGACTTCAAGATGTTTTAGATAATATATATTAATAATAATAGCTTTAGAAATAAGTTATTTTATACATTTTAGTTTTTTAGTTTTTGAAGTCGGTTGTTTTAAACGAAGTTTTTAATTTTTATTTGTTACTTTTTAGTGTCTATCTATGCATGGGTGGACCTACGAATGGTGCCGCGCTTTTTAAAAAATATAGGTCCCAAGAACCGGGAACAAAAAAATGTTCGTAAAATGAAAACTACTGGGCCAAACTATGTCAAATTTTTAGGGGACCACATGGCAGCTATTCCGCGTCGAACAAAAAAAGAATCACGTAAATCGAATCATAAATCTCAGAGTAATCGGTGTACATATGGAACGGAGTGAAAATTATTTCCATGAAAAATGTTCATAAAATGAAAACTACTGAGCCAAACTATGTAAAATTTTTAGGGGACCAATTGGAAGCTATTCCGCGTCGAACAAAAAAAGAATCATGTAAATCGGATCATAAATCACGGAGTAATCGGTAAACATACATAAAAAAAGCAAAAAAAAAAAGATCCCGACGAATTGAGAACCTCCTCCTTTTTTCGAAGTCGGTTAACAAATGGATCGATGTCATCGTATTTACTTACATTATTTAAATAATTACTTGCTCGCACTAGAAATGAGTTTTGTCTGCAATTGATAAAACTTAAAAGTACATTAATGGGTTGATTAAATCGTATAGACTTCGCTGTAATATTAAAGTGGACCTTACTTACACAATCTGGACAATCAATATCGGAGGAGATAATTTTTAGAAGAATTAAAAAATCAGCAATATCTCGTCTTAATGGCAAAAAGTGAAACTTTTTGTTAAGATCAAAATATTGTTACGAGTTGCAGGATTCGAATTAAAATGCCGTTAGAATTACTATACAATTTATTAGAACTATACAAACACGTATAGCACAGGTACAAATTTAACCGAACACAACAAGTCCAAACGTAATGCACGATTCAACAACACGTGCAAAGTCCGTCACTATATATAGCTTATCGAATGTAAACACGTCTTGCCACGCTTGCGATCATCGCTTAACTGCTCATCTCTCCATTGGAGCCTTGCTTTATACTGCACAATTACAATGTGTCTCGAGGCCGCGCAAACTGAATTTCTGAGAATCACACCTGGCTAATGACTATCATAAAAGATTACTACAATACACAATGGGACGTTCTTTAATTATAAATTTTAAACACAAAGTAAACAAAAGAAGACGGTCATAAAAGCGCTTCAATGTTATTAGCTCAAACGACGCCGGCGGGTAATAAATGTGCTTTGTTTGCAGGTGGCCGAAATTGTAACAATATGAATCACTAGAATACTGGATCTTTATCTGTAGCATAAATGTCAAATAAAACGCTTTTGCACATTTTCAATGCGGTCAGTATATTTATGATAGTGGGGATTCCATATATGAGATGCATATTCTAAATGACTTCTAACATAGGTACAGTATAAAATTGTTTAGCCTTTTAATCTCACTAAAGCATTCGATATTCGTAAAATGAAACCAAGTATATTACATACATACATACATAACTTCACGCCAGGTCCCTTCCGGGGTAGGCACGAACAACAGGGCGCCATTTAGGCTTATTCTTACACACCTCACTTGCTTCTTTGACATTCATAGCTCTTGTCATGCACGCTCGTCTGTTCTTAAGGCTCCTAACATCACCTTCTGCTAGTACACGATCAATTTGATCATGGAAGGTGTGTCGTGTCGCCTTCCGCGACTTCTGCGACTTTATTTCCTGATTGAGTAAATAAAATAAATATACGAGAAATTGAGAACCTTTTTTGAAGTTGATTACACATTAATTCCTGTACAGTACGTGTAAAGGACGTTACGTACGTCCACCAACAAGGTGGATTGGAGATAAGGAACTTCACCTCCTCTTTTTTATGTCATTTACCTGATGAAAGTCTTAAACCTACAGCTGTCACCTTTAAGAATGGTCAACAATTTTGCACTGGAGAACGCACTTTGGGTTTGATTTGGTTCCCCTCAGAAGATACTCTAGGATTGACCTTTCTTTTAAGAAGATCCCCGCACCTTTAATGGCAGGAGAAAAAAAGCCTAGAAAAATGCTACGTGTGATAATGTCGAGACCAAAAATATAGCGGACGAGGTGGAACGAGCTTAAAAAAGTTTTGGATAGCAAAACGTATATTCAGAATTGTCCAATATTTATCAACATAATGTCACAATTCAAAAAAGAAACAACAAAAAGTATAATTTTTAAGGAGTTTCTCCGTCGCCAACAGCACGTATATTTCATATAGATTAGTAAAATTATAGATATATACATTTTTATCACATGCATAAATCTCGGGCACTTTCGTTAACTATTAACACCGAAATGTTAAGCGAACACCTGTGTGTTTATAAAAAATGGGACCGGTCGCCAGATGTTGGCAGCACGTCAGATCTCTTTGAGGATACTGGTTTGTTATCACAGGTGCGGGGAGGCAGGTGGTGGGCGCCCGACGCCTCGCCTCGGGCCACGCACCTGCCTACCTTCTCGAGTATACCGACAGCTTCCTCACATGATTGCGTTTTAACAAATCCATACTGATAACGAATGAATTTATTATACACCACCTTTTGCCCGTGGCTTCACTCGCGTTATTATTTTACCAGGATAGCTAGGGCCTAGCCTATGTGCTATTCCAGTATGTAGTCTATCTCTCTGCCAAATTTCATCCAGATAGTTCCAACCGTTCTGAGATGCTTGAGGAACAAAAATCCATTCAAACTTTCGCAATTGTAACTTCATAATATAGATTTGTATTACTAGCTGTGCTATTTAAAATACCGAGCAACTGACATTGCTTTTAAACCGACTTCAAAAAAAGAGGAGTTTTTTTCAATTCTTCGTGTAATTTTTTTTTTCAGCCATAATTTTTTTGTGTCTAAACCGATTTTGATTCTTTTTGCATTGAATGCAAAACATCTTCAGAATACTTTCATTATAATATACGTGTTTTAAAAGTGATAAATAAAAAGAATTTAGGAAAAAATAAACTGATTTCAAGAGTAACTAAAAAGCATAAAATTAATATTTTCTACAATATCTTAAAGTCAGTATGAATTAATATAAATTTATTAATTCATATAAATAATTTTACACCAAATGTAAGTAGTAAGGCACCACTTAACCTATGAGGTTTGCGTGTGATGTGACACACCCTCGCATATACAGTAAAACTTATTCTATATAAACACAAGATATATAAACAAAGATTGTAAGAATGAATGAATGAAAACAATATATGTCACATATCCTTATTATATTTTATCGTTTTTCTGGAGGTTATAAATTATGTAGATACACCATAGGAAAGCATAGCAATAGATATATTTTTGGTATTCACTTTGAAGTATTAAAAAGCTGGTTCACATAATATTTTCTTAAGTTTTCGCTTACATTTGTCTGTATGTCAGACGATGGAACATATAGACTACTATATACTCAAAGGAAAATATCAGACATTATAATGACTTATATAATTTAAATAGTAGAGACTAGAATTACACTTCAAAATTTAACCATTTGTGTCCCCCGGAACGGAATTCGCTTAATTAATTGCAAAACTTTTAATGTACCACACGTAACAACCAATATAGGTCAACATTCTTCTCTATACAGAATGATGAACTATAG
Organism: Dendrolimus pini; assembly: GCA_949752895.1. NCBI lineage: Eukaryota > Metazoa > Arthropoda > Insecta > Lepidoptera > Lasiocampidae > Dendrolimus > Dendrolimus pini. The sequence continues at coordinate 24,976,123 of OX457128.1, forward strand.
TAATTCCGTACGTACATAGTTCGACATTTTCGCCGACTCTGCTCCGTCTATTAAGAAACGACTCAAAAATTTGTTTAAATCCACTGAAGTTTGTCACACTAGATTTTGTTTTTACAACTCTAATACATACATACATAGTACGAAAACAATCAATTATATTATGCATGCCGTGTTTGCATAAACATAATTTAGTGTTAAGAGCCTGTATACTACTAATTCAAATCGGTGTTTCACATATTTTACCCCCGCGCAACCAATGTTTACTTCGATGGGACAGCGCCAATTTAAGGCGTGCGTGCGTGTGATAAAATATTGTATATCACCGAACATACGCTACGTAACATAAATAGGTGTACACGTAGCTAACGAACATTGCACGGCACGGCACCGGCTGAGAACAAGAGGAAGCGAGACAAAACATGATAAAGTGAGAGAAGTTCACGCGAATAATACGTATTGAAAATTCGACATGAGGTACTAAACATGTTTGGCCTAGTGGTGTTCTAATACTAAGGTAGTGAGGAGGTTGAAGACTCGATCCCGCCGCACACAGGTGGTTTTTTTTTACTCTTTTTGTAACTAATTTTGATACAGTTAAACTTTATTCTAATGATATTAGTTTTTAGATGTAAATGTTATAAAAATCATTTCATTGTATTATGGAACAACAATGAATTCATAATATCCCTATTGATATTATAAATGCGAAAGTAACTGTCTGTCTGTTTGTTCCGTTTTCACGGAAAAACTACTGGACCGATTTGGCTGAAATTCATTTGATATATATTTTCGATGCTGAGAATGAACATAGAATGCTTTTATCCCGAAATATGGAATAGTTTCCGGGATAAAAATATATTTGTCTTTTTGTTTGTTATCCTTTTACGGAAAAACTACCGAACCGATTTAGTTAAAATTCGGTATAATGGATTTATGTAATCAATATTATGGGTTATCCCAAAAAATGGGGTAGGTTTTTTGTGATTTTCCATTTTGGTCATTGCAGCCATTTCAGTCATTTCAACCATTTGGGCCATTTGGGCCATTTCAGTCATTTAGCCATTTCGGTCATTTGAGCGATTTGGGCCATTTCAGTCATATCGGTCATTTGGGCCATTTTGGTCATTTCGGACATTTCAGCCATTTCGGTCATTTCAGCCATTTGGACCATTTCAGTCATTTTGGCCATTTAGGCCATTTCAGTCATTTTGGCCATTTAGGCCATTTCGGTAATTTCGGCCATTTCAGCCATTTCAGTCATTTCAACCATTTGGGCCATTTCAGCCATTTGGGCCATTTTGGTCATTTCGGCCATTAGGGCCATTTCAGCCATTTCGGCCATTTCAGCCATTTGGGCCATTTCAGTCATTTTGGCCATTTAGGCCATTTGGGCCATTTCGGCCATTTTGGCCATTTCGGCCATTTGGGCCATTTCAGCCATTTCGGTCATTTCAGCCATTTGGGCCATTTCAGTCATTTTGGCCATTTCGGTCATTTCGGCCATTTGGGCCATTTCGGTCAGTTCAGCCATTTGGGCCATTTAGGCCATTTCGGTCATTTCGGCCATTTGGGCCTTTTAGGCCATTTAGGCCATTTTAGTCATTTCGGCCATTTGGGCCATTTCAGCCATTTCGGTCATTTGGGCCATTTGGGCCATTTCGGTCATTTCAGCCATTTGGGCCATTTCAGTCATTTTGGCCATTTAGGCCATTTCAGTAATTTTGGCCATTTAGGCCATTTCAGCCATTTCAGTCATTTCAACCATTTGGGCCATTTCAGCCATTTCGGTCATTTCGGCCATTTGGGCCATTTCAGCCATTTCGGTCATTTTAGCCATTTCAACCATTTGGGCCATTTCAGCCATTTCGGCCATTTTGGTCATTTGGGCCATTTCAGTCATTTTGGCCATTTAGGCCATTTCGGTCATTTCGGCCATTTGGGCCTTTTAGGCCATTTAGGCCATTTCGGCCATTTTAGTCATTTCAGCCATTTCAGTCATTTCAACCATTTAGGCCATTTCGGCCATTTAGGCCATTTCGGCCATTTTGGCCATTTCGGCCATTTTGGTCATTTCGGCCATTTCAGCCATTTCAGCTATTTCAGCCATTTGGGCCATTTCCGTCAATTTGGCCATTTAGGCCATTTCGGTCATTTCGGCCATTTGGGCCTTTTAGGCCATTTCGGCCATTTTAGTCATTTCGGCCATTTCGGTCATTTGGGCCATTTAAACCATTTCGGCCATTTCAGCCATTTCAGTCAATTCAGCTATTTCGGCCATTTGGGCAATTTCAGCCATTTCATTCATTTCAGCCATTTCGGTCATTAGGGCCATTTCAGCCATTTCAGTCGTTTCGGTCAATTCGACCATTTGTGTCATTCAGCCGTTTGATCATTTAGGCCCGTTCGGCCAAATATATTTTCATATTGGAAACTATCTCATTTTTCGGGATGAAAAGTAGTTCTTGGCCACCCTCGATATTAAAATAACATAATATGTACCCAGTTTCATCCAAATCGGTTCAATAGTCTGTCCATAAAAGGATAACAAACAGAAAGACAAATATGCTTTTGGATTTTTTTTCGCGGAACCCTAAAAACGTAGCCTAAGGTACTTCTTATAACATCAGCTATCTGCCATTTAAAATTACGTCAAAATCGATCCAGCTGTGTCCGAGATTAGCCGGAACATCCAGACACACAGACAGACAGACAAAAATTCTATAAATAGCATTTTCGGAATCTCCTGGTCCGATTTTTTTTAAATTTATTTTGAGATTTCAAACAGGCACTTCACTTTGCATTTTTGGAATCTCCTGGTCCAATTTTTTAGTTTTTATTTTGACATTACACCAAACCATTTGTTTATCTGTATAGATAAGAACTTTAAAATAAATTATAATAGATAAAACATAAAAAAATTAGAGAGAAAAGTGAAATGAGCACTGGAACCATGAACTCTAATCGTACGTGTACTAGTATCAACTCACTCTACCACAATAACATTGGAGAAAGTATTGAAAGTTTTTAATATTTATAACTCTACTTATCCACGTGTCAACGTAATTTTCTATGAAGAATCATAGATGGCGCTTTCGAATTTTAATGTTACCGGTAAGATTGATTTAAATACGTTTTATTGTCAATAGTATAAAAGTCCAGATGAAATGAAATATAAAAATTTAGAAAAGTATTTTTATTGCATTTTATAAAATTATTTAGGAAGAGAAAAAGAGCATTTTATCAACTTTCATATCAAAATAAAAAAATCTTCTAGATCAAGTGAAACTAGTAGGGTTCGAACCCACACAGCTAGTGATTTAGACCAGACCTCTACCGTATACGCCAAACAAGTATAGCGCGACCGCTTCAAAATTCTTGTTATTATTGCTCCTTCGTTTATTTAAAATTATTTTTCAATGGCGGTCGCGGAGCAGAGCAGCGCGTGCAGTTTAGACGAAAGCCTCGGGCGTTATGATAAATTCCATACATTGGGACCGGCAGGCGGGATTTTTGCAGTCATTTTTAATAAAATAATTAATTACTTCCAAATTAAGTTAAGTAACCCAATAAAAGATCTATAATTGAATTTGTTATAATATAATATGTTACTGTTATTTATTTTAGCGATGTACGATTAACAGTAATAACAATAACCAAGATTGAATAACTCGTTTAGAGGTTACTTTGCAATTATTTTCTATCGAGAAAATTTATCGTAAATGCGTTCTGAGTACGAAGTTTACGTCAGAAATATGATCAAGATTGACATATATTTTTTTCACCGCAATAAAGTGTGTATAACTACTGTAAAAATGGTTGAGAAAATGATCTAAATACGCATTCTGTCAGTTATCACCTTGTTAAGCTATGAAACTGTATAAGTCAATATAGAAAAAAAACGATGTCTATAATATCTATATATTTATAAAAAAAGTACATATTTATTTCTGAATGTTATAGTTACATATATAGCATTCTAGTTATTCTCGGTGTACCACGGAAATCTATTTCATAATATAGATCTAATAAAGATCCAGTATTTTTTGAGAAACATGACTATTACATAAAAATGGACGTGACAAAAACATAAGGTTCCGTTTTTTCCAAAAATGATGACTAACAGTTACTTTAGGACTACAGATCTGCATCATCAGATTCGCTTCTTAAATAAGAACTGAGTACTTAATACTATCATAATTTCGTATCATTATAAAATTGGTCAGATATTACCATTAGTCCAATAATACGGTTGTTGACCTCTCTGACTCAGTATGTCAGACGACTTTATCTTGTCCGTTGTTTTTTTCAAAATATGCAAAAAATAATTTAACTGCCCATAAGGAACAGTTTTTAATTCGACCTTTTTAATTTTTAAATAACACCCCCTAAGTACTTTATGGAAATAAACAACATCTCGATGCGGATCTGTTTTTAAGTTTCTGTAGTCATCATTTTTGGAAAAAGAGGAACCCTTATGTTTTTTCATATCCCTCTGTCTTTTTAAGTTACTGAAATTTGAAAATTACTGCATCTTTATAAGATATGTGCGTCCTACGCGGTCCACTGAGAATAGACTAGACTACACTTATATAGACTAGAATGTTATATATGTATATATTCAAAAATAAGTATGTACATATATTTTCTATCGCATGACTTACAGACAAATGTACGCTTTGCCATGCTTTACTCTGCTGAATATATCTATATAATTTATATCCTCCACATAAAAGATGAAATATAATAAGGACATGTGATATGTTAATGTATGAAGCTAAACAATGTTGTTGTGAAATCCCAAAATATAAAGAAAATGAATAAAGAATGAATGAGAGAAAATCATTACTTTGGACCAGCAGATTTTGCAAGACGCAACTTTATTTTTTTTAATGTCTGTCTGCTAGAGGAACACCTAAAAACTAACTGATCGCATTTAAATCAACTTAATATTTTTTTGTGGGACAGTGTAATTTAAAATTCGACTATTTTTACAGATTCCAAATACATTTTTAATGTTTTTTCTTAAGTTTTTGCGACTAGTAGTATACATAATAAATACAATGTTTAAACGGTTTTTAGCGCGGTAATTTATTTGATTTTTATTACTCCAACATCTTACAACGCTTCTTGTCTTCTAGCCATAACGTGTTGCGAAGCGGTGGTAAATTAGATTGGGCTCCCATAGAGTAAATAATAACCATAAACAAAATTAAAACTAACCACTTAAAATGAACAAGTCGGTGGTAGGCTAAATAACATTTTAATATTACTCACTGACACTTGACATCTTTGTCTTTCGTGATCACGGCCATTGAAAAGTGGCCGAAACGTCGGAATAAAACCGTTAAAACATAGTTTTATTACATTTTTATTCCTTTATTACAATCAAAATAACTGTGTTAAAAGGCATAGAAGCAGCTATTAGAAGGTTAATTTTGTTAACTTCGCACTGAGCACTCCGTAAATCGATAATAGGCACCGACCAACTAATTACCGAATTTACTTTGGCGGCTATTAAACAGACATGTGTGTTACGTGTTAACACATGATAACGCTTCTAGGTCGGTAATATTATATTTTTATTTGTTTGTATTGACGACACAATTACAGGCGACCAGCGTGCACTTTTCCTCGCGTTCTCTTCAACATGCCAACTGTTTAACCATGTTTTGAACAATTACATTTGTGAATATTTATATAATAATATGAACTAATGGTCGCCCATTGATTGAAATTGGACCATCATTAATTCAAATAATAACTTTGAACATAATTAAGGTTCTGTTGTCAACGACTATACTTCTATAATCACAGATTTTGCCACGGCTACACTGTTAATTTGACTTTAACAATAAAGAAAAGAGTATATCTGCATGTGGTGTCAAATACATGCTTGTGTGTGTAATGTATTTTTTATGCACAACTTGTTTAAAATATTAGCATTCTGCACTCCTCTATATAAACTATAAGTGTGCGAAATATCATATATCTCCGTCAACGCAGTTTTCGTCAAAAGGGGTACAAAGTTTTTGCTTGACTTGATTAATATGTAACATTTTTAAAAATATTGTGCAATAAAACCCTCACCTAGCTATTATAGAAGGTATAGTATTTGACATGAATTATTATAGTCGAATTTTGACCACGGAGACCACAAGTTATTATTAAATAATAAATTGTTATTGAAAATTTGAGATTTTTTTATTAAATCAAGAATGGACTGGTGATTCCAATTTTGATTGCAGAGTGAGTTAAGAGTAACGTTTTTTTACTTGGTGAATGTCATAGTATCCTTAAGCCATGGCATATGTGGAAGAAATACCTATACATTTTTTACCTTAGATCATCTTCGTACATTCCGAAAAGTATTGTTGCAAAAAATACACTGGTTATTTGTAAAATAATATATAATAACAGCCCATAAATGTCTGCTGGGTCTCCCATTATAGAGGAACGGACAGTATACCCGCCACGCTTGTCCAAGGCAGCTTGACAGGTTTGACACATCGGTTATCTCGATGTGCAGGCATCACAATGTTTTTCTTCATCGTTGTTAGCATGTGGTAATTGTAACAATATGCACATTAGGTTAGAATACTGCCTAAGTGGTGTACGCGGTCCGGCCAGGATCGAACCCGCGCCCTATGGGTATGAGACGCGTGCGCTTGCCGTTACCCTACCACGACTTACACTAGTTAATAATGTTTACACAGATAAGACCCCACCGTCGTAAACATTTTTTAAATAAGCAATAAATTCGTTTACCGGATTTCAAGCGGATATTGTAAATAAATTTATTTTGCGGTTTACATTTATTATACTCATATTATAAAAATAAATGCATTAATTCTTTTTATTAAACCATTTTACCACATTGAAGATTATACTGGTCTTTAAAATATAAATGAATATGGACTTTAATACTTTATAATAAAGTCGTTAATGAATTACTATTTCAAGTAACTTATATAACTTGACCTGTCATGATCTCTGTGGCATGAAATGTAGAGATTCTATTTAATATTTTAATTTATTTGTAATGTATGTGATCATTTGTTTCCTTATTGGGGGGAAGCTCGTATAAATGGAATATTAATGATGTTCTACATTCTTCAGATTGCTGCGTATATTTTTGTAGTATCAGTGTAGCCAAGTAATATATTAAAAAAATAACGGATTCAGATTAGGATAAATCCATTCCTAATAGAAAACAAATCGTGAATTTAAAAAATATTAGTATAAATCGTATGGTTAGTTAACTACGTTTTAACGGTTTTAAGCGCGGTAATTTATTTGATTTTTATTATTTCGAGGTTATTAAATTAAATTAGATTAGGTTCCCATAGAGTGACTAATAACCATAAACAAAAATTAAAAGTTAAAACTTTAACAATACTCATTGACACTTGGCATCTGTCTTCCGTGATCACGGCCACTGAAAAGCGGCCGCGAAATAAATAAATCACCGCGCTTAAAACCGTTAAAACATAGTTTTGTTAGTTATATAGTAGTTAATAGTTTTGTTTTTTTAATCTACACAGGAAATAAATTTTCAGGTACGATGATGACATTGTTGAGGTTATACTTGTGATATTATGAATTTGATATAGGAGAAGTTGATTAATAATTAAAACAAAATAAACAAAAACTTTTGTAGATTACTATAATTTTGGACGCGTATCGAAAGGGGATTATCGCGTTCTTGTATATAAGAAGTACCATCTATTTATCACTAGCTTTTAAAATACCTACTTACATCGAATCATAAAGAAAGTTCGTGATAAGTTCATATTCAAGGCCTGGAAGGAGGCAAACACACGATTGGGCATACAGTTTTTATTATATTAGTTTAGAATATTTTAGTTTTAAATGAGATTTTACTAATTAATATGCTTCATATTACAATAAAACAAAAAGTTATCTCTTTATCAAGGATAAAGTCAAAATCAAATTTAAAAGTCAAAAGCAACTTTAATATGATTGAGATATCTCGACTACCTATCAATATTATTGTTCATCAACATTTAAAATACTAATATTTGTGGTCGTGATATTAAGTTCTTAAATTGGGGCGTTCCATGTAAATGAAAACTCTGGCAACACTACCCGCTCTGGTATTTGAGTATATCGTCACAATCACAATTGTTCAAAAATAGCTCCTCTACGGTTGCGTCGCGAAGTCGAATTACACCAAGACTCATCAAATTATAATATTCTCAGCGTTAGACGCAAAACTATGTAAATCTTATGCAATTGTTTAATGATGTTTACTCAAAGAGTTGTGATAATATTAATTAGGAACAGAAATAAATTAAAGAAAAAGAAAGAAAATTGAAGAAAAGAAACAGAAATACGTGAAGCAAAAACTTTTTACCCCTTTTTACGAAAATTACGTGGACGGAGGAGTATGAAATTTTCCACACTCATAGTTTACATAGAAAAGGAGTGCAGAATGCTAATATTTAAAAAAAATATGCATAGAAAATTAGATTAAATCAATAAAAAAACAATACATAAACTACCACGTATTAGACACACACATGCATATATACTCTTTTGTTTATTGTTCAAGTCAAATTAAGAGTGTAACCTTGGCGAAATCTGTGATTATAGAAGTATATAGTCTTTGATAATAGAACCTTAATAATGTTCAAACTTATAACTTAAATGAATTATTATGGTCTAATTTCGACCACGGCGACCACTAATTAAAATTAATAAGCAGGTTTAAGTATCTATAACATTAAAAAAAATTGACATTGTCTATACATTAAAGCTATAAAAAAAACAATTGGAATACGACGGAGAACACGTAGTATTTATTTAATTTCTATCTGTTTGTTCGGGATTTACGTAAAAACTACTGGGTCGATTTTGATGCAGTTTTCGCTAATCGAGCTGTGCGTCACTTATTATCCTGGGAATCACACGAGAATTTTTCTGGGAATGATTTAAAATGGCCAGATCAAAAAAATATTTCGAATTCCAATGTGATCTATTTACTGATCGATAGCAAATGTTATGTAATAAAATGTGTGATACTTTTTATACCGGAAATACCGCGAAAATTTCAAATTCAAGCGTGAATGAAATCGCGGGCATATCCTAGTTTATAATAAAACTATGGAATAAGAATACTAAGGACTAAAATCTGTTAAAAATATAACCAGTCATGTTATACGGGTCCGAAATGTTGGTCCATTAAAGTAATAGATCAAAAACATTTCCAATCAGCTGAGATGAGAATGTTGGGATGGATGTGTGCTGTTACAAGAATAGACAAAGAGAGAAACGAGTACATAAGGGAATCTTTGAAAGTTACATCCGTGACTGAAAGATTGAGAGGAAGAAGATTAAGGTGGTGTGGATATGTGATGACGAGGGATGAAAGTCACGTGACAAAAATAATGTTTAACTAAATTAAAAAAAACATCGTTTTTATAGTGTATTTCAGTTGTTTTCCTTAAATAGCTGTACAGACTAGGCATTTTTAGAATTTTATAATATTACTAGCGGCCCCAGCAGACGTTGTCCTGCTTTGATAAAATAAAAATCTAGAACCCGATCCCAGCGCCACCTACCGGTTCCAATTGTGGATTTAAACCATCCGTGGACCCACTCAAATACACAAAACAAAATCACCAAAATCGCTCCCGGTGATTAGGAGGATTCTAGAACCCGATCCCAGCGCCACCTACCGGTTCCAATTGCGGATTTAAACCATCCGGGGACACCCACTCAAATACACAAAAACAAAATCACCAAAACCGCTCCCGGTGATTAGGAGGATTCTAGAACCCGATCCCAGCGCCACCTACCGGTTCCAATTGTGGATTTAAACCATCCGGGGACCCACTCAAACACACAAAAACAAAATCGCTCCCCGTTGTTAAGAGGATTCTAGAACCCGATCTCAGCGCCACCTACCGGTTCCAACGGTATAAAAACCATCCTATCTTTCAAGTTGGATCAAACTGCACACGGTGTCCAAATTTGATTAAAATCGGTTGAGTAGTTTAGGAGTCCATCGCGGACAAACATCGTGACAGGAGATTTATATATATTAAGATAGATTATTTATTAATCAGTAAAATGTATTTTACGAAATGATTCACGGCAACACCTTTTAGTATTCATTGATAATGTGAAAATGAAGAACTTAAAAATCAAAACATTGCTTCAATTGTAAGAATGTTAATCATGTTATCTACTTAGGAATGTTTACTTATCTTTATTTACTATAATACAATTTACTTACATATTTGAGGAGATTCAGTTCCTTATATCACATATAACACATTATCACTATACATCGATCATATTAATACAAAAAAGATATACACGTCCGGCAATGTGGAATACGAGCAGCTGAGTGCGGCACGCACGCCAAGATATTCTACAACGAAAGTTTTTTTAGGGTTCTCTAAGATAATTACTGTCATTCCCGAAATTTATATTTTGGCAGTTGTCAGATAATAGTTTTGTGGAGTTCATGAGCTATGTACTATTAGGAACCGTTTCATTACATTGTACTATAAGAAACGTTTCATAATCGTTAATCGGTCTATTAGTTCACTGGGTCAACGTTCTCATAGTCTTGTGTGTTCATGAATAAGAAAAGAAAGAAAGAAAAACTTTATTTCAAGACATAGCGACGTAATTACATTCCTTATACATCATTATACACAGAGCATATTTTGAGAATTTGTACGCCGTATCTTCAGCAAACAAGGTTTGCACTCAGCATATTGCTGTGCCGGAATTATATCCGATTCAACGCAGATTTTCAGTGCAAACCTTCCTTGTGGTGGTGTTGGGTTGCAAACGACCCAATTTTGTTAAATAATAATTATTAAAACTAATTCTACTTATAATGTTTAATTAATAAAACAAATAAATAAATTTTAATAAAACAACAATAAAATACTTTGTTACTTCAAAATTAAAATAAATACTCGAGTAACAACTTGTATCGAATCATCTATTCGAATACAATTCGGTAGAGTGATGGCCGAGTATTACCACATTCTGTGTGCCACGTCACTGATATGAGGCAACGAATGACATTTTACTTCATAACCTACAAATATATAATGTGTTAATTTACTGTAATATTTTTTTTTTCCCACTCTAGGTATATACTAAATAGGCAGTGCACAAGACTGACACGCGTTACAGGTAAGTTGTTGTTGAATCCTGTACAATTAGGAAGTGATTACCTTCTCTACTAATGACACGTTCCTATGCCCTACCAAGCGTTCATTTGCCTTACTATCGGTTAAAATTTGATATAAGCTCCCAACAAATAACGCCGCATTTTAACCGACGGTAAGGCAAGACAATGAATAGTAAGATGTAGAAACCGACGATATGAGATAGGTTTCACATTACCAAATACAGCGTTAACTCTATATAATGAGTTGTTGTTAGATGGATAGAAGTCTGTTATTTTTGTCTGACGTCTCGCTGCACCAGTAATTTTGTTGTATTTTTTTACTTATTTTATTCATATCTTGCGATATTGAGAAATTTTGGTGATAAAGGAAATACTGAGAAAGAAAATTTTGGAATTTCTTGAAATTTCGGTATGCATACTGCCAACAGTAGAGTTTATTCCGCGCTAGAATAATAAAACGTTAAAAGAACGTACAGGCAATTTATAAGGTACTTTTTATTACTTAATTGTTAACGTTATTGAGAATAGACATAATGTTATATAGAGTGTATCGTTATATGGAAGACAAGCTAAACCAACCAAACCCAAGTGATTGCGACGCTTAAGGGAGTTTGTCGTTAAATCGAGACACGTTGCATGGCGTTTATGCTGTAGCTGACTCGGCCAGCGCTCAGCGCACCAATCAGCCATCCGACGGTCTTGTGTAGTTCATGAACGATGAATTATTAGGTACCGTGATTGCTGACCAAGAAGGCTGAAAAGTTCTAGTGTCTAGTTCTAGTGAATATATATTAATAATAATAGCTTAAGAAATAAGTTATTTTATACATTTTAGTTTTTTAGTTTTTGAAGTCGGTTTTTTTAAACGAAGTTTTTAAATTTTATTTGTTACTTTTTAGTGTCTAGCTATGTATGGGTGGACCCACGAATGGTGCCGCGCTTCTTAAAAAATATAGATCCCAAGAAGCGGGAACAAAAAAATGTTCTTAAAATGAAAACTACTGGGCCAAACTATGTCAAATTTTTAGGGGACCACATGGCAGCTATTCCGCGTCGAACAAAAAAAGAATCACGTAAATCGGATCATAAATCACGGAGTTATCGGCGAACATATGGAACGGAGTGAAAATTATTTCCATGAAAAATGTTCATAAAATGAAAACTACTCAGCCAAACTATGTAAAATTTTTAGGGGACCAATTGGAAGCTATTCCGCGTCGAACAAAAAAAGAATCACGTAAATTGGATCATAAATCACGGAGTTATCGGCGAACATACATAAAAAAAGCAACAAAAAAAAAAAGATTCCGACGAATTGAGAACCTCCTCCTTTTTTCGAAGTCGGTTAAAAATTTTTAAAAATTATATAATATAATAAAAAAATTAACAAAAAGGAATTTGAAAAGTAACTAAAAGCCAAAAATAAGTGTTTTCTACTACATATTGAAGTTGGTGCCGCATCGTAGTTAAAACGGTACATCGAGATTATCGTTCTGTGAAACCCATAAGAACAAAGGCGGGGTATACCATTGGTTCCACTAAACGTGGAAAGGCCCAAGTCCCAATGGGGTATTTTATTATAACCAAGAACGAATACCTGAAGTTAAACCCTTATTATCTCAGCAAGAGTCAAACGTACAAAAAAATGTTCATAATTTTTTTTTTACTTTGTATGTTTTATCAACATGTTGTGATAGCCTGAAGACGGCGTAGATTTGCCTCATTAGTCGCTGATAAAGTGTAATGACAACACAGGTTATCGGCCGCGATAGTATATTCTACTGATTACACGCACTTGAATAACAAAGTGAATTTGACTAAAGCTAGACCGTCTAATGGTTCTAGTATTAATTTCGACATCTGTCATATAGAGAAATATTTATTGCCGGTTGGACATAATCTCCATATAGATAAGAGTTTATGTAATCATTATATTAATACGTGAAGCAAAAACTTTGTACCCCCTTTGACGAAAATTGCGCAGACGGAGGAGTATGAAATTTCGCACACTTATAGTTTATATAGAGAAGAAGCGACGAAAGCTATTTTTTTTTAAATATGCATCAAAAATAAATAAAATCAATTTAAAAAAACATTACACACACTACCATGTACCATTTTCACACACACGCATATATACTCTTTTGTGTATTGTTCAAGTCAAATTGACAGTGTAGCGCTAGCGAAATCTGTGATTATAGAAATATAGTCTTTGACATTAATTATTATGGTCGAATTTCTATTATACATAATAAGTTTGAAACATTAATAATAATAATTAAAACCAAATAAATATTGAAATGAGAATGTACCTATATAATATAATATCACGCCCTTTGTACGTAACTAGATATAATTATAGTCTTAAGTTCATGTTTATATTGGTGTACAATAAAGAGTTATCTATCTATCTATCTAAGTTTAAAAAAATTGTCCGTCCAACCGGCAAAAACTTGTGATCATTATAAAATAACCAAACCTATTTAATCTCGTAAACTGTAAGAAATTGAAATATTTAAATTACAAAAAAACGACTTACTAAGCAAGGAAATAAATGCAAACTAAGATATAAGGTTGGCCATGAGTCATGGAACAATATCACATAGTATGATTTAATACTAAAATATGTTATTGAACATTAATTTGTTCCGATCATGTTCGCTCGCCAAAGTTGGTCCTTGATCAGTTCCTAGCATTTTGCTTTGATCGGCTCAAAGTTTCGACATTCACGCAAACACTCAAATTTCATATAAACCAATCAGGACGTTTCTGAAATGTTTAAACTAAAGGAAACAATTGCTCGTGTTTAGATGCAATATGCACTTTGCCGATTGAAGACGCCACTTTCTTTTGTATTCTGCTCTTGCTTTGTTTACAGACTTCGATTTTATTGCCTCCTTGTAAAACCAAAAACTGGTAACAATATAAAATTTAAAAACTTCGTTTAAAAAAACCGACTTCAAAAACTAAAAAACTAAAATGTATAAAATAACTTATTTCTAAAGCTATTATTATTAATATATATTATCTAAAACATCTTAAAGTCGGTGCTTAGTAATTTTCAAAATATAGTAATTTTTATGTTTTGCTTTACACCGACTTCAAGATGTTTTAGATAATATATAATAATAATAATAGCTTTAGAAATAAGTTATTTTATACATTTTAGTTTTTGAAGTCGTTTTTTTAAACGAAGTTTTTAAATTTTTTTTGTTACTTTTTAGTGTCTAGCTATGTATGGGTGGACCTACGAATGGTGCCGCGCTTCTTAAAAAATATAGGTCCCAAGAACCGGGAACAAAAAAATGTTCGTAAAATGAAAACTACTGGGCCAAATTATGTCAAATTTTTAGGGGACCACATGGCAGCTATTCCGCGTCGAACAAAAAAAGAATCACGTAAATCGAATCATAAATCTCAGAGTAATCGGTGTACATATGGAACGGAGTGAAAATTATTTTCATGAAAAATGTTCATAAAATGAAAACTACTGGGCCAAACTATGTCAAATTTTTAGGGGACCACATGGCAGCTATTCTTCGTCGAACAAAAAAAGAATCACGTAAATCGGATCATAAATGACGGAGTAATCGGCGAACATATGGAACGGAGTGAAAATTATTTCCATGAAAAATGTCCATAAAATGAAAACTACTGGGCCAAACTATGTAAAATTTTTAGGGGACCAATTGGAAGCTATTCCGCGTCGAACAAAAAAGAATCACGTAAATCGGATCATAAATGACGGAGTAATCGGCGAACATACATAAAAAAAAGCAAAAAAAAAAAAAGATCCCGACGAATTGAGAACCTCCTCCTTTTTTCGAAGTCGGTTAAAACACCGCCCCTTAAAGCTGATGTATTTGGTGTTAAAGAAAGTTCTTGACACGCCGTTTAGTCTTTTGACTGATTCACCGCCTCTTTTGCTGACTGTACAGTGGACACATTAAATAAAAGTCATGCTTAAGTCCGCAACGACCTGTTAAGCTTTTGCAGCTGAGCTCATGAGAAAACAGTAGGCGTTGAAAACAAAGTTAAGATTTAATTTTAGGAAAATTACAGTTACACGTTGGTTTTGGTTTCATAATAATCTCTATGCGTGCAGGAACGGAACTTTCCTGAAGAAATTCTTGCATTGGGGCGGCCTTTGGTAAGAGGCGATAAAACAACCCACAGCCAGATGGTAGCGTATACACCCTTCTGGATGGTAATCACCCCTGGTCTAAAGTATGCCACCATAACAACCTTGAGTTGTGTTCCGGCATTAGTGACCAGGTTCCAGTCTCCCTTAAGAGAGCAGCAGCATATTTGTAGCACCTTTGGTGTTGCAAATGTACATCGGCAATGATAACCGCTTTCCATCAAGTGGACCGTCTGCCTGTAAACTAAATACACACACACACATACATATATGTATGTGCGCGTGTGTATATGTATATAGTTTAAGACTCTAGTTTTATGCAATGCAATGATGTAATGTCTACCGTGACGATACCTTAAGGGCACATGCTGAGAGTGATGCCCCTTTTGTATGTATATAATTTGTCCTGAATAAAATTATTTTCTTTCTTTCTTTATAGGGGAAATTAGAATGATACCCGCGTAATAGATTTTCGAAATTAAAAGAAGTTTTAATATTAAGCAGGTGATACACATATGCGAGCGAGTGCGGCCACTTTTGCAGGCGAAAAAGAACTACATGCCATACGCACGCGCATTCACTTACATATCTATCAACGCTTTAGGCTTATGAAACTCATTATATTAATTGGTTTTTCTAAATTAAGTAGTCTACAAAACAAGACGATGATAAACATTTATGTTATTTTTAATTAAATTTCGTGAATTGTAACAACTTATCGCGTTAGAGGTCGCTTTATATCTAAAACAGGTCGGGCCGATAACCTTAAGTCATATACGTTACCGATGTATTTTATCACCGGGATTTGTAAAACCGCAAGTACTTTGTCAGCTCTTATAATTAGCGGTGGCGACATGCTGCTGTTATTTAGGTGTTAGAGGTAAATTACATGAAACTCGACATCCAATGATATTCAATGACTCCATTTTGTATTGATATGTATCGCTTTTGTTTTACTTCATTCAAAAACAGAAATCAATCAGCATAATACTGAAATTATATAGTTCACTAGCTGTGCCCGCGACTTCGTTTCGACTGAACTTTTTTTCGCGGAACCCTAATTTTAAAAGAAGCCAAAGTTACTCCCTATAAGATCAGCTATCTGTCCTTGAAAGTCCCGTCAAAATCAAAATAAACAGACAAACAAAAACATTAAAAAGGATTTTTTCGTCATACGTACCGTATTTACTTTCATTTGCATTTAGTAAAAAGCTGTTATTTTGACATTACAAACAAACAATTCAATTTTATTTATTTGTACAGATTTCAGTTTTAGTTCCCTGTTGTACTGTTGTTTCTATTCCCTCTGAAGGAATCAACCAAATTGAATTAATTTAGCACAGAACTAAAACGATACGACAATATTCAATGATAGTGTTACATACCGACAAAGAAATGCGCACACCTGGCTGTTGTAAAACGCAGTTTATTACCTTTCCTGCATTCGGAGTTATTTTGTTTACTACGTGTTTAAAAATTGCAATTAAGAAAATCATCCTATTGTTATCCGGATGTACGTATTTTATGGCCGTCATTAGTGCCGAAGTAATCCTTGTTGTTATTGCATTGCGTCGAAGCTTGCCAGATGTGCGGATTAACTCAGTGAAAGCGGACCTTTCTCGGTATTACACAGTTTAGTATAAAACAATGCCAGAACGGAGGCGTGGGGCAGTCGAATGAGGATTACAATACGAATAAGACGTACATTCGATGAGCGATATAGTGACGGACTTTGCGCGTCTTATTGAATCGTGCAGTTTGTACTGGCTGTGTCCAGTCATATTTGTGCCTGTTTCATACGTGTTTGTACAGTTCTAATAAACTCTATAGTAATTCCAACGGCATTTAAATTCGAGTCCTGTGTAGCTCGTAACAATATTAAACGCTTGAGGCATTCCATGTAATTAAATGCTATTTAAATATTGTTACATTTTATGTTTACATCAATCACTTTGGTTGCCTAATCTTGATTGAAACGCAGCATTGAACTGTGTAATAGCATTAGTCACTCTACTCCAGTTTCATAATTCATATTTGTTATTCTAAACCCATCCTAATTCTAAAAGGGGTTTCAGTAAACGATTCGAACTTAAAAGGACCGCACCGGAAAGTTTAATGACGCCTTTTCCACTAATAGCTCATTAGGGATTGACCTAATAAGCTTTAATCAACACGCCTGAAGACGGATGGATTTAAGAAATATTGGAGATTTTCAGAACTGTTGCGCTTTTTAGAATGTTTAGAAGACTCCAAAAGGCTTTGATGACTTTTTAGGTTCTGTAGTAAGTAAAGCTAAAAATAGAAACTTTACGGAATCATCATGTGTAAACGTGCTGCTATCAAATGATTGAATAGTGTTATCTTTCTGTTGTTACCATATCGCTTCTTTACTTCAATAATGTTTTATCTTGAAAATAGAAATTTCGGAAGTTTTCTTACTCTCAGAAAATAATTGCATCCGATACTTTTTTATTATCAATCTACAAAAGAAACCACATTCTTTTGACAAATAAAATCGAACAGGGCTATTTTAATGATCAAATTAATAAAAATGATTTTATTTGATAAATAATCAAACAAAAACAAAACGGTTTGTGGTACTCATCACGTTATTGAAGTAAAGAAGCGATATGTGCATTTATTGATTTATTGTGGAAGTATCGATGATGCTTACATATGTTTCACACAAAATACTTGACTTTTAAATCTCCACAGAACCCTTGATTATGCGTGGTCTGCAATTGGCAGACACTATTTGTTGTTCTATTTTATCTTTTATGAATGCTCTTTATAATAATTACAAATGATTACTTTCAGAATTTTAACTTTGTTTTCTGACCTCAGTAGTTCATAGACACTGCAGTCTCGAATTGAAATTCAGAGGCAGTCGCTCTAACCGAAATCAGTTTAAATGATATAATATATCTTACATCACGTACATGGAATAATTATATCTACATCATTGGCAAGATTAAAATTGAGTAGTAGTCTATGTTCGTACAAAAATCTGTCAATACTGAAAACAGACAAAACCTTCAGAGATGCATCTACATACGTCTGGAAACACATGTAAATCACTCGCAATTTTACAATTAATTCTTCACAGTTAATGCAGTGTGCCTGTGGACTGCGAGGGCTGCGGAGAGGCTAGGTCATATACCCGTAGCCCTGGCATAAGGCGAAGGACGGAACACCCAGGGATTTTAGTGGGTACCCCTAACCGGGAGTGGCAACAGCATGGCACCAGTTCTGACTGGGCATGCTAGTGCCACCCCCGATCTGCCGAATCCCACACTAGGTCGCGAATTATCCCCCCAAGGTTCTGCCCTTGTCGCGGCTTAGTCCTCAAACGGATTTCCCCTGGATAGAAAAAATAATTTGCCTGTGGAATGTACTACCTGTGAAAACAGGCGTGGCCTGTCTCTTCAGGCGTTCAACGTTCTCGTGAAGGATTATTACCTCGGGCTCTAAAGTCAATTATCACATCTTTATCTCTCCAATATTTACGTAATTCTATACAATATTACTAGTACTATGAATTTTAAAATTTTATATATATATAATTTTATATTCTAGTTATATTGCAAAGTCCACGTGTTACACAATTGTTTTCGAATTCATCCTAAGTTTGTCTGGAAGAAATTGCTTTTAGTTATAAGACCGCCTATTGTCTTACGTACTTAAACTTCTTTAATTGTACGAGTATCTTAATGTTAAGCAATGAAGCATATTCTATTCTAAGTTTAATGTTAAATTAATTAACCAAGTAAATACACCTAGAGTAGAACTACTCGTCGTCATTTTTGTGCTCCGCTCTCAAGCGGTTGAACCTAGCTCCTGCAGGTATGGAGCCATGGGTCTCGGCTAGTGGCGTAACCATCATCGAAGAGCAACAAGCAACCTTCGAAGAGTCATTAAGCAAACAGCCGATGAATATAAGCCGCAACATACTACTAATAAGCAATCATCATGGAACAAAAATATCAACTGCTGACAGACATAGCCTGTATTGATTTTCGTTTAAAGGAAAACGTATGTATGTGACGGGTGAATGTTATCATTCCCTAATTTTGATCACGCGAACACGCATTCGCAGGCGAATGTCGCAAATGGGAGTAGGTTAATGGGGGCTATTTGAGGACTATTGCCGGCGAACTTTGATGAGTTAGCACTCGTAAACAGTTCGGGATATAGCCCTACAACGCCTGGTGACGCGTATACTTATATCAACATCTTGCTTTTGTATTTTTTTTTATTGCAGGAGTTCAGCAGACAGGCAAACGGCCCACTTGATGGTAAGCGGTTACCATCGCCTATGGATATTTGCAACACCAAAGGTGCTACAAATGCGCTGCTGCTCTTTTAAGGGAGACTGGAACCTGGTCAATAATGCCGGAACACAACTCAAGGTTGTTGTGGCGGCATACTTTAGACCAGGGGTGGTAGCTATCCAGTCGGGCAAATGCCCTACCACCTGGCTTTGGGTTGTTTAGTAGTCTCTTATGACAGGCCGCCCGGCCGCAGGAAATTGTATTCTTTCTCCGTTCCTACACAGATAAAAATTAATTGTAATTCTTTTATGATCTTCTTCTTTTGTTTACTTATTGATTGGCATACGTTTCTAGAGAACAGCCCATTGTTTTATTGTACTCTTTTATGGGCGTTTGCGGCGGAGTCATTAGCCAGGTGTGGCGGATTAACTCGACTACGATACGGGCACATTGCATTTGTGCTGTACAAAACGATGACCTGACTGAGGCAGGGGGAGTCAAGCGAGAACCACGATCAAGGCGAGACATGTATATGTATATATATATATATATATATATATATATATATATATATATACAATCTAACAGTGGCGGACTTTGCGCGTTTTATGGAATTAGGACTTTCTGCATTACGTTTGGATTTGTTGTGTTCGGTTATATTTGTACCTGTGTTATATGTGTTTGTAATAAACTCTATAATAATTCCAACGGCATTTTAATTCGAGTCCCTCGCAACTCGTAACAATAATAAGCCTATAGGTTTATTAAAATCACTTTATAAAGTATGAAGAACAATAATTTTCTTTAAATTTTAGTTTAACGAACCTATAAGCCTCGTATAACTATTATGCATGAAGGCACTCACATATACAGGCAAAAAAGTTCGTGAACAAGTACGCGTACTTGCTGGCACTTGTATCACTCACATAAAATAATGTTTTTTTTACATTATGCCCCCTTGCAAGGCAGCGAGCAAGAAAGTATTATTTACTTTATATATTTTACTAGTCCATGGATATTGTATAAGATTATGGTACCAAGTGATGTAGTATAGCTGTTGATCTTGAATTTGAAACTAAAAATATAATTTTGCAAATATTTAAATTGATTTTATATGAGCGTCGTAAAATTGGAAAGACCTCACGCGGAGCTATGCGCAACGCGGTCGAGAATAGACGCTTTTATCGCGATCCTCAATCACATGGAGTACCAGAAACTCCAATATTATATTATATATTACAACACACACACTTCACAAGCAATATGCAATAAAAAGTACAAAAGTAATAAAGTGATGACATCATTCCCCGAACTCTTTAAAAAAAGTTAATGCAGGGGAAATCCACTTCATACACTACAGGGTCCTTTGTGCGAGTTAGATCAAAGCGGCGAGAGTTCTGGAAAGTGGAATAACCAAGTCCGCCTGCTTGTGTGAAGACTGGGCCAGGTAAAGTCGTCCCCCATAAGCCACTACTCCACTAAACCTACCTGCCTCCCATGTGCCCGCGCTCGTGGTAAGAAGGGCATGACACTTTGGAACGTATTCTTATGAGTTTGCGGGACTCGAATTAAAATGCCGTTAGAATTATTATAGAGTTTATTAGAACTATACAACCACGTATAACACAAGTACAAATGTAACCGAATGCAACAAATCCAAACGTAATGCAGAAGGTCGTAATTCAATAAAACGCACAAAGTCCGTCACTATTAGATTCCCGATGTCCACACGACACGCCTAGATCGTAGTTGTAGCTCAACTGACCCCCTCTCTCAATCAGATCATCGTTTTATACTTCCTTCCGACATAATTTACTAGAATCAGCTTGTACTTATAATCCGCAACACATGGCTAATGATGCTCCTGAGCGGCCGTAAACGAGTACAATAGGACAAAAGGCTGTTCTCCACAATAACTAAAAACGTATGCTAATAAATAAATGAACTAAAAAAGACGATCATAATAAAGATTACAATTAGTCCCAATGCCGACAGGTAATAAAATGTGCTTTTACAGATCTGTACGTGGAATTTGTCTTTGTCGGAGCCTAAGTTGTAGCAGTATTTACGCCCACGCTGATCCAGCGCATCAAGGCCTGAGAGTGTCCCAGGACGCAAAGCAACCTCACGTCATCAACAGGGTTTAGGAGATTTTGCGCATATCTGCGCCTCCGAAGTTCCTCGAGTCGCATGCGCACCTCTCTCCCTCTCTCATTCAGCGGCCTCCTTTTGAGGCTTTACTGCCTCGCAGAAATCCGCCGAGCTCTTGTCAGCGCCGGCGTAACATCGGTGTCAAATGGTTTGGTACGCGACGATAGCAAGAGACCGGGTATTCTACCCGGTCTCACATTTCTTAAGGCTTATTGCAACGTCAGCGCCCTTGAACATTTTTCGGTACTTATTTTTCAGGTGTTATTATCGGGGATTCCATAGACGCGGTTGTTTTTCATATGCATTATCATTTTATTGTGAATAAAATAAAGCAAAATTAAAAAAAAAATATTTATCTGTTACAAACATGTAGATATTTTTAATTATCCTGTTTTGATAAATATTAAAGGGGTCAATTATTTTTTCAAATTTTTCGGTTTTAATATGTCAATAATGTAGACATGTTTTGGTAAAAAATTCGTGACCTGAAGTAACAATAGGAAAAAGTAAAATTAAAGATTTATTATAATTTTTTGGTTATTAATAATTTATATAATTATTTCGCAGTATGTATATATACATATATATGTATATGTGTGTGTATATTATTTCGTCATACAAAGACTGATGGACAATGGATATGGCGATTTCAGAACGGTTTAGTTTTTGCCGAAATAGCTACAAAACTTTAAAAATCGGGACATAATGTTTTGCGTAGTCAAATCAATATAATAAAAAACTATTACCTTATTATATTTTGACAGGCGGCTGATCGAGTGGCGGCACATCCCATTAACGAGAGTCTAAGCCCCCCAACGACTAACGATGTAGACACGTGCCACTTCACGCACTCATATCGGATTCTTATCGATATCTGTGTACCAGAGAGCACGTCACTAGTGTGAAGTTTATTTATGGGATTGAATAATATGTCAATACATGATATGCCCGCGACTTTGTCGGAATAAGCTACTTTTTCATGCACACATTTTATTATATAAAAATTGGTATCGATCAATGAAAAATTCACATCGGAATTCGACTTCTGTTTTAATCTAACCATTTTAAATCATTCCCAGAAAAATCCCAGCGGGATTCCCAGGATAATATGTAGTGGAGTTTTTAAGTCTATTTCTATTTAGTTTTTAAGTCTATTTGGTATCGATTAGCGAAATCGTCTCAGTAGTTTTTACGTGAATCCTGAACAAACAAACAATAACTTTAAAAAATATTTACACAATTATAATATTGTAGATTTAAATTGCTAAAAGGTAAGCTATATAATCTAAGTGAACTATAGTAGAATTATTTTCTCCGTGCAGTTTGGGTCATAAATCAAAGCCGGGCCTCAGCCCGGCTAATGCGGTGAGCATGTTGCGCGGGCGCAGCGCCATTATCGATAAAAACTCATTCTTATCAAAGAAAGATTATCATTCTTATAAAAATCATTATTATCTTTTTTGCTGTTAATTTTAAACTTAGATATAAGTATTTATATTTATTTTTAATATAACTTGTTACATTCTAAACTTTTGTACTTATAGTTTTTTAATACATAGATACCTAATAAATAATTTATTTTAAATCATTATTATTCTTATTTTAATAAATACGTTGTTTTATCTATTTTTTTCTTTCATTTATATCACTAACCCACAAAATGACAAAACTAAATACACTATCGATAACGCTTATCAACAACAATAATGCGTATCACTATACCTGCCCATACGGCCCGTGAGTGGAAGAGAGAGCGAAATACTCGCTTCACCGCTCCGATTATTTATGACCCAAACTGCACGGAGAAAATAATTCTACTATAGCTGATATTAAATTGCACATACTAAAGAATTATGTGATGAGACGTAGGTAGCCAACCGAGAGTCATGGCTTACTTGCTTAATATGGTGCCAATAACACAGGTCTTGCGAAGACTCAACGACACGTCAAAAAATGTCATTTTTTATTGCTCCATGTGAATTTACAAAAACAGCATACCACATAGTATAATAACATTGACCACGCTATTGTATTGGTGTAAATAGCGATGTTTGTAGGAAAATACATAAATATTTGTTATCTTCTGTTTTGAATCTTGAAGCACTTGCTAGGTTTTAATATAGCACAGCAGTACAGCACCTGTATAAGCATTGCGCATCACGACTTAACAAGATGTAGAGAAATGTAATGTTCGCTGATATTTCACAAAGATTGATTTCAACTCTATATACTCTATAGTTAAATTGCATCATTGATATGATCAATTCGTTGTATCACCTTATCACGCTTGATATTTATACAAAAAAAGTGAATATCTAGAATCCGATCCCAGTGCCATCTACCGTTTCCAATTGTGAATCTGACCCACTCAAACATACATAAAAATTTCATCACAATCGGTAAAGTCGTTCTCAAGTTATTCTTACATACATTTCTACGATGAATGTTTATTCATATACATATTTTATATCTATACGTTTGCGGCTATCAAAGAGCATTAGCTATATACTCATATCAGCTACTAGCGGTTTCGGTAGACGTTGTCCTGCCCGGAAAAAATGACCTAGAACCCGATTCCAGCGCCATCTACCAGGTCTAATTGTGAAATTAAACCACCCCGAGACCCACTCAAACATATACGAGTAACATATCAAAATCGTAGAACACTATTCCAGCGCCAATTATTTGTTCAGATTCATCGGTTACATTATTGAAGTTTTAGGCTGGTGTGCACCGAAATTTTACCGACGGTTAACCAAAAATAATCACTGTTTTTCCATACATTTTTGGCGATTATTTTATTTTAACCATCGGTTAAAAGTCGGCGCACACCAGCCTTAGTGAAAGAATTGTTGAAATCGGTCCAGTAGTTTTTGAGTTTATTCGTTACAAAAGTACAAATCTTTCCTCTTTATAATGTTACTATCATATTATGATAATATCAGCCCATAAATATCCCACTGCTCGGCTCGGGCCTCCCATTATAGGGGAACGGACAGTATACCCGCCACGCTTGTCACATCGACACATCGGTTATCTCGATGTTTTCTTTCACCATTATTAGCACGTGGCAACTGTAAAAGTATACACATTAAGTCAGAAAACTGCCCAAGTGTTGCATACGTTCTGGCCAGAATCGAACCCGCGCCCGTTGAGTTTGGGACGCTTACATTACGCTACCACGACTTTTTACTATAGATAGCTATAAAATTTATCACATTTCTAAATCTATTTGAATCATAAACATACTTACAATATCACTTCAATATCGAATATCATCACTAAGATCACTAAGAGCTCTAAGTAATGAAACTGTTTTGATCAGTTTAACACAATCTCCGAGCCGTCTGTCGATCTGTTTCTCTGCTATAGGTTCATTAATTTGATCACATCGACCGGTCTTTAAATATAATTGTAAGGCAGGTGTGTTTGGTTGTGTACAAATAGCGAGGGCGGGCCCTTTGGGCGGGCGGCGGGCGACGAGTGAGGGCAACGGCCGCCGCCGGTCCCCATGGCAACGGCACCACTAATGTCACTTTTCGCTAGCTCGCGACCCGTGGCCTCGTCTGTAATAGATTATATGGAAAAATGCAATATAATAAAACTACGTTATAACGGTTTTAAGCGCGGTAATTTATTTGATTTTTTGTGTTTTTACACGGCTACTGAAATGTGGCCAAAACGACGGAATAATAAAAATCAAATAAATTACTTAAATCAAATATTTTTTAGTTCATTGTGCCATAATGGTAGTGCTAGCTTTAAGAAACTTGTTGTTTTTTGAAATTTGAAGCGCTTTGTGGTTGTTCGGGCGCATAAAAATTTGCTTATTCCGACAAACGGGTGTGGTATAGTTGTATGGCACATTTATATATTATGAACAGATCGGAACTTTTTAAATATAGGTCAGAAGCGAAGCGGAGCACCACCCGCCTAAGCCTTCGCGGTTATTTTTTTTTATAACCACCCATAGTTAATTTTATATCTCAAATAATAAATAAATGTGCCGTATATCTATACCGCCCCCCGACACATTAAAACAATAGCTTACATTCTCTTTTAAATGCTGCGCTACTACATGTCCCGGAAATCTTGCGAGAATTTCAAGACATTTCAAGCGATATAATGTCGCGGCGGGTTACACAGCGCACACAGCAGCGCTAAACAAACTGAATGAAAATGTATGGAGATGAAATAGTACTTAGCATATGATATAAAAGAAAGACAAAACAAATTTAATATTTGGTTTTATTCTAATCAAACTTACAGAAGGAATAATGTCAAAATATTTCTTTTAGAAGTTGACACTTTTAAAATAATACCGACATATTAATTGGACAACGTTATGAAATAACGAAAGAAGCGACGTTTTAGTAAAAATGAGAAAAAGAGCTTCAAAGTTTAGAAACTTTATTAGGTCGCTAAGAGCGCAATAATTATGTTTTTAATGTGATTTTTATTTATATGATATATAATTATGTATATTTTATTTCATAAAAGAACATATTTTTTTATGATGTATAGAATAGAAGATATTGTCATTTTTCCGCTTAATTCCATATTTCGTTTTGCATTATTTATACAATTTTAAAATTGCAGTATGGAATTAGGCGACAATTAGTCTTTTAATACGTTTATTTAATTTAGTTTTGGGTTTAATAAAAGGGTATAAAAAGATCAAATCCAGTGGTAAAATAGTTATATTATGAAAATGTTAAAAAAAATTATTTGACCATAAAACAAGCAGGAAACACGGTAGAATGAATGAAAATATATAAAAATAACGAACACAAAAAGCAACTTGTACTTAATACGTAATAATACTGAAAATAATAATCACTAGCCATTGTTAACGTTTTCATCATCCAAGAACATTTATTATAAAAATCTCTTCTTTGGTAATAAAAAATCTCAACATTTATTTACAATAACAACGTTGCATTTTTATCAGTAATATGCAATGTTTATGAAAATTTATCAACTTCTTATCATTAAAATTCTTCTAATTCAAAGTCAACAGAGCCACCATAACCCTCAACGTCATCCGTGATATTGTTAGATCCAGTCAAATGTTCATAATATTTTCTTGCATCCGAAGGTATTAGGTGAAGCAGAGATTTGATGTCATTCAGCTTTGGTTGAGAAATTGGTTTGCCTTCTGGCCAAAGCTGTTCATAATATGTAGACAATTTTAAAGGTTTGCTGGTAGTCCCTCTTCTCTGTCTTTTGTTAATATCCACCTCTTGTGGTTGACCACCGTGTGTGGTTGACATGTATATACGACCAGGTTTATCTTTATAAATTACAATTTCTTTAGTTTTTAACCAGCTAACAGCATCTCCATGAATGTTTTTCTTCCTGTAGACTATATTTTTCAGCATTTGGGATACTCCAATGAAGTCAGTTTCTTCCATTTTAACAGCAGTCAGCTTATTGCTTTTGCGACAGGTCGTCATTACGTTCATGTAGTCTTGAGGAGTGTAAAGACGTGTGTGTGTTTTTAAAGCTGATTCTATGTCACCAAAGTCGCTATCGTTTTCTAAGAAGCTGTGCCCAGGAATCATGAAACGCATAGTAATTTTTTCTAAATTTGTGTTTTCTTCCAGGATCGCAAAAAGTAACAAAGTCATCTTTATATTCCGATTCTGGCCTCCACATGAGTCAGACCAGAGGATGAGTTCTTTTACTTTACTAGCAAAATTTGAAGATATGTGTTTTCTCAAAGCAGAACCAACTTCTTGAGCTCCTCTACCTGCAGTACCTTCTACCCATACGTAACAAAAGCCTTTGCCAGTTTTGCCAGAATGGACGCCACAGTTGTAGAGCCAGAGTTGACGTTTGTAAAATACAATATTCGTAGGTATACGAGGCAATGACAGAGTCTTTTCCATATCAAAAGTAAGTGTTTCAAGATGATCACATGTTTTGGCTAATGTCAGATCTCGTTTTTTAAAATCGCGTGCTTCTTCAGCTTCTTTATGGTGCAGCTCCCTTTCATTTTCGTATTTTATTTTATCTTGCTGTGTTCTTGCATCTTTTATTTTAATTGCCAGTATATCACATTTATTACAGGTGTCCTTCTGTGGCTTTTTTCTTTGCAGATTAAAATAAGTATAAAATATTTTTTTATATGATGAGAAGGAAATGGTTCCCCTTGATTCACCGGGACTTGCGTCTTGTAAATAAAGATCGTACATCTTCGACAGAGTCATTTCAGGTGGTAAGAACATTCTGTTGGTCTGAGCTCTGCAATAATGGGATTGGTATTTCGGAAATTTATCAATATGATCAATAATAGATTGCTTTATATCCTGAGGTAGAGGCTGTTTGCCTGATTCCTTCCCTCTTTTATCTTCGATTATTTCTGGAGCAGAAGATTTTTTTAAATACCGATCAATTCGTGCTGATGATATTCTTAAAGTGTCTATGAACATTTTGGCGCAAACTGTTTGATTTTTTAAAGAATATACTCTTATATTATTTCTTTTATTAGACATCTTATTTCGTTTTCTCTTTATTGGAATAACTTTAACATTAGTAGACACGTATAAACATTTTCCTTCAAAACTTAGTTCCCAAAACTTCAAAAATTCTGCTTCACGCTCTTGCATAGGTATTTTTTTATAGCATCCATCATGACAGCGGACATCAACAAATTCTCTAGGCTGTACCACTTCCCCTTTATTATTTACATACTGTTTATTAGTTTGGCATAATCGTTTGCGTATATTGCGTGTCTGTTCAGCATATTTTCTTTTCCTTCCTTTTTTTGGTCTTCCATTGCTGGAAGTTTCGTTCATTATTGGTTCAGTCGTTGCTGAATTATTTGGGTCGACTTTATCATGATAGTTAGTCACTATTGCTGGATTCTGTGAATAATCTTCACAATGGAAGTTAGTCACTGCCATAGTAGTAGTAGGTGGACTTAAAACGACTGAAAACATTGATGGATTTTGTGGATTGTCTTTATCATGAAAGCTAGTCACTATTGATGGATCTTCTGGATAGTCTTCATCATGGAAGTTAGTCACTATTGCTGTAGTAGTAGTAGGTGGGCTCAAAACCACAGAAATCATTGATTCATTCTGTGGATTGTTTTCATCTTGAAAGTTAGTCATTAAAGCAACTGTAGTAGTATTTTTAGTGCTTGATATACTGGAGCTATTCTCTTGTATTTTTTCTTCGACATGTTCTTGAAATTCATTTGTAGTATTTAATTGCACTGAATGTGTATAGCTTGAGCCAAAGTCACAATTTTCTAGTTGCATTAAATTCTTATAGGCATTACCTTTACCATTTCAGAACACACACTTATATTATCATCATTTCCAATAGCAGTATTATTCAATTTATTGTGGGAAACTGATATTGAGTTCGATATGTCCAGCAATACTGTTTGACTAATCCGTATATCAGCTTCAGGAACATTTTCTTCAAGCAAGCTATTACAGCTATCAAGTTCGCGGATATCATCTTCTTCGGGAATATCAGCTACAGTCACTCCGACTTCAGGTAAACTTCTACTAATATCAAGTCCTTTAATATCAGCTTCTCTGGTTATATCAGCTATCGCAGCAAAATCTTTGCACAAGTTACTGCTGATCGCAATATCATGGATACCGGATTCACGAGAAGCTGATATTGAGTTCGGTATGTCCAGAAATACTGTTTGGCTTACATCTACTTCAGCAACTCTGTCTTCAGACAAGACAATAGCATTATGCAACTGAATGTACTTCTTCTGTTTTTGGTGTATGATATCCAAGGGAGTGTTATCCTAAAAATAAAAATAAATATATTTTGAATAAATGTTTAATTAATAGTGTCTAAGTTTTCGCGACTTGTATACATAATAAAACTAAGTTTTAACGGTTTCAAGCGTGGTTATTTATTTGATTTTTATTTACTATATTTACTCTATGGGAGTCTAATCTAATTTAAATTAGATTAGTCTCCCATAGAGTAAATAATAACCATAAACAAAATGAAAACTAAATAATTAAAATGAACAAGTTGGCGATAGGCTAAATAAAACTTTAACAATACTCATTGACATTTGACATGTTTGTCTTCTTTGATCACGGCTAATGAAAAGTGGCCGAAACGCCGGAATAATAAAAATCTAATAAATTAGTGTGCTTAAAACCGTTAAAACAATAGTTGTATTAAACGTTTACTTACCAATTGGTACTGTACCATGGTTTTAGTTATTTATGCTTGATCAAAGAAAACAAGCAATGAACAAACAATAGCTGTGACAATAATAGGTTATTATATCAGTTACATACCTCTGTAGGACTCCTCTTCAAATCATTATGGCTTAAAAAAGGTGCAATTAATCGGTAACTGCGTGGATTCTTTTTAAATATATCCATTGTAACTATTGTTTTACATATAAAACACCTTCTTCACATGTAAAAAGAAAAAATCTCACAACAATCTTATTACTGTCACTACGTAAAGTACACTATTGACTGCGCGAGTAAAAAGCCCGCGAAATAAAATGAAACAGCGAATCAAGTGCCAGGAATTGGCGTTTGATTCTGAACCAATGAAGTAGATGGATCAATGGTGATACTCAATAACGAACTATGCGCCTATTTTGGTGGATAATTTGATTTTGCGTTTTAGATATGGTTGTATAATATTGAAACAACGAATTAAGTCTAATGTCTCAGAATTTAATTCGTTTATGTTTAATAAAAACTAAGCTATTGTATTTTGGAATAGCGACTTAGGCGCTTATTTTGGTATTACAAAGCGGTAAAATGTACAGAGCCTAATATTTAAGGACATGTCGCTTGATTCAGCCCTCTATGTTAAGGTAATTAAGTTGATTTTTGAACAAATAAATTACTTGAAACATAGTTCAAAGTACGTATAATCGGCCTGTATCAATAACTTTTTTTTTATGGTTTGTTCGTGTAATTCGTTGTTTCATAACGCCGTCCAATTAAGGTGTGTTAATCACTACAGCATAATGATATTTCATTACCATACATTCTGTTCTATTCGTTTAGCGCTAATGCCAGTTGTCTACAGACCCTGAGTCATAACAACAAAGTATGTTTATTTTGTAGATTCAATTGCATTTTTTAGTTTTGCTACTGCCATCTAGCGGTATGTAAAAGGTTCTAAAATGCTTGTACAGTGACATCTACCAAGAATTTATAAAAACTGGCAAGGTTTTGGGAAATCGGTTGATGTGTGTATTTTATTTATTTAGTTTGATATTAATACGCTAGATGTCATTTGCGCAACAGCCACGTGTTACGCAAATGACGTTGACTTCGTATACAAACTCCAAAGATGGCGCAATATGTGTTATATTTGATAAATAATATAATAATATTTATTAATTTCACAGCACTAGCGTGTACGTAGAAGCCGTCAATAATCTATATCTGCTAAGTTCACTCCATCTATAAGCACTAATGGCCGGTTCCTATATCTTGCCGACCGGTCATTTGCCTCACTATCAGTGACAGTAACATGAAAATCTAACCTATGGTAAGGCAAGTGAATGAATAGTAAGATATACGAAACGGCCATAAGAGTCAGAAATGTAGTGTGTTGAGTTTTTTACCAGGTGGTAGGGTATTTGCCCGCGTGGATGGCTACCACCCCTGGTCTAGAGTATGCGGCCATAACAAGTTTATGTTGGGTTCCTATATTAGTGGTTAGGTTTTCAGTTTTTCATCAGGTGGACCATCTACCTGTTTGCTTAACTCGTGTAATAAAAAAAGTTCAAAGCAGAATTTCAAGATAGTATAGCAGTATTAACTATACACTATTGTTCCTTATAAGATAATTTTCTTACATAACAATCAGGACTTTTGCAATGAACTACATTATAAACTATTTTATTCACGAAACTGACAATTTTAATTTCTCCATTACTTTATTCCATGAATAACTTTTATCTGACTGATATCTATCTGAAAAATTGACCATTAGGCAACTTAAGTCACATATTAGATAGATAGATAGATAGATAACTCTTTATTGTACACCAATACAAACATGAACTTAAGACTAAAATTATATCTAGTTATGTACATATTAAGTTAAATGTTATAGTAAAAAATGTTTTATATTAATTATCAGAAGGAACTAATTTTTTTCAAAAAATGTATCTTCTAACAAAAACCAAGGTACACAAACTTATGCAGGAACGGGAAAATAATACTAATTCCTGCGGTGGGGCGGTCTGTCATAAGAGACGACAAAACCACCGACAGCCAGGTGGTAGGGCATTTGCTCGTCTGGATGGCTACCACCCCTGGTATAGAGTATGCCTCCATAACAACTTTGAGTTTCGGCATCAGTGTCCAGGTTCCAGTTTCTCCTTCAAGACCGGCAGCACACTGGCAGCACCTACCACTTTCCGTCACCGTTCGGTCGTCAGCCTATCTGCTGTGCTCCAGCCATAAAAATAGTTAATTATATAATTTAACTCGTGATATGAAAACGCGTAGAATCTTCTTAAACCAATAATTGAAGCAGATACCTGCTTTCTAACGCTTCTTATGTCATCTCGAGCCTTCGATTCGAGTAATTCGATATAATACCAAAAAAAATTGATGAAACAGGCACCTGCTGGAATTCCTTATTCATCACGATATTATCTTTTAAGTACCACCTTGAGAGATTTATTAGATTCTTAGAAGCACTTGGGATAATTCTTAAACACTCAGTCTTATATACGTATTATTTTTCTCGTTGTTTTGCCCGGGCGAACAGGATTGCCCGAGTCTAATACCTTTTATTTATTATATGGGTGTCGGTAAAATTAAACGACCATATATTTACACTGTATTGTTTATATTAGAAATAAAATACTGTTAACATGAGTCTTAGGTACTAGTCACTTAAACTATAACAATATGGACGACAACGTCACGTTGTTTTGTCTCGCATAAATAAGCTTCCCTGGCGCGTACCGTGGGAGCGATTGCGCGCGGCCTTACGGCTTGTCGATATACCCAAGCTGCCTGAGCACATGCGCAAGACCCTGACGAGGGTTTGCGACGCTGCGATGCCACGCGTCTCCAAGCGGCAGCCTCCGTGCAAGCAATCGGTCCACTGGTGGACCGAGGAGCTGGGCGAGATGCGAAAGGCAGTTCGCATCATCAGCCACAGGCTCAAACGCTGCAGGGCGCGCCGTCCTCCGGACTTCGTCGCGGAAAATGGACTCGTGGGCGAGTTTAGAGAGGCCAGAAAGGCCCTTTCGATTGCAATATTGCGATCGAAAGCCCGGGCTCGGGCCGAGCTCCTCGAGACGCTCGATCGGGACCCTTGGGGGCGCCCGTACCGTGGGGCCCGCAACAAGTTGCGGCCTTGCACATCCACGGTCACGGAAACGCTCGAACCCGAGGTGCTCCGGTCGGTTATCGATGGGCTCTTCCCGGATCCGGGGAACTTCACTCCCCCCAGTATGGGTCCACCCATTCCCGACACCCCCACGGACGAGGAGCCTCACTCCATCTCCGAGGGGGAGCTAGACGTCGCCCTGGACCGGCTCCGGGGCAGGAAGACGGCACCGGGACCCGACGGGGTTCCAGGTCGACTCCTCTTCCTGGCTGCAAAACACCTACGCAGCCAGCTGCGGGACCTCTTCGAAGCCTGTATTCGCGCAGGTAGGTTCCCGTCGCAATGGAAAGAGGGGCGTTTGTGCCTACTTCCCAAGGGAGGTCGGCCTCCCAACGATCCGTCCGCCTACAGGCCCATAGTGCTGCTGAACGAGGTCGCCAAGGTCTTCGAGAAGATCTTGGCGGAGCGGCTTGTGAAGCATCTAGACACTGTGGAGCCGGGGCTATCAGATACGCAGTTCGGGTTTCGGCGGAGGCGCTCCACGATGGACGCCTTCGAGACGCTGCGAACATTGACGGACGAAGCCGTCCAAGCAAAGGACGTCGTTCTTGCAGTGTCGCTAGACATAGCGAACGCCTTTAACAGCCTCCCTCATGAGACGATCAGGGAAGGGCTCCGCGCGCACGGAGTCCCCCCGTACCTCACGAGGCTGTTGGGCGAGTACCTGCGAGATCGGCACATCCTTTGGGAGGGTGGTGAGTCCGCCAACCACGTGCTAGGTCGGCGACGTGTCGCGTGCGGCGTTCCACAGGGATCGGTCCTCGGGCCTATCCTTTGGAACGTAGGCTATGACTGGATCCTTCGGGTGACGGTCCGGCCCGGAGTAGGGCTGATCTGCTTTGCGGACGACACCCTACTCACGGCACGCGCCGCGTCTTTTGCGGAATCCGTGGACGTCGCCAACGACGGGCTGGCGATCGTCGTAGATCGAATAGCTAGGCTGGGCTTGAAGGTCTCCCCCGCGAAAACGGAGGCCGTCATGTTCCATAGGAAATTCCGGAATCCTCCCCGGGACTTGTCCGTTACAGTTCAGGGGGTGGCGATTAGAGTAGGGCCCACGATGAAATATCTTGGGCTAGTCCTAGACGGGAAATGGCTGTTCAAAGCGCACTTTGAGCAGCTAGTTCCCAAACTTCTGAATTCCGCGGGCGCACTCTCCAGGCTTCTTCCTAACGTGGGGGGGCCGGGGAGTGCGACGCGGAAGCTTTATTCCGGCATCCTGAGGAGTATGGCACTCTACGGTGCGCCCGTCTGGTCCGATGCGCTTCACCGCCACAACCGAACCCTGCTGCACCGCGCGCAGCGGGTTCTGGCCGTGAGGACCATACGGGGGTACCGCACAGTGTCGTGGTCGGCGGCGACTCTCTTGGCAGGCGAGCTGCCCTGGCCTCTCCAGGCAGACGTCCTGTCCAGAGTTCGTCGCGCCCAGCAGGATGCCCTAGCTAGAGGACTGACCTTCTGTCAAGTCGAATTAGAGACGGTCAGGAAGCGGGAAACCGCCTCCTGCCTCGTCGCCTGGTCTCGTGACCTCGAACACCCTGTGGCCGGCGGCTATACGGTGGATGCAATCAGGCCGCAGCTGGAGAGATGGGTGACCCGC
The DNA here is from genome assembly GCA_949752895.1 of Dendrolimus pini. Taxonomy (NCBI): domain Eukaryota; kingdom Metazoa; phylum Arthropoda; class Insecta; order Lepidoptera; family Lasiocampidae; genus Dendrolimus; species Dendrolimus pini. The sequence goes on from OX457128.1 coordinate 25,010,835, forward strand.
ACCAGCGGAACCCTGACCTTCAGGACGACTCAGATACTGACCGGACACGGTTGTTTCGACCAGTATCTGTTTCGCATTGTGGGCTGCTTGCCTTCCCCGGACTGCCGCCAATGCGGCGCACCCGATACGGCGTTACACACGCTTGTTGAGTGCGCTGCATGGACGCCTCAGCGTTTCGAGCTCGAGACACACGTAGGAGCCGTCCGATCGCTTGGCGACTTGGTAACGGCCATGTTGCACAGCGACGACCGCTGGGAGTCTGCGGTCTCTTTCTGTGAGGCGGTTATGTCTCTAAAAGAGGCCGCAGAAAGGGATAGGGAGCGAAGTCCTGCAGCGCGTGCTAATGTCTCCACCCGAGGTCGCCGGCCTTCAGCTAGCACCCGGAGAGGCAGGTACGCGCATTACTTCCCTCCCTGAGTTAGGTTCCGGTACGAGGGGCCCCTTGCTACTAGGCAACGCAAGGGATTCAGCCTCCGTTTCGAAGTGGGGTGTGTTCTCCCAGGGCACACTCCAGGCACTTTATTGCGCTGGATCGACTGTTGCGTAACTATGTTCTATATCTCAGTCTTTCCTTCACAACAAAGCGCAGGGTCGACGGGAGGAGAGGTTTTTTAGTGGGTATTGAGGTTGCTCGCCCGTGCGGCATCGCTCTGAGTCTTCCACACTCCTCAGTGTCAAGCCATCGCGGACGAAGCGCAAAAAAGCATACTATTGCTAGCGTTATCGCCCCCGATGGATGCGCGCCGCTTAGATAATGTACACTCTAGATGGAGCGTAGGCGGCGCGGATCCGTCGAAAAAAATATCAGCCAACTGTTGGCCTCGAAGTCAATACCCGTCTATCAGTGTCTAATTTGACAACACGCTATACGCACGTCCGAGCGCTTGAATAACAAATTTTAAAAAGTGATCTTAAATCACGAGATGCGTGATAAAAGTTTGCAGAAATAACAAGGGACGCTTAAAAACAACTAACGAAGTGTCCTACCATCAGTAAGTAATCCAGATTTCATAATTTATGTAATAAATTTCGTAAAAAAAAATCTATTTTTTAGGTTCTTATTTACAACTGCCACTCGACATTATTATCAGTGTTGCCACTTTTTCAATACAAAACTTCCACCATATTTTTATAAGCTGGAGGAATTGATATGGGTAAGGCTACCCAACTCACATTTAGACTAAATGTTACTCGCAACTTTGTTCGCGTGATTTATGCTTTATGACGCACATTAAAACTACGATAAAATAGTTTCTGTTTTTATAAGTGTAACGCATTTTAGCCAATAAAGGTTTTTTTATATTTTATTATTATATTTACACAGCTGCTCTAAAAAGTAGTGTAATGTTTTCATTGTCAATGTATATTTTAAGCTTGTGAGTTTCTATTTTGCGTGATAACTAGTATGTAACTACTTAACTGAATTTGATGGCTGAGGTATCGTTAAAATCCTTACGCTACGACATCCTCTATATGATCTTATAATAAACATAATAGTGTAGAGTAGGTATAGAAGTTTTAAAAGTGATCACAAAAGTACAGATTTTACTAGTGACAGTCGTGATTAAAAAAAAAATTAATATTAATTTGTTTCAGAATACCTTAAGATCCTGTGATTGAAAATCGGTGGGTAGACATAATACGACGAAGACGTGAAGAAGATCTATGGAAACCTGCAAAACGACTGTCATTGTTCTGATCATTTTCGACAAAAAGACATGAATTTTGTGAATAATAAAAAACGTCGAAGATTAAATATTTATGCATAAGGTGTCGCCTTATGCCTAAATTACAAAATTTAAACAGAGATGCAACATCAAAACGAATGTTGTTCAACAAAACAATTTCAAAGATAGGGTAATTAATATAAATATAATCGTAGTTGTGTGCCAAATTGTTTTATTTCCGATAGGACGTATTCATTTTATAAAAAAACTAATATTGGGGTAAATCTCACAATATAAATATTTCATACCTTATTTCATTTTTTGCAACACTTCAGAACCACATTTTAATATGATTAGTTTTCCTAATAAAATAAGGAAAACATTTAACTGGTATCATTAAGTACACTCACACATAGATAACAATATGACGCGAGGTGAGTGTAAGACAGTATGCTCACGCATACCAGCATGCGTAAGCTGGCCTGTTTCTGTTGTTGTGATTTCAGGGCGACGCGCTATCTAGAGTGTACATTATCTAAGGCGCGCCGTTTCCTAGTGACGGCCCTGAGAGTGCGTAAATCGGTCAGCATTTTTCCTCGCCTCAAACAAAAAAAAAAAAAAAAAAAAAAAAAAACCCAAGCTGCCTGTCCTCCAGGACTCGGCTACGGGCGGGGTTCTGCGGTGCGTCGGAGTTCGTTATCACGAGAATAAACGAACATTTCCGAGTGCACGTCGGCTGTGTTTGCCTCGCCACATCTACTTACAAAAGAGTTTTTAGTTTAATATAACTACGTTTTAACGGTTTTAAGCGCGGTAATTTATTTGATTTTGGTTATTCCGATGTCTCGACCGCTTTTCAGTGGCCGTGGTCACGGACGACAAAGATGACAAGTCGACGAGTATTGTTAAAGTTTTATTTAGCCTACCGCCAAGTTGTTCATTTTAATTATTTAGTTTTTTTATGGTTATTATTTAGTTTTTTACTATTACCACTACTTATTTTTGTTTATATAGGTAACTAATTTTCCACTTACAGGGTTGTTTGATTAGGAAAGGTTCAAAGTGTAGCTAATGGGTAAGTAGGTAGGTAGGATATTGGTGGTTTGGGAGGATTGATAGAATTGTGCTATTTTCTTTATTTATCTTTTAATTTTATATTACTATATTCTTAGTTGCGTTCATAATTACATTTCTTATTAGAGTGTTACAAAATTCCTTAATTCTACTTTGCCAAAAACGCTTTATATCTTTTACTTAATATTAGTCCGATTTTACATTAAATTTTGTTGTGATTTTTGTTATCTATATTGTCATTTATATCTTATATATAAAATTTTCACGTCGAGGTGTTTGTAGTTAAACTCCTCCGAAACGGCTTGACCGATTCTCATGAAATTTTGTGTGCATATTGGGTAGGTCTGAGAATCGGACAACATCTATTTTTCATCCCCCTAAATGTTAAGGGTAGTCCAACCCAATTTTTTTTTATTTTTTTTTATGATACAGCATTAAAAAATACATACAACCCTAAATTTTCAACCCTCTACGATCAACCCCTATTTTATAAAATTTAATGCTGTCGGCATATCGATTAAAGCTTTTCCGGGCAGGACGACGTCTGCCGGGACATCTAGTTTATATACAGGGTGTGCCTGAACTCAGCGTCAAGCCGAAACGGGGTGATAGGGTTGATTGTAACCATCATGAGAAAAATCAGAAAAAAAATCTATCCCATGCAGTTTGAAAATTATGGGCATTTAAGAAAAAACCTAGAAATTTGGTCAAACTGTAACCATTTTTCGGTTATTGTGGTTAATTTTTATTATTTTTATTCATTTAACTATATACTTATAATATACTTTGGAACCGTAACCCTAAATTTCGGCTTGACGTTGAGTTCTGGGACACCTGTATAATTACATAGTAGCGGTAATGTTCTTACTTTCTTAAGAGGTGTCCTTGTAATTTTACATAGTTTTACACTTGATATGCAGCAGGGTTCCTCATGACTTATCTATGCAGATCTTGTCCTAATATCTATTTCTTATTCCTATTGAGTTAGAGTAAGTTTGTAGGCTTCTTTAAGTTTTTTCACTCCACATCAATAACATCTATTACGCGAGGCGAAGCCTCGGGCAAAAGCTAGTTTATTATAAATAAACCCTTTGAAGTGTCTCGGTAGCAATTAAACGAAAATGATGAAAGCTTAAAGCTTATTTGGTATACAAAACGAGAGGATAGTAATTACCTCGTCGTACCCGAAACATTTCTGATTACTCTGACAAATGAAATTCCCCTAAACAAACTCAATCAAGTGTGCTTATTTACACACAAACAAATTTCCAATAAATCAAACTCTGAACAGGTATTTGTGTGTATAAATGCTAATTGAAGGATCAGAAACTGTATTCAAGGTCAAGTCACTTACCAACGAATAGGATTTTATTCGATTTACATATTAGAGGGCCTAAAACGGCTGCTTTTGCAGATTCGAATGACAAACGTGACAAAATCAAAATAAAATGAAACTTTACGTGGTCTTATATCTACCAGCGATGTTCCAAAAGCACAAGAGAATTGCAATGGCGACACCAAAAGAAACGTGATAGTGACGCCATATTTTTAACCATATGCATCTCTATACCCCAAAAACGATATCATTTATAGAGATAAGAAGTATTGAATTGTTCACCTGAGATGTTAGCTAAATCTGTGTCCCATTTCATTACAATCCACTTAGTAGTTTTTACGTGTTCATACATTGGCCCAACGTCATTGAAGTGTAATAAAACGTGTAGATACATACTCGTATTCACTAGCAGTGCCCGCTACGTCGTCCGCGTAGAGTTTTTTTTTAAACCCGCTGACTTTGAAGCATTCTTCATTGATGCTCTGCTCCTATTGCTCGTGCCGTGATGATATATAGCATATAGCCTTCCTTGATAAATGAGCTATTTAACTCTGAAAGAATTTTTCAAATCAGACCACTAGTCCCTGAGATTAGCGCATTCAAACAAACAAACTGTTCAGCTTTATATATTGGTATAAGATTTGAGCACATTGTAAATATATAATGTTTCCATATATTGCATGTCTTATAATGCAACATTATAATGGATAAGTTAAATCGTGCAAGATCGTTTGTTCACAATTACTTCTTCATGGTCTTAGGGCGATTATAATCATATTTATTATTAGACGATATTAGACGATTCATTTATGTCTTTCAATTTGAATGAATCAACCAAATGAATTCAATTTGAGCCATCAAATATTAGTTGTCAAATATTAGTATTAAGCGAGTGACGTTGAATTTGATTAAATATCATAGATATGAAAATCTAAATGCTAGACACAGATTCAAAGAGTTCTAAGCTATAATTTCGTAAACGTATGGGTGAATAACATTTGTTTAATCACAAGATGCTGCTGATTCATAACAAAACTATAGTTTTGAATTCGTGCTACTGATAGTTGTGTTCAAAACTAACTAGATGGCGTTAGACGTTTTGAAAATAACATGAAGTCGACTTAGGCTGGTGTGCACCGACTTTTAACCGATGGTTAAAATAAGATAATCGTCAAAAATGTATGGAAAAACTGTGATTATTTTTGGTTAACCGTCGGTTAAATTTCGGTGCACACCAGCCTTAATCTCATACATTTAAATTTTTGATCCTACCTACATGGCAGTTCTATAATATCTATATATTAACACGTGAAGCCCAAACTTTGTACCGCTTTTTACGAAAATGGCGTGGACGGAGGAGTATGAAAGTTCGCACACTTATAGTTTATATAAAGGAGTGCAGACTGCTAATATTTTCTTAAAATTATGCATAAAAAATACATCAAATCACAAAAAAAATCATTACATACACTACCATGTATTTGACACACAGACGCATATACACTCCTTTGTTTATTGTTATAGTCAAATTAACAGTGTATTTTAGCCTTGGCGAAATCTATGAATATAGAAGTATAAGTCTATAACAACAGAACCTTAATAATGTTTAAAATTATCATTTCTATTAATTATTATGGTCAAATTTCGACCACGGGCGACCACTAGTAGACTTTGTTCTGCCACAGCTTTGTGTTACGAGTTTCATTTTAAATTATGAATCCTTTGTTTAGTTTACCAAAATATAGTTGATAGTGAAAATTACACGAGATATTTCTAACAATATTAATAAGGAACAATCTACACTAATATTATAAGAGGTAAAGTTTGTGAGTTTGCAAGTTCGATGTAATCTCCGATACGATTTTGTAAATTCTTTCACCAGTAATAAGCTATATTATTCTCTAGTGACATAGGCAATATTTGATTGTGATTAATGATAAATAAATCAAAAAAGTAAAAATGTTTTACGCCCAGCGAAATGGGCACGGGAACGCCTGACAAATATGTTATAGCAATAACATTCCACGAGAGAATTGCGTAGATCTTAGTTTCAGGCACTGCAAGTGCTTTCTGCGGTTATGAATTAAAGATGACAAAGTAGTGTGTGTTTTTTAATGACGCCCATAAGAGGGCACGTGTCACAGCTACTTTACGATAATTAAATTATTAAAGTATACGATAATCTTCGCGAAAATATATAAGTATTATCCATGATTTTCATTTTTTTATTTTCACTATTTACGTGAATTGCTTAGTTGTGTTTTATTTCATTTTTCAACAACTTTCTTGTGTTTTTGGATTTTTGGACTATTTTGAATCTTGTTATGTTGACTATTGGATTTTCAACTTTGGACCTATGATATAAGTGCAATATTAGTGAAAAACATAAATGAGGTTATATTTACAAAAACATTAATATCTCAAGAACTAGACATTTTCTTGACACAGGGATTGCAGAAGGGGTAAGTATTCATCCCTCCCCCTCCACCCGCCTCCACCTCTCCAAATACTTGAAATCAAGATGCTGATGATGATGAGCCCATTCCAAGGTTTACTTAAAATTTATATCACCAATACAAATAAATTATTTTAGCACAAAATGCAAACGCGAAACAAAAGTTTATAAACAAAGCAATCTACTTTGTTTAATTCTTGTATTGTGAGGTATATAATTCAAAATTAGGACAGTAGCCCAGTCGAGTTGTGAAAAATAAGGAAGTCTTTGCTCGGTTCAGATTGAGACGTAAACCGAGATGAAAGTCAGCCACAGAACAAACGGACAATAAAACTTCGCTTTGATTTATATTGTTGGTCGCTTTGAAGCGGGCTTTTACTGTTTTGGGCAAGTGTTTGCAGAACATTCTGTTTCAATGTTCGCTCATTCATTTCTAGTGTAAACTTGCGCTAAAAAGCAAAGTATGCTTAAAATGGGAACGCCTGATACTATTTCTGGTAGAAAGATTTCTGTGCTTTTGTTGAACAAGTTTTTTGTTGTTGTAAAATCACTCTAAAATTATTTTAAATAATTCTAGTCGTTGATAGGTGATTATTATAACAGCCCATAAATTTCCCACTGCTGGGCTCGGGTCTCCCATTAAGGGGAATGGATAGTATACCCGTCACGCTTAAACAAGGTGACTTGGCAGGTTTGACACATCGGCTATCTCGGTGTGCAGGTTGCATCACGATGTTTTCCTTCACCGTTGTTAGCCATGGTAATTGTAACAATATGCACATTAGATCAGAAAACTACCTAAGTGGTGCATGCGTTCCGGCCAGAATCGAACCCGCGCCCTTTGAGTTTGGGACGCGTACACTAGCCATTACGCTACCACGACTTTAGATAGGTGATTAATGTTAGACATAATAATAAAAAATAAAAGTTACACTAAGAATAGAACTGAAATTAAACTACAAATAAAACTAAATGTAAACAATCTGAATATCTACAATAAATAAAATTATAAGCTGTTAATGCACCACGTCGCTGCCAAAAGGCTAATTGAATTGCAACGCTGGATGGCTAATTCCCTATGCGAAGTATGAACCAGCCTTCTGGTCGTGGGTGGCATTTAAGATTTCTCTAGTTTCTTTCTTACTCTCCGTGCCGCGCGCCCCGCATACCGCCGACACCCAAAGCTAGCGGAATTAGCAACTATAGTAGAATTATTTTGTCCGTGCAGTTTGGGTCATAAATCAAACTCGGCCTCAGCCCGGCTAGGGTGGTGAGCATGTTGCGCAGGCGCAACGCCATTAACGATAAAAACTCATTCTTATCAAAGAAAGATTATCATTCTTATAAAAATCATTATTATCTTTTTTGCTGTTAATTTTAAACTTAGATATAAGTATTTATATTTATTTTTAATATAACTTGTTACATTCTAAACTTGTGTACTTATAGTTTTTTAATACATAGATATCTAATTAATAATTTATTTTCAATCATTATTATTCTTATTTTAATAAATACGTTGTTTTATCTATTTTTTTTCTTTCATTTATATCACTAACCCACAAAATGACAAAACTAAATACACTATCGATAACGCTTATCGACAACAATAATGCGTATCACTATACCTGCCCATAAGGCCCGTGAGTGGAAGAGAGAGCGAAATACTCGCTTCACCGCTCCGATTATTTATGAGCCGGAGAAAATAATTCTACTATAGGCGTCGGACAGGATGCGGGATATAAGAGCGGCCTTGGAGGCAAAAAATGTTCTTCATCATTCATTCATTTTCAATTGTTCATAATTCTTTATTCACCATTCTACTCTCGCATAATCTGTACTTATTCTATGTATATTTCGATTCATGTAAAAAGTTCAATAATAATAATTATACAGTCCCATTCATCGAGTTTGATTTCGATACAAGAAGCAACTGCCACCAAAAATAATACTATTATTAATCCGCAGGGGGCTTTGTGGCGAAGCCTTAGGTGAGTAGCGACACCTCAGACCTCAATCTTGGGGCCAAGGCAAGGCCTCCTCCGTGTTTGTCTTAGCCAGTAGAGCTAAGACTCAAGCTCCAGGGGTGGAAGTGATAAATAGCATAACGTCGAAAGTAGCTTTGGTGAAAATGCAACACCCCTTAGTCAGTCACACCCACGTTGCCCCTGTCTTCTATGGCATTTTTTGGGGCCCATCCAGGGAGTGGCGAGTCACCATCTGCCCATTCTTCCATGTTCCTCGGACATTGCGGCGGGCAGACGCCATAGTCCCCATATTCCCAGACCCCTAGTACCACTATCAGTTCACCCCGGTACTTTTGTCCTCACTTTCCACAATAGTCCTGCACTGGCCGGGGCTTGTCCTTGGGTGCATTAATATATAGTGAAGACAGGGATACTCGCCGGCCAGTGTCACGCCACATTCATATTAAATTTGTCAAGGGGCCTCTAGGTGTTGGCCTTCCCATGGCCCCACGTAAGCCCTCCAAAAGTCCAGGCCATTTTCGTGGTCCGTGGTTATCAAAGACATACATTATTTATTTCAGACACAAAGATCCATAACAACAGTTTATAGAAATTGTTTGTAGATTGAATGGTTTAGTACGCGACGATGGCAAAAGACCGGATAGAATGTCACTCATTCCTTGGAAGATGGGGGACGATTGCTTGTGTGGGACGCGATATGCGTCAATGTTTTGGCCCCGTCACAACTTTCAATGACTGACTGTGACAGCAGTTATTTTCGATACTAGATTGTTATATGCAAACTTATATACATGTCCACGCTTGATTTCAAATTTCCGCGAGACTCCCGAGACACAAAGTACCGCAGCGTTTAAAAAATAATGTAAGCTATCGTAAACTGTAATTAGTATGCACCCGAACAACTATAAACAGCTCCCGGGAAAATTCCCGCGGGATTCCTGAGATAAAAAAAAACGCGTGCGTCTCGGGACGCCCGACAGAAGTGATAACATGCGTGAGTGAAAGGGAAGCCAGTCAGACTGGAGCCGTAACGCGCTACGTAACGACGCGGTTTACCCTCCCATAAGAAGTTCTCACTTCAAAAATTACACACATTTTATTAAATAATATTTGCTATCGATCAGTGAAAAAATCACATTATATTTTTTTATCTGGTCATTTCAAATAATTCCCAGAAAATTTCCCGCGGGATTTCCGGAATAAAGAGTAGTCTAAGAATTTGCTGTGGATCAGTGAGAACCGTATCGGACCCGGCCTAGTAGTTTTAACCTGAATCCCGAAGAAACAGACAAACAGAAGCAATCAAAAAAATATCAAATTGTGTTCATCGTCTTTTATATAGTCTATTCCAGTTGTTTTTTAATGGCTTCAATATACAGACACGGCATGTTTAGCATTTTATAATATTCTAGATTTAAATACGATTTTCAGCAAGCCATGAAGGTCAAAGCCAATGTCATAACTTCCCAAAGCGTTTTATTAATGTATTAGCATTTCAACATTCGCCGCCGCCGTTTCCTGTTATCGCCACATCCTAAAACAATCCACTACAACCACTGCCTGTTATGAAATTTAAAGAAAAACACGGATATTTGATTGGCTTCATTAAATATTATATTTAGTAATTACTTAATTGTAGTGTTAGTAAATTAGGCAATGATAATTAATGTAGAATATTTATTTCAAAATGAAGTCTCACAAGTTACTTATTGAAAGTCTTGACTCTAGTTTCTACTATCGATTCCAAAGCAATTTTAGTTACTGTTAAAGGAGAAGAAGCCGCGCAACTAACTCCCCTGCACCATAAAGATATTAAGTTTCATTCATAGAGAGTTAGAGTAAGTTTGAAATTTATTTCAAATTATTTTCTCATAGCGACGTTATCTGAAGTGACGCCTGCACTCAGCGCCAAACGTATTGACAAATTCCATACATTGGGGCCAGCAAGCGAGTTTTCCGAAGGCATTTACAATAAAATAATTAATTACATTCAAATTCGGTAAACAACCGAATAAAATAACTATAATTATATTTGTTATAATATGATATGTTACTGTTATTTATTTTAGCGATGTACGTTTAACAGTAATAACAATATTAAAGATTGAAGTACACGTTTAGAGGTTACTTTGCAATTGAAGACATTATTTCAAAAACCACCTTTGTCAAAAATTTCATTAATTGAGTTAGTTAGCCATTTTGTAGAGGAGTTTGTAAGCTTTCAGGTCACAATTCGTATTTCTTCAAAAACAAGTTTAGTCATGAGATATTTGCTTTTAATCGAAGTACCGATTCTTCAAATACAACCTTTGTCATTGACAAATTGTCAACTATGGTTTCGACAAAAAGCAGCACATACATGACAGTGACATAGGTTGTTTATGAAAAAAAAACAAAGCTGTCAATCTGACGTCTTGTGAGACTGAGAATGTTTTTCGCGGGTCTTCTGCTGGTGTTTACAATTTTCCTATCAGAGGACATTATTTTTTGCCAAATGACCAAGACTTTGCTATTGAAGAGAAAGGAACGATCTGAAACACCAAGTGGTTGGGATTGTATTGTTTGTGTGAGAGTAGACAGTCTCCGAGCCCGTTCCACCTTACCAAGGTGGATCAAACAATTTTGTTTGACATAAAAAAAACAACGGAACCATATTTTCTGAAATCCCCAAAACAAGCTAAAAAAATTACAGTTAAAAAATTTGAGGATGTTAAAAATAATCAAAGAATCTCCATTATTGTTCGTGAGAGATCATTATTTTGGTCCTTGGCGGTCTTGCATAATCAAAAATAAGAAAAAAATGCCCGAAGACATGAAGTTAACCCCTCTCTACAATAAGCCTATTCCAATAAACACTACCAAATTAAATGATTTGCAAAAATTACTCCCATTTCTGAAAGAATCTAACCAACAGTTTTATGACACACTGAGCACCAGCGATGATGTAAGTTCTGATGTTGATAACTCTGATAACAGTAGTGGTGAGGAATAACTTAAGTTATTTTTATAGGAAAGAGCAGCAATAAATACAAAATATATAAATTTCCTTGTCTTTTCATTTTAAATATTTCCTTCAAGAGCCACCTTTGTCACATTTTAACTTCCAGCTTTCCTTCTAAACAAACCTTTGTCACTACTATCTCAAGTTTAGCTTAAGATTTTTAAATTATTTTAAATATTTTAAAAAGTCCAAAATATGTAAAATTATAGCTAATATAGTGCAAATCATAATGAATAGCAAATAAAATATAAAAAGTTAAATATGAAGATCTGAAGAGGTTTTTTTATTCTAGTGTAAAAGTAACTAATTTGACTAAGGTGGGTTTTGAAATAATGTCTTCAATTATTTTCTATCGAGAAAATGTATCGAAAATGCGTTTTGACTATAAGGGTTACCTCAGAAATATGATCAAGATGAATAAGATCTATTATCTTTACTTTATAATTATTTCGAACTCAAAGAGCTTGGTAGCAATCGCATTATTTCCGTCTCGAAAATCTTTCCTCATATAACAAGTATGGTCAATGAAATACTTATAGGATAGACATCAGATTAATCAATAGTAAGTGTTGGCCAATATCTGGATCGGTGGGAAATCTGGGATCATCTATATGACGTCAAGGGCTACTTATCCCGGATCCGAACCTATTTAGGAACGTTGCCATAGCTTACACAAAACTATATTTTATTTATTTATTTAGGCGCACAATTTTGGGTTATTTGCTTAGGATTTGGATCGAACATGATGTAAATCAAATATTTATTGTTGGCTTACTAGTGTTGGGAGCTTAAACCATCAATATTTGCCTCATGTACCTTAATATTACAGATCTCTCTTCAAAAGGAACGTTTGGATTTCCTACATCTTTCTCATTCCCGTTATTTGCGCTCTAGTAATAATCTGTCATTATTGACACTTATACACACTCCTTCTCTCATTGATAACTCTTTCATGGTACACAGGCTGTCCGCTTATGGAACTCACTGCCACTCAACATCAGAGAAGTTAAACTCATATTGTCTTTTAAACTGATGGTCTTTGGTCCTCACAAGTCTAAACCATGCTGCTGATTCTATATATATCTTATTTTTGTATATTATATAAAATATATTATTATTTATTTATTTACTTTTTACTTATTCTAGGAATGTTTCTTATTATTAATTGTCTTCACCGCCACTGTTATCTTAATATTTTCCTTAGTTTAGAGGGTTATCTGGAAGAGATCGCTTTAAGCGATACCTAGTTTTAAGAACGTATTTTTAATTTTTGGTGAACAATAAAGTGTTTTCATACATTCATTCATCTCTCTTATAACGCCCTAGAGCGGTACAGCGGCTTCGTTCATGAAAATTTTGCATCAATATTATTATGTAGAGATTATTGATAATGATAATGATTATTAATTTTAACAATACCCATTGACACTTGACATCTTTGTCTTCCGTGATTACGGCTACTGAAAAGTGGCCTAAAACCATGAAAATGTAAACTTAAGAATTAAAGTAATTGTGTAATTAAAGTGCTGATCGATCTAGAAAGTACTATCTATACTATACTATAGTGCTCTTAGACTACTTATGGCAATTGAATTATCTACTTTCTAATTAAAATCGTTTTAAGTGTTTTGCACTTTCATCAAAAAATGACAAAGAAGTGGATGTTTAAGACACGTACTCCTAGTAAGCTAATGGTAACAAAATCGTTAAGTAGGTACATGTACCTATATTTCTTTAAGTACACTTTTAGAAAATATTTTACAAACACTTCAAAAGAATTAATTTTGTAAAATAAATTGACGGCTTTGAATAACAGGTTTATCATACTAAATTACATGTTTGTAGAGCTTTGATATTGCATTTTACATGACACACAGTATAGTTCATTAGGAGAAAATTTCGAGGTAGACAAGTAACATTTTAAAATTAGGAATATTTGAAGAAAACTTAAGAAAAATTCAAATCACCTACTCTCCAATTGAAAAGCATAAGCGAAAGGGCATCACCTTGTTTTAATCCGATAATAATTTCAGTCATCATTAAATTCTGCGCCAACTCCTACACGCATTTGTCTATTTCCAGTGGCTAAGACAATCATATCTATAAGTTTTTTGAGGATTTCGAATTCCGCCAAAAAGAGCTACGGTCTATGTTGTCATATGCTTTTTTGAAATCCACAAACAATGAGTGAATGCTTTGAGCGTTTGCCCATTTTTTCTCCATCAAGTGTTTGAGCAAAAAGATCTAGTCAATAGTGCTCCGATTTCGACCAGAAATCGCTGGAGTAACGTAGTGGAAGCTGATCTGCGCGAGCTTCATGCCGATGACGGGCAGGAGACAGCGGTGAACAGAAAGGAGTGGAAGGAAGTGGAAGGTTAGTTAGTTACTGTCCAATAATTTATTGCTTGCATAAAGTTTTGAGACAACCTCCAAACCTTAGAATATCAAATCCATCAGCGTAGACAGTGTATCGTTGATTGTTATGTTTAATAATCCGAATCGTGGCGTAACGTGATGTCAGCCAGACGAAGGTTGACAGGGCCGCTAATGGAGCGTGTTTATAAACAGACAGACAATGGACAGTACGTGTTACCTCATTGAAACAGGCGTTCCTGTAATTCAGTGTTATGATCAAACGTGTGAATGCGTAATTGACAATAGCTAAATAATCATTTTACACATCTGATCCTTCCTAGGTGGTGCTTAATATTAGTTAATAGTACGCGAAGTACGCGATGGTAACTACGTTCCATCAGACGGGCCACGTCTGTCTGTCTGTCACCTTCGCAATAAAAAATATTAGTTCATTATTTGACTGTATCTATCCATATAAAAAGAATTGAAGTGTCTGTTTGTAATCTATACATATAATAAAATCTTAGACCATGAATAAAATAGCAGAGGTCGAATTTCTGTACAATGAAAATTTTTTTGCTAAAAACCGTATCAGGGGGCTGTAAGAAGTGAAATATAACTAATTTAGATTTTTTTCAAATTTTTTGTTTCTCTGTTTGTCTGTCTGTTTGTACCGCCTAATCTCCGAAACGACTGGACCGATTTAAATAAAATGCTTATATCCCTGGTCAACATATAGGATACTTTTGATCCGAAAAATTAAAGAGTTCCCGTGGGATGTTTAAGAAGCCGCATCACGCGGACGAAGTCGCGGTCATTAGCTGGTGTCAAAATAAAAACGTAAAAAAAATCAGGGGGGATAATTCGGATCAGGAGATTCCGAAAATTATTTTTTGTCTGTCTGCCTGTCTGGATGTTCCGACTTATCTTTGAAACGGCTGGACCGATTTTGACGGGACTTTCACAGATAACTGACGTTATAAGCATTTTAAAATTAGATTTCCGCGAAAATAAAATTCCACGCGGACGAAGTTGCGGGCACAGCTAGTGGTTAATATAGTTTCATTACGTTACGTGTTTGCAAAAACAACAATTTTGTTGAGTTTATGATTAATTCGCTCCATAAGTCAATTAGCATAGTGATTAATGGGCTGGCAATTGGAGAATCACCGCAAGTCCGGTCCAATTAACGTTTTTGGTTAATGCTTACGTAATCAACTAACTTTTGGTTTTGTTTGTAGTTAAATTGAAATGAAAAGTTTGCATTGTTTCCACAGTTGAAAGAGAAAAGTTAGTTTTGCAAATTATAGTTGCTATTCAAAAAACCTTTATTCTGTTGTTTCAAATCCAACGGTCCAGTTTTATGAATTTCAGCGATGTGTTTAGTTAGCTGTGATTTTTTTATTTGATTTAATTTGTATTATTTCTCTCTCTCTCTCTCTCTCTCTATATATATATATATATATATATATATAATTAAAAATTTATTTATTTAAATATTTTTTATTCCAGTATAGGTTCACATTTGACCACAATCTTGCCCTAAGTGGAGCGAAGATGTGGTCTAGGATGGAGCACGCTTACCAAGAAGGTACCTTACACGGGACTTGAAGACACACAGGTTCTAAGTATCGGGAAAGACAGACTCCGGCAATGAGTATAATTATAAATAACACTGTCTGAATACATATACCGTGCGTAGCCATATTTAAAAATAAATGAACGCGTGTCAAAATAAACGGTATATTTTTATTAAATATTTTCTTTCACTTCAATAGAGAGAGTCGAGAGGAAAGTAAATTATAAAACTCTCGTTTAGAGAGTCTTGTTCGTGTAATTTGAAACTCGGTGCGACAACACGTCAAATTCCACCCCATACAAGAATTTACATGAACCTATTTATGCCGAAATTAACCAAGCAACAAATTATCAAAAAATTCGTTTGTGTCAGGAAGGAAAAGTTTGTGTTTATATCCGTGGAGGAACGGAGAAAGAATACCATTTCCTGCAGCCGGGCGGCCTGTCGTAAGAGGCGACAAAACCACCCATAGCCAGGTCGTATGCCCAAAAATAATGACGTATTTCCCTTGAGAGGAATCCCTTGTTGTTTGTTGGCAGCCATGAGGTAGAGCACAGGTGACCTGCCATAATATTTTTATTAATGTACTTCAAACACAAGTCTCACAGACCAGGTATCTTTGGAAATTTGTTGTGATGCGAAAAATAATATTTAATTATAAAAAAAAAACATAACACTGAATAGGCCTCAAACGACGCCAGTAAACTCGATTGCGAGGTCTAAAAGATCTCAAAGGCGGTGACTGAACATGTTGGCATAACTGGGTCCAGTTGTAAAATATAACAATATGAAACGAATATCGTGCGCATATGCGTTCATGCGGTTAGTCACGTATCCAGGATGGAATTCCGCCGAACACCTGTTTTATGTCCCTATTAATTGAGCTTATATTTTCTTGTACGTGTAAACACTTACTCACAACGTTTATGTATTTGGGAAACTGTATACAGCGTTTACCATACGTTTTCTTATTATTTATAAACATTTGCTGGATTTGGATTATGTTATTTTAAAGAATAGGCAGGCAGTGTTCAACGTCGAGCCGTTCGCAATGTCGACGAAACCCATACTCACAGACGGCTTAGATTCAAAATGAAACGTCATTTTAGGAAGGCTGAATTTTATATATATTATTAAGAATAATATTTTAAAATATATTCCAATGAGCCAGGCAAATATGATAGACTAAACATCCTCCCAGACTCGTTAAGAGTTCCGCTGTGCCAGGAAGCGCGAGTTCAGCGGAGTCAGGTCCGAGATGTCGCTACTCACCTAAGGCTTCGCCACAAAGCCCCCCCTGCAGAATTATTATTATAAATGTAATCAACAGAAAAGAACCCACAGCCAGGTGGTAGGGTATTTGCCCTTCCGGATGGCAACCACCGCTGGGCTAGAGTATGCCACCATAACAACCTTAAGTTGTGTTCAGGCATTAATTTCCAGGCTCCAGTCCCCCTTTGAAGAGCGGCAGCGCATTGGTACTGTAACCTATTTAGTCGGCGTTGATATTAAGAAATATAATTATTTAAATTCGAATAAAAAACGCCTCGCCAAACAATAGATATCTAGAATTGTATCGGGCCGCGCACGGAACACATGTAAAAGTCTCTTGATTGAAAATATAAATAATATATGAAGGGTACAGGCAAATAACAGGGAACGTCCTAAGGAATAGATTTTGAGAAAAACGATTTTAAAAGTTTAGAAGTATATATTTTTTATTAAGATCGGCGTATGCAGTAACTTTTACTTAATCCTTCTTTACCGGTATGTCATGGACATTCCCGGTTCTTTTCGCTTCGGCCATAAACAAAAACGCCTTTTTGTCCCTGTCTGTTTACTTTTTTTAAAAGTTAGTGATTGGGAAATATACTAACGTAGACATGGATTTGCTTTCAATAAAGTATAGAAAAAAATAAAAATTGTGACATTCCCTGTTCTTTGCCTGTACCCTTCAACCTGTTTACTTTATTGAAGATCTCGGTCAGTCCGAGCCGTTGTCCGCTATAGTACCACCTTCGGTGTTACAAATGTCCATAGGCGATGGTGACCACTTTCCATCAGGTGGGCCGGCTGCCTGTCTGCTGAACTCTTGCAATTAAAAAAAATATCATAAATCTCTTCCAGGCAACCTAACTTACTTTTTTTATTATTATTATATTAATTCATTAACAAAAAACTTAAGGAATAGTTTAACCTAATCTGGCCATGTAGGTGGTGCAGATCATTAGGTATATCATAAAAAAACAGACTTAAACTACATATTGTATAAACTAAATAGTTTCGTAATTAACTAATTAGGTTCATAAGAAAACAAATATTTATTTAGAGGAGAGAAACTGCGTTAAATCTTGTAGTCGACTTGTAATTCAGACGCGAAAGAAGTTAAACAAGAAATGTTCTCAGGCGGCGAACAGCTCATTAATCAGGCGAAGTGTTGGCGGAAATTGGATTTTGAGCGTAAATTGTAATTTACAATGTACGCGATTGTTTTAATCTCGCTAATAATGTTATGATGATCTCAAAGGAGTTTAGTTGATTATAAATATTTTTGTATAACGATAAAAAATCGAATTACTTTACCGCTTCATCTGGGATAATATTATGGTTTTTTTAACAACTCTACGGACTCCAGATCTGTACCCTTTTTTACATTTAAATTTTATTTAAATATTCTAAATAAAAAAAGTTTTTTAAATTTATACACGCTTGTTTGTTATTGTGACATTTATTGTATGATGTTTGTTTTCTGACGTACCTTACGAATAACTTATTATATTAATTTATTCTAATTTTAATACTAAACTTATACTAATGTAGAGTGTACCTGTTACATGAGGAAGTGCATGTGCAGTGTAGGCCTTATGTCTATACCTATATATAGTTACATTCGTATTTTAGGTACATTATATATATAATTGTAATGCATAGATTTACAAAGATACAACTTGTAATATTTATCACATCTATACTAATAATGTGAACGTTATTGTTTCGATGTTTGTTTATTTATAATTATTAATGTGGTATATGAAACGCGATTGTATGCCTCCCTCGCTCACACTTGTGTGTCTCTCTCTTGTCTCAAACATTTTTAACAGTGTTTCACGCTATATAGAAATAAGTCCGTATTAATTATTTACGGTGGTTTCAATAATATATAATACTTAAGATTCTTTGTAATTTTCTGACGACTATGGACATGAAAATATTATTAGAAATGTATATTAATATTATAAAGAGGAAAGATTTGTATGTCTGTAACGAATAAACTTAAAAATTACAAAACCGATTTCAAAAATTCTTTCAACATTATATCTGATTAATATAAGCTTTATAAAAATTAGGGATCCCTACTAAAACTTCAATAATGTAACCATCAATCTCAACAAAATACTTGGTGCTGGAACCGGATTCTACGATTTTAATGCAATTTTATGTGCGTTTGAGTGGGCCTGAGGATGATTTAGATTCACAATTAGACCCGGGAGGTTGCGCTGAAATCGGGTTTTAGATATTTTTTAGGACAACGTCTGCCAAGACCGCTAGGTTATTATTATTATAATATGAACGCAGTATTTTAACATGAATAATAAGATACGGTTAAACATAATGTATTCTTAAGTTTTCGCGATAAAAATCAAATAAATTACAGCGCTTAAAACCGTTAAAACGTAGTTTTTTTTTACGGTTAAACAATTATTTACCTTTCATTTCTGTATTATGGCATTTTATGCACATCGATAACATCGACCATACATTCAACTATTTATTTATTGAGAAAGCCATGTACTACATAATAACATAAGGCTAATATCATGTTTTCCTTGCTAAAACTTTAAAAAACCTATTATTATACCTTGACTATAAACAACTCCTGAATCCCTTTTTACCATCGCTCAACCAGACGCACCGGTTGGCGCCACCGCTAGTCGAATAATTTATCGGAGTCTGTTTTTCGTGACAAATACAATCTTGTCAATCAATTGAAGTCTTCAAGCCACGAGTGAATAGGTATCTTCTAGGTAAGCGTACTTCATCCTAGACTGCTTCATCACTCAACATCAGGTGAGACAGTTGTCAAACGCAAACGAGTACATCCATAAAAAAAAACTAACGTACCTCTACTAAAATATGCAGTAAAGTTAAACTCGGCCTAGAAAAGCAAATCGAACAGCAACATTGGACACTTATTGCAGTAATAAGGAAATCGTATTCCGAACTAGTGTTGTTTACGTTGTTGACTTGTATTTGTGTCCCAAAGACCTCGATAGCGTTCAAGTTCGCCGTCCAGACACATTTGCCGCCCACTGAGTGTATTGATCAACCGCGACATATATCTACGGTACATTTCAAACTAAAATACTAGAAATATGTCTTATTATTTATTTCATTGCGATATTCTGCTTTACGCTTGTTGTATACGCTTGTAAGAACTGTGAATTATGTGTGTATACTTCTAATAAATTTTGAGATAAATCGGCTTTTTATTTCACATTTTATGTTTATATTTATTGCAGGAGTTCAGCAGACAGGCAGCCGGCCCACTTGATGGAAAGAAGTTACCTTCGCCTACGGACATTTGCAACACCAAAGGTGCTACAAATGCGCTGCTGTACTCTTAAGGGAGACTGAAACCGGTCCCTAATGCCGGAACATAACTTAAGGTTGTTATGGCGACATTCCTTAGACAAGGGGTGGTAGCCGTCCAGTCGGGCAAACGCCCTACCACCTGGCAATACTCTTGAAACCGTAGGGTATATCCAGCCACGAATAAATGGTATACATAAAATATCACTGAGAGAATTCCCATAGCATTTAACCATAAACAAAGCCCATCAATTATAAGCGCAGACCACGTTCCAGGATAACAAAAGGGGATTGTTTCGTATGCAACGCACTGCAGTGCCGCGATCCAGGCCTGCTCTGTTCCCATAGGACTACCCGTCGTTGCCAGCCTAACAAATTTCCCTACAGTGTGAGGGATTTTTTATGCCCCCAATTATTTTGGAACAGCAGTATTTTGAAATACGGATACCCTTCATCCTGATCTGAATTTGAGCACAGATTTTTAGAAATGTTCAAGAATTTAGGTATCAATTACATACCTGTATGATATACCTCCTAATTAAATCAAAACAAGGATGGAAATATGTCGTCAATCACTGCTCGGAATAAGATTTGTTCAATTTAATCTCAGTCTTTTGCCAGACCGTGGTTAGGACCTGAAAAGCCAATTCAGTAAGCTTTAGTCACTATGAGTATAGACTCTACTCTCATGCTATCCACCAATGATGTAATGTCTGCCGTGACAATACCATTAAGGGCTCAGCGAAAGATTTAAAAGATCAGCATTATGCTTATACCTACACTATCCAATGTAATTTGTCCTGAATAAAATTATTTTCTTTTTTTTTCCTTTCTATGGATTGCTGTCTAAATCTGACTATTTATTCACTTGCCCTACCATCAGTTTGATTTTTGACTAAATCGGCCGTATATAATAATAATAATAATCGGCAGACAAACACACATATTGTATATCCCCAAATTAAGCAAGTCACGCTTGTGTTATGGGTAATATACAACGGACTTCTCTGGGGCCGATCCCAGTCACCCAGAACATAGTAAATAACGGAGAAAATACGTTTCCGAAATTTACTATAGGTATACCAGGAATCGAACCCGGAGCCTCTGCGTTGAAGTGATGTAGGCCGGCAAAGGCTTAACCCGCTCAACCACAGAGGCAAATAACAGTATATCAGTCAAATAACTGACTATAGCCCGTTAAAAGTCTGTCTTGCAGATAGATCTCATTGTAAATAGAAAGATGCATTTATTTGACTTTTTATTTATGAAATTCCTACATTGTACAATATAATGTACTACTACAACACACAAACACTTTACTTACTTTTTAAAGACTCTCCTATTATATTAATGTACTCTGTGTTAATATCGTTCAAAGTTTATGATCATTAAAACTTTGACAGCTAACCTAAAATGCTAAAATAGTGTTGTCAACTAAAAATACAAATAATATAATACATTAAAAAAGGTTCAAAATATCAGATCTCTATAATATAATATTTACTCTTGCGGCCCTTTTAAGGTAAACAGACGTTAGAAAATTCCTGACGGCATCTGTGGTTTAAGTGGGTGTGGGCTAAGCTTTAGCGCCCATGCTGGAATGCAGAGCTCACTGGAATACAGAGGCCCCGGATTCGATTCATGGCATGCTAAATTTTGTAAACAAACTTTCCGTTGTTTTCTATTATCTGGGGTGTCTGTTATCTGCCTCAGAGTGGCCGTTGCGTAGTACTAGTAACACAAGTCTACTTGCGTAGCTTGAGGATACATCTTTGCAACATGTGGGTCAAACACAGAAAAGTTTTACATGTCTACAGGAGAAGACTACAAATATTGGAACAACATCTTTACATGTTTTGATTCGCAAAAATTGATTGTTATATGAAAAGTTATTTAATTTTTACATGTGTCTATAATGAAAAAGTTTATCTTTTGCTATTGGATTATTTTTTACGTCTAGAAGGAGACATTTTGGTTTAACAGGAGCAATAAAAAATTTTTTTTGTTAAATACGAAAGACCGTGAAATCTAACATAACAACATAATCTTATATAATAAAAAAAATACATGAACAAATAATGTACATATAGAATTTATATAACTTAAACACTTTTATCTTCCGTATTTGTGTTTGACTCATGTGAGTTTCTCTAGCAGTAATTATTATTATATTATTGTCATGTAAACTTATTTCCAAATTTTAATCTATTTTTCTTACAAATATTATACATAAAAACATTAATTTATAAGCAAAATATTACATTGTATTACGTATTTCTTTTATAACAAAAATGTACAAGTATTTTTTTTAAAGTGTACATTTTTGACTACCATTGGAAATCCATGTACAGGCAACACAGCTAGAACGTGCCAAGTTTAATTGAACAAGAACTTTTATGAGTGTTCATTTAAAATGTATACTTCACTGTTTTTAGTTCTGTGTTTTCACATTATAATCATATCTGTTTAAAAACTAATCTTGGGAGAAAGTGATGGGCCTGATGCCGATTTTCTAAATCCTTACTATCTATACTTAAAACTTACTAGTGGAATGAAATTGATATTCCTTGGATTTTTTATTGCTGAAGTATAGCAGACGAGCTGACGATCTACCTGATGGAAAGGGGGCCAGGTACCTGGCCAATATTGCCGGAACACAACTCAAGTTTGTTATGGCGGCATATTCTGGACCAGGGGTGGGAGCCATCTAGACGGGCAAATGCACTGGTTATTGGTTATTTTTCACCTCTTGCGACAGACCGTTTAGCATCAGGAATTTGTATTCCTCCTCTGTTGCAGATTAGTGGTTAGGTTGTGGTGAAGGAAAATATCGAGATAACCGATGTGTCAAACTCGCCAACCTGCCTTGGATAAGCGTAGCGGTATACGGCCCATTCCCCGTTGAATTAGAGGACCGAGCCCAGCAGTGGGACCTTTATGAACTGTTATTATAAACACATAAATCGATACTTGTGTTGGCGGTGCGTTTATTCCTCTCAACCATGTATAGCATGACAAACAAGAATTTTGTATATATAATTATTGTTTTTACGATTCCAAGGTTAATTAAAATTGGAATTAAAAGCAGTAATGTATGTTTGTAACACGAATTCTATTTCATACGGTCGTTAACATTTATGTCTTAAAAATTTCAGCCAAAACATGTTTTCTTGACCAAATTAGAAAAGTAAAACAGACTTCATACAATTTGACATAATTTTTCAACAACTTAAAAGGTCTTTTACACGGAGAGTGTCTTGCCTCGAAGATACGAAATGTTACGTTCGAGAGCGATAATTGGCTGGTAATTTATATTTAAACTTATATATTGTAAAACTTCAAATCTATCAAATCAAATGTATTTGTTTAAAATATAGTTATAATGATGGTAGCTATATGCTGTAGTGTACACATGTTTTGCTCATATAGGAGCATATAAATATTATGTACTACCTGTGCGCAGAAGGTTTGCCGATAGCCTCATGATGTCACGCGTCGATGGTCAGTAGAGATGACAAAAAGGTTACATAAATAGTTGTTGCAATAAATTTATTATTTTAATTTATAATTGTATAAACTTTACATAAGTGTATAGAATAATAGTTAATAGTATTCATCAGCAGCCCTTCTGCCCGCGGCTTATATATAACCAAAATTAAATTATAATACATGAAGTTTACTAATACTGATCAATGTCAATAGGAACATTAATTATTAATATACGATAATGTCAAAGTATCTATTTATAATTGAGAAATTCGTCCACAGTACACTGTGTATGTAGAATGTCTTACAGACATTCTACATATTTAGGAGCCATTCTGTTAATTCAGTTTTAAATTTGTTTGGAATTTTATTAAGCTATTGTATAGCTTTTATCGCGTGCTTTGAGCGCGGCGACCGAATAAAGAAATTCCGTAACGAAAATAAACCTAACACCTCCCACTCTGCCTACCATGCGCGGTGACGGGGGCCTGAGGCGGGCGCGGCGAGCGGAGGCGTCCGGTGGCCACAATCCACAGTGACCCGCGAGCTCTAGGTATATCAGGTATTGCAAATTATGGACGACGAGCTGCTCCGAAATCGGACGAATACATAAGCAGGTGTTTGTGAGAAAGTATATAGGTGTATAGGTATCTATCATATCTTTATAATGCCACACTCACCGCATGTGCGCCCCGTAAGTATACATGTAGATTGTAGGTATATATGTATACATAGGTGATTTGTTTTCTTTTGGTCACCACGCTCAAAAAGTGTAACTTGAATTAATATGAAAAAAAATACTGCATAAATAAAAAATAAATAAATAATTATAATTGCATAAGTTGATAAAAAATGCTAAAAAAGCTTTGCCGCGGCAGTCCCCGAGTGCCACAAGAAGTTTTATTTTTAATGCACATGCTACAGCAGTTTTTCCCAAAAAGAGTTGTCTTTGGTTCCATATTTAATACGGGACGCTCACTATTTCTTCAATTTATGTTCCTCTAGATCTTAGGAAAAACAAAATACGGTAAAAATTACAACTATTTATTCTTCTTTTCTTCTTCATCATCATCAGTCATGTGTACCTTAACCACTTTCAAGACCTTGGACAGAAACCATAGGAGCATTAAAAACAGTGCTACTATATCCAGATGGAGACGCTCAAACATTGTCAGCTGCACTGCTGGAGACCGAAGATGAAAGGCCCCTTGAGTGCTGATGACCAAGTCAACCCAGTGGTGTAACTCCTTTGAAGGTGGAACCATGAAGCGTTTGAAAGCCATTGATGTATAATGTGCAGATTTTCGATAGCTGCAAAATTACATAAAACATTTATTGTCATACATAGAAACAGTTAAGGTGTTAGTTTAATATTTTATAGTCGTAGAAGATAATAATAATAAATTTAATAGACCTTCAGGGGGCTTTGTGGTGAAGCCTTTATGTGATTAGCGACACCTCGGACTTGACTCCGTACTTGCCTTAGCCAGCCGGCACGGAGTGGAGACCGGTATCACGTCAGAAGTAGCTTCGGTAAACCTGCAGCTCACCCCTCTACACCCCTTAGACACTCACACCCATGTTATCCCTGTCTTCTATGGGATTTTTAGGGGCCCATGCAGGGAGTGGCGAGTCACCGTCAGCCCATTTTTCCGAACATTACCCGTGGACCCCTAGTACCACAAGCAGTTCACCTTAATAGCCCGGTACTTTTTGTTCTCATTTCCCACAATAGTCCTACACTGGCTGGGGCTTGACCTTGGATGCATTTTTATATGGTGTAGACAAGGATAATCGCCGGTCAGTGTCACGCCACATTTACATTAAATTTGTCAAGGGGCCTCTACGTGTTTGCCTTCCCATGGCCCCACGCAAGCGCTCCAAAAGTCCTGGTCCATTTTTGGTCTTGAAAGACATACAAATAATTATTACCATAAATGTCATTGAATACCATCATGCAATGCTGATATTAGACGGATCAATGAAATTGAATCAATTTGATTGAAAGGTGCAAAAATGAAAGGACACGACTGTCTTCAATGAATCTGTATGATTCAAGTTTATGTTTGTGTGATCCTTACATTGTTTTAGCCAATTATCCAGAGTTGTATGACATTAGAAACCTGTAACATTGCATGGAGACATAATTGTAATAATTATCTTATCAGTCAGACAATGTATAGGGGTGTGTTTGAAAATATTACGTGATACAAAAAGTCAGTGATAATTTTTCTCATTTTGTTGCGTACCAAAAAAAATATCAATATCAACTACCTGGTATGTCCCTCAGAGAGCAAGAGAAAGGCCCAGAAAGAGATGGGAAGGTATTTTCTCAAATAGATGTTGAAAAAACTGGAGAAGAACAGCTGGTGACAGGGAAAATTGTAAACTATTGAGAGAGGCCTGCGCCGCAGAGACGACTTCTATTGACTGACATAAATATACATTTTTTTTAATACAATGGTAGATATAAAAGATATTTTTTTTGTGACGTCACATCACTAGAAATTTGCTTTCGCAAACTATACCTACATCTCTCACGAAAATTTTGAATAAAATATCTTACCTATCATTTCCTAGAATAATGTTGATAGCTTCTTTTATCTTCAGAGGAAATTCTTCACAAAAGTCAACCCTCATACCCCTTCCAGCAGCGACAATCAGATCGGCAGAAACAAGCTGATCTCCATAAAACGGGACTGATATAACTGGTACTCCGAAGTAAGCTGCTTCAATATTTGATATAAACCCACCTTGGCTAATGAATAGTAGAGTATTGGTGTGATCTATAAATTATAAAATAAATAATTGCCAATCCTTAGATCATTAATAGATTCCAGTCCAATCACTTAAGCCTGGCCCTTATACTGTTAGAAGGATTTAAGGGTCTAAGGTCTTACTTAATATATTCTTCTGAGGCATCCACTTCACAGCGAGTACGTTTTGAGGTAGGTCCTCCATGTACTCGTCCACCTTCCAGATGACAGTCTGATCTAACTCCCCGAAAACGTCCATCAGTTTCCATTTCATTTTTAGTGGAAGAGCCATAGTGTTGATTTCAGTTCCTAAGCTGAATATTATAATACCTTTTGTTGAGTTATCTAATATTTCCTGAAGATTCTGAAAACAAATCAATTTACATGCAAAAATATTTGAAATACTCAAGCAATAAAAGGTTATAAGAATAATACAAGCAAAGTATAATGCGTCTTTGAAGTACGTACGCGTCACAGCGAAGTACACAGTTATAAGGTTCACATACAGAGCTGAGAGTACTGTTGTGCTCTTGCTTTATCGCTATCAGTAGTCGAATGTCATCTCTTTTGCACAACACATTGCAAAGTGTAATGAACGTGAAGATTTCACTGGACCTACGGAAATTCACGGAACTTACTTCACTCGAAGCGCATTTTAGTATTGCGCGTACTGTAAAATATCCTTACACTAATTTTGCAACTACCCTCATTTCTATGTGCCGATTTAAAGCATGGAAAGACAGGAGTTTTGTTATCAGCTTTCAGTTAATGGTTGATCATTGTCATATCTTCGTCGAACGTAAACCCACAAATGGTAATCCTACTTTTTATTGATCCTTCGCCCTGTAGTTTTAACTGATGATGAGCCTATTCTTCTGCAAACCTGAACCAATTAAGGGGAACGTGGATTTCAAGGCTAGTGAAGTTTCTACTTTTCCAGTACAAAGATCACGTTCAGATATCTCTTCTAATGCTATCCATGATTCAAACCAGCGTAATCTTTCAACGGCGGTACAATCCTCGAGGCGATTTAAGCTTACAACTTACGGCAGGAAACAGAGAATTGTATAACAGTGAGTCTTTCTAAAATACCTTCTTGTACACCTATATAATCTCTTAATAACCTAATACCTTGTTTTTTTATTCAATAGTAATTGTACGGACAAAACAAAATTAACATTTTAACAAATTTATAACTCTTTAACACAATAATCATTTTTTACTTGCTTCACAAATATTTATCTTTTAATTGTTTTTGGTCAGCTGTAATATATAACTGGTAACTCTACCTGAGAAAGTTGCTTCATTGGCTCTTCAATATGGTGTCCACCGACATATTTAGCGTTGTTAGGCAAAGGCAAATTCTGTCCCACAGCTGGATGTGAATTTATGAGCATAAGAGATCCATTGTATAGAACACTCTCGTAGTCTGGTAGGAGAACTGCGCGCTTATTAAAAATCGGTTGATATATTTCATGGTAAGCAGGAGATTCTACATAATTGATTGTGTAGCTGAAGACAAATGGTAAAAATTAATACACATTTCGGGCCTGAGGAACTGAGAATTTGAAGTCATGGGGAGGTGAGGCTTATTAACTTTATCGAGACCTTTCAAGGCGATTGAAAGTAATATCGCGTGACCAAAAGGCTGGCCTATATTTAGGGCAATCAATTGCCACATAACGGTGAAATGCTGCCAGCATTTTAGGAACACTTCCCACCGACAGCGATCTGGACTACATTTTTTATCTGTAAATGTTTTGTATCCGTGCAGGAACGGAGAAAGAATACAATATCCTCCAATATCACGTTGGGGGCGGCCTGTCGTAAGAGGCGAAAAAACAACCCACAGCCAGGTGGTAGGCCATTTTCCCGACTGGATGGCTACCATCCCTATTATGGAGTATGCCGCCATAACAACCTTGAGTTGTGTACCGGCATTAGTGACCAGGTTCCAGTCTATCTTAAGAGAGCAGCAACGTATTTGGTGTTGCAAATGTCCATAGGCGATGGTTACCGCTTTCCATCAGATGGACCGTCTGCCTATATGCGGAACTCATGCAATAAAGAAAATATATAAATAATTTACTGTTGATGATCTGATAGAAATGAATTTAGAATAATTCTGCCAAGTTGATATAGAAAAATGTCTGTATCGTAATTTTTTGTTACACTATTATTACATTCTGTGTATATGAAACTGTGTGTATGTTGTGAATAGCATAGATAAATTACCATAAATTACTCACTATATCCTTGCAGTAAGATAAATCTGCCTCCATAGTCGGTAGGCTTTGGACCAGATATTGTTTCCTACAGCAATATTCGAAGCCAGAGAATCCACAGCATAAGCTGGATTGGTCTGCTCGTGGATGATTTGCAGTGGCACCCAGGAAATGTCCTCACAGGTATACCAAATCAGAGGGCAGCCGTACAACGCTGCGAGCCTGACAATATTATGTTCCTAATGAATTTACATGGAAGCGACAAAGATTTTCCGAAATGACTTAAGCTTTTTTTATGAAGAACAAAATTAAATATGAAATTGCTTTGTTTGTTCAAAATAATTTACATTTATACACTAAAAGCAACAGTAAGCGCCAACACAGCTACCTGCTTTCACTTAGTTCAAAAACCACTTTATTTCAAAACAGTGTATTCTGTATGACGACTAAAATTTACAATAAACTACCACTAAAAATTAAGGAACTCAACATCGAAAGTAACTAAGAATACAATATATTTTATAATCAATATAAAATATAAAAACTTCGTTTAAAAAAACCGACTTCAAAAACTAAAAAACTAAAATGTATAAAATAACTTATTTCTAAAGCTATTATTATTAATATATATTACCTAAAACATCTTAAAGTCGGTGCTTAGTAATTTTCAAAATATAGTAATTTTTATGTTTTACTTTGCACCGACTTCAAGATGTTTTAGATAATATATATTAATAATAATAGCTTTAGAAATAACGAAGTTTTTATATTTTATTTGTTACTTTTTAGTGTCTAGCTATGTATGGGTGGACCTACGAATGGAGCCACGCTTCTTAAAAAATATAGGTCCCAAGAACCGGGAACAAAAAAATGTTCGTAAAATGAAAACTACTGGGCCAAACTATGTAAAATTTTTAGGGGAATAATTGGAAGCTATTCCGCGTCGAATAAAAACAGAATCACGTAAATCGGATCATAAATCACGGAGTAATCGGCGAACATACATAAAAAAAAGATCCCGACGAATTGAGAACCTCCTCCTTTTTTCGAAGTCGGTTAAAAAGATTTTATTAATAAATAACCTTTAACATACATAAAATTTAAGTAATAACCTAAGATTTTCTCAAGTTAAACAATTTTAATATTAAATAGTTATAATAAAAATTGTAATATTAAATAGTTATAATATTTAGATTGGTTTAAGTTATCACTTCTGTTTTTTGTTCACAGTCTGAACGTGTCCCTTGACGTAAAGACTCTAGCACGTTTTGCGATTTCAAATACCCCACTTTATTATTTAAAAACCATACATAAAGAGCAAATAATTACAAATATGTATGATGATGAGTGTAATGCTGCGGTAAAAGAGATTCGAAATAAAAACACTTGATCTATTTTGAAATAAACATAGGTCAAACGCTGATGATGAGAATATACGAAAATTACTCACGGTGCTAGCAATCCGCTATAATACCACTCAACTATCACAGCATCATAATACTCTTCCAAGTCAGACAACAGCTCCTGCACATCTTCATTTTGTAATACTTGTTTTGAATATTCAACGCCCTTGTTCAAGATTTCGCGTGGGTTTTGCGGATTCTTGACAACATCAAGCAAGCTTTGATGATTCCTGTCTTTTATTAAATAACGACACTTACACAAAGGTCCAAATATTAGGTAATTTCTATAACATATAATAATAATATGGGCAGACGAACAAACACATTGTTTATCTCCAAGCTAAGCAAGTTATGATTGCGTTATGGGTAATATAGAACAAACCACTCTGGGGCCGATCCCAGACACCCAGATCATAGTAAAAATTTACCAAGTCAGGAATCAAAACCAGGATTTCTGAATTCTGATTTATTAGGCTGGCAAAGGTTTAGCCCACTCAACCACAGAGGCTGTCAGACATATACTGTATCCCCTTCAGCTGGAAAGTTTTAATATTTTTTTTCCATAAGGTGGCAATTAATTATTCTATGACTTTCATTTACTCTCTATCTATCTATCTATCTATAACTAACTAACTAGCACCGACGCACTAGAAATTCCACTGTAAATATCTGCTCTATGAATTTAGTTGTATTAGATTTTCTTACCTTTTAAATCTTCCGATGGGATTTTGATGTAGTTCAGACGCTCCCTTGGTTTCAACTTAGTAAAAGTTGACACATATGTGACCTGGAAATAAATATTTTTTAGTTATTGCCAAAAGCTGGCAAATTAGGAGGTAACTCACCTGATGGAAAGTGGTCACCGCCGCCTGCGGTCGTTTGCAACACCAAGGGTGTTGCCAGCATCGGATAAATTTTATAACGCCCTTCTTAAATGACCCCATAACCTTCTTCTAAATCAATACTTATACAATAATAGCGCAACTTCGTTTGCGTTGCCATGAAAACAACGTATCTGTTGGTGAATTGTATCGGTGATAGAATAATACGCGATCGCAGCGCCATCTATTTATTCATCTTGATATAATTTATAGCGATAAAAGCATCCAAAAGATGTTTTTACACGAGCAACTAAAATTACTAAATCCCAGTCAATCTCGTCAACTATGACGTCACAACTACGTCATGCAATTTAGAGCGATGGCGATATGTAGCAAGCTGTTGCTGAGATACGACCACACATTACCATGCAACATGGAGCAACTTAAAAAATAAGGTACACCAAAGACGTAGTTATACGTACAGATGAGATAAAAAGAAAATAGCCTAAAAATTTCGAAATCGATTGGATATCCGGCAACTCGCTCCATACGAGTTACGTTAAACAATGTACAATTGCCGCATTTTATTGCAATTGCTCCACTTAATTGCTTCATATTGATCCGATACTGTTGCCAAGCAAAATTGCCCGTGAGTATGCACCTTAAGTATTGATTCGGGATATGAGCTAGCTCTATGTTGAGTTTCATTGAAATCCATTCAGTAGTTTTCACGTGACGCTCTAACGGACAAAGAGACAACTCTGCCGAGAGCCTAAAGCGGACGCTTTTGAAAAATCGTAGTGCGATGGTCAAAAAGTTTTGAGACCCCAAATAAAAAATCTGGATACTTCTATGTAAACATAAATTGACTTACATTATGACCATCGTTCAATAATATCTTTACTATCGAATCACTAACTATGGAATGACTTTTGCTTGGAACTGGGAATACCACCAAAATCCTACTGCAAGACCCAAAAACCACGCACATCACCAAAATCACTGATTTCAACATAACTGATGTTAACAAAGTTAAACCATTATACTACTAAAAGTAAGCAACTGTTATGTTTGTTGCATTTTCATATTAAGACCTAAGATTCTTGGTTATCTTATGATGGTCGTATTTTTGGGTTTTTCGTTTATATTCAACCTGGACGGGATTTGACTATGATAGTGTTCTCATAGATAATACAGTACTGATAAATATCAATCGAAACAATTTATAAAGTATCAAAAGAATCTGCAATAAAATAAATGCACAAATCAAACATTCAACAAACAGTAGGCAGCATTTTCGCCTTTTTTGGTTGGAACGAAATGTCACAAAATTGCGTCTAGAAACTACTTCAATGAAATTGTAACAACATACAAAAGTAATTAAAAAAGGACCTGTTTTGTATCTTATATTTTTTTGTGCTGCATGCCCGGTATTTTCGGGTATGCAGATGACAGCACAGTTGTAGAGAGGTATGTTTTTTTTTTTTTGGGTGAGGGAAAATGCTACCGATTTGTGCACAGACTGGGTCGTTGCCAGGAAACGGACCAACGTCGGTCGGGGGCGGCATCACTGCAGCAATAGTATGCTTTTAGCAGTAATCCACCTGCGATCGACTCAGCTAGTGTGGAAAGACTCAAAGGAAGCTGCACGGGCAGCAACCCCCATACCCACTAAAAACCCCTCCTCCCTGTTCACCCTGCACTTTGTTGTGTAGGAAAGGCTGAGACTTAGAACAGAGTTACGCCCAGCCGATCTAGCGCATAAAGTGCATGGAATGTGCCCCGGGAGAACACACCCCACTTCGTTGTACGGGGGTCGATGGTCCTTTGCTCCTTACAAGCTAAAGGACCCCCGCAACGGAACCTACCTCAGGGAGGGAAGTAATGCGCGTACCTGCCTCTCCGGGTGCCAGCTGAAAGCCGGCGACCTCGAGTAGACGCATACGCACGCGCAGTAAGACTCCTCTCCCTGTCTCGCTCTGCATCCTCCTTGAGAGACATTACTGCCTCACAAAAAGTAACCGCAGCCCCCCAGGTGTCGCTGCTATGCAACATGGCTTTCACCAAGTTGCAGAGCGAGTCGACCGCTCCTACGTGTGTCTCGAGTTCAAAACGCTGCGGCGCCTATGCGGCGCACTGGACTAGCGTATGAAGCGCCGTGTCGGGCGCGCCGCATTGGCGATAGTCCGGGGAAGGCAAGCAGCCCACAATGCGATACAGATACTTGTCGAAACACCCGTGTCCGGTAAGTATCTGCGTCGTCCTGAAGGTCAGGGTACCGCTGGTGCGGTTGACCCATTCCGTTAGCTGTGGCCTGATTGCATCCACCG
The DNA here is from genome assembly GCA_949752895.1 of Dendrolimus pini. Classification (NCBI taxonomy): domain Eukaryota; kingdom Metazoa; phylum Arthropoda; class Insecta; order Lepidoptera; family Lasiocampidae; genus Dendrolimus; species Dendrolimus pini. The sequence continues at coordinate 25,043,901 of OX457128.1, forward strand.
TGTAGCCGCGGGCCGCAGGGTTTTCGAGATCTTGAGACTAAATGGCGATCATGGCTGCGATTTCCCGCTTCCTGATCGCCTCGATTTCGACCTGACAGAAGGTCAGGCCTCTAGCTAGGGCATCCTGTCGGGAGCGACGCACCTTCGCCAGGACGTCTGCCTGGAGCGGCCAGGGCCGCTAGAGTCAATTGAGAGAATAGCCAAGAGGTTGATTGGTAGTGACCAGCTTGTCAATACAAGGCTTCAAAGCCTAGAGCATCGACGCTGGGTTGCTAGTCTATCAGTTTTCTGTAGGATTCATTTCGGAAAGTGTGCAGTTGAACTGTTCGACCTGATTCCTCATACACCATTCCAACTTTGGACCACAAGGCGCTCTGGTCTACGTCATCGTTTTAAGTGGAAACGCTGCCAGTGCGTACCTTCGAAACGTTTCGCCTCCACGTTCCTTCTACGTACCGCAGAATTGTGGAATGCACTACCGGAGTCCGTGTTGCCCGAAAAGTACAATCCGGGTATCTTCAAGTCTCGTGTGAATAGGTACTATCTAGGTAAGCGTGCTCCATCTTTGACCGCATCATCATTCGGCATTGGACGTGATCGTGGTCAAATGCAAACCTATTTAATATATATAAAAAACCTCTCCACGCCCCGCATACCGCCGACGCCCATAACACGTGCAGTTAGCAGCTAGGCGTCGGACGGAACGTGGTATATAAAAGCGGCCTTGGAGGCCGGAATTGCTCACTCACTTGCTCATTCGCTTCATAGTGCTCACATATGGCACCAATACGCACTCTCTGTATTTCTTCTATGTATAGTTTAATTGTAAATAACGCCAATAATAAGTCATACAGTCCACATCAAGTTTTATTCGTAAGAAGCAACTGCTACCAATATCAATATTAAAAATTACATTCCCATATAAAAACTATTTCTATTTTTCTTTGTATATAAAATATCATTGCCATTTATAAAAACCAATTATATTAAAAACACATTTTTTGTACCCTGCTTGCCAGCAACACAATACTCTCTATTCAATAATGTCGATCTAGGCAATTTACTTAATTAAATTGTGGGCTCAAATTTCAAAAAGACGTTCTACTAATTTTATATATACTTGTATATTTAATCCAATGTCTGTCTTTGACGACCACAGACCATAAAAATGTCCCGGACATTTGGAGGGATTGCGCGGGGCGTGACACTGCCCAGCGATTATCCCTGTCTACGACCCATAATAATGCACCCAAGGACAAGCCCCGGCCAGTGTAGGACTATTGTGGGAAATGAGGACAAAAAGTACCGGGCTATTGGGTTGAACTGCTAATGGTACTAGGGGTCTGGGAATATGGGGACTATGGCTTCGCAATGTTCAGGGAACATGGAAAAATGGGCAGACGGTGACTTGCCACTTCCTGCATGGGCCCCAAAAAATGCCATAAAAGACAGGGGCAACATGGGTTTGAATGGCTATGGGGTGACGAGAGGTGGGTTGAACCTACTTCTAACGTGATGCCATTTATCACGTCCACCCCTGGAGCTTGAGTCTTAGCTCTAGCGATCTCGACTCCGTGCCGGCTGGTTAAGGTAAGCATTGAGGCGGGGCCTTACCTTGGCCCCCGGAGTTAGGTACGAGGTGTGGCGACACCTCGTACCCAACTCCTCACCTAAAGCTTCGCCAGAAAGCCCCCTGTGGGATTTTATTATTTTGTTTCTTGAATATAATGACTTTTATATTTAACATGGATCACGATTTTTTATGACATTCTAATTATGACTTAGAATAAAATAGTAAATAGATAAATAGACACATTGTCTTAGATCATATAAGACATGTTATATCAATGCATATTGTATAGTTTTTTTGTGTGGTCTTGTATAATTTCATTCCTTTCTTTTACATCTAATTTTCCAATATTGTATGAAATATATTAGAATTTACTTATGAGCCAAATACGTAACATGAATTATTTTTTGTATGTATTAACTATGTATTTTATATTGTAAGAACGATAATTATTGTATATTTTTCAAACAAATACAATGAAATATTACAAGTAAATAGTAAAATTTGTATTCAGTTTTTAATATTACCAAAATATTAAATAAGTTATCTCATAATACAATGGCTTTATTACATGAGCATGAAACAAGTAATATTAACAGTCCCAGCAGAATGAATATTTTAATAAGTACAATGGTACTCTCGCATTTATGTAAGCAATATGTCTGTCAGCGAGGCTCCTTTTGTGTGATTTGTTCTCAATATTAGCTTTTAATTATGTTCCGCGCGCAGCTGTCGAGAACAGCGTTGGCACGAAACGAGATAGAAGGTGCTCCATGATATTGTATATACTACCACACGGTAGAGACATGCTGAAAGAAAGAAAATAATTTTATTCAGGACAGTATAATTGCGGGGCTTAAGTCTCAGCATAATGCCGGTCGGTTAAAACCAGCGCTGATCTTCCGCTGTGTCCTTAAGGTATCGTCACGGTAGACATTACATCATTACAACGCATAAAAGTACACCTAAACTATATACATATACAGAGCCGTATAAGCTCAGGAAGGCTTTATTCATCAGAATTCATCAAGACATGGAAGAACCACAGCTGGGCCTCACTCGAAATTGCCACGGTGCGCAAGAGAACCGTTCTAGAGTTGAGATCAATCAATGCCCAGCCGATAGCGAATTATGGGTTGTTTTGTCACCTCGTACCATAAGCCGCTTGATCTTAGAAATGAATATTCTTCCATCGCTCCTGCACGAATATTTTTTTTATAATATATGCTTTATAATGCTATTTCATTAATTATTGTATCATCTGGGACAATGTTACAGTTATTGACCATTTAACGCAGATGTTACCAGACTATGAACGAATGAATGTTCTTTATTGCTTGCATACCCATAACCATCGGTTTAATACGTTATTTGTGATGTGATATTGTAAGTAATTAATAATGACGTTAAATATTAACACAAAGTATGTATATACACTAACGTAGGTATTCATTAACAGCCAATAGCTACAATATTATCGCAAGTAAAGCCCGGGAATAGCAAATATGTTACATAGTATGTAGGTATATGTTAAAAAAACTATAGAGCCCGCTTAAGCTTATCAACCTTAAATATATTTACACAATCGTTTGCAACCTCTATCGTGCGCAACGCGCTATGTCTGCGACAGAGGGCAATTAATTGCCAATGAATGAAACGCAACGCACGGTAATTGCTCGACAGCAGTGAGCACGATAGAATACTCCATTACCTAGTTCTCTTGGAAAATCTATTATTATCTTAGAAATATCTGGATTGAATTTATTCCCCATATTAGATGCAAGTTTTTGGAGAATAATGTCTATTAGTAATATTGTATTTAACTGTAATCGCTTAAGACTATAAGTAGAATACTGAGCCCAGGTCAACAAAGTCAATGAGTTCGGGCTCCTTGCCTGAAGGCTGGCTACGACACCTCTCTGGATGGTCATAATGAGGGCCTAAAGCGGTCGCTTTTGGAGAATCGTTTAGTCAAATTGACACGTGTCTAGATATTAGTAGTTTTAGTAATTTTAAAAGTAGCCTAAGTAAGTCCGTATAACATCAGCTATCTGCCAAAATCGGTACAGCAGTTTCAAAGATTAGCTGGTACATCCAGACCGACAGACAAAAATTCTAAAAATTGCGATTTCGGAATCTCCTGGTCCGAATAATCGCCCTGATTTTTTCACATTTTTATTTTGACATTAAAAACAGACAAGTCTACTTTATTTATCTGTACATATAGATACGCTAATATTAACTACAATACAAAGTCAATTAACTACATTTTCAAAGCTCCTCTGCAAATGACGTCAGACGTGTAAAATGAATGACGTCAGTTGTGATAATAAAATTTCATAATTAGGCATTTATAAAAGTGCCTTTCTTTGTTTCGGATGTTTACTGTCAAGAAATTTCTAACACTAGCTTCTGCCCGCGACTTCGTCCGCGGGGAACAGTTTAAAACAACCCCGATTTTGATACATTCTTCATTGGTGCTCTGCTTTTATTGGTCTTAGCTTCATGATATATAGCCTATAGCCTTCCTTGATAAATGGGCTATCTAACACTGAAAGAATTTTTCAAATCAGACCAGTAGTTCTTGAGATTAACGCGTTCTCAACAAACAAACAAACACTTCAGATTTATATATTAGATATAAGATGATAGACGTGCAAACATCAAAAGTAAAATAAGCGCTTGGAAACTCTTAAAAAAGGAGAATGACAACAGAGAGGGCTGACAGCTAAGACACCTGCAAAGTATTAGTATCGGCTTGCAAGAGTATCATCAGATAATAATTCACATTCACACCTTGACATAATTCTTGAATTGAGATACTTGACCAGTGCCGTAATAGGGCGGTGCCACCGGTGCCCAGGCACAGGGCGTACACTCTGGGGGACGCAAGAATGGCCAGACCAGGCAGGACTATTATTTTTTTCGGTTTGCTCCTAATAAGTTCACGCTGCGCCCCTAGTGCTCGATTCCAACGCATAAGTACCTCCATGCGAGTATCATCAAAAACGTCTGTTAAATTAGACAAAACATCGCTCATTTTTTGGCAGCATTTGTTTTATCACCCTGAATGAAATACAGTAGACCTAGTGCTAGGGTATCTATAATATCTAAAAACAAGGGCGCAGTTATAGAAGCTCGCAAAGGGCGCATAAAAGGCTATTTACGGCACTGCACTTGTGACAGTATATTAGCAAGCATAATGTAACAAGCAACTGCAGAGTGTGTCATGTCCCTTGGTATTCAAAGGCCATCAATTTTGTGAGTATGCCAAGATGAAGGCATGATTTTGAACCGTGTGAGGACAACGCGGTGTGACGCGTCACAGTCGAGGAGCCGCCGCGCTCTAAAAGCGCGCGCGTCGCCCGTATCCACCCGTTACAATTCCACACAATTACACCTCATTCAGAATATCTTCAATTGACGGTACTCCATGATTTATGAACAGAATACGTAATCTATCTAAGCTCCAAGTCTACTTTATAATGGTCTTAGTATGGCCTATCACGGATGTCATAATGGCACCATAATAATTACTTTTTATATCCCAAAGCAATCACTATGCTGTAATTATGACCTCAGTAAACGCCCATTCTGACACTTGTCAACAAACGTCGGAATAATAAAAATCAAATTAAATAGCGCGCTTAAAACCGTCTAAACGTAGTATTATTTTATAAAGTTGGTGAAATATCTGATTTCCAAAATCTAAGAGGTTCAAGCATATCAGTAGAAATGAAATAAGACTATAAATAGAAAAAAACCTATTACCTTTCTTAAATGTCGTGACTCAAAATAGATTGAAATTAAGTAATATTCAATATATATAGGAAACGTAAAATTAATAACCTGGCTTGTTTACAAAATATGCAAATTAGAGATATTTAATTTCATTTTTGCGTTTTCGGCCGCAAATTTATGCATGAAAAAGTCGATTTCGGTGAGATCGGTAAACAGCAATAAGGCCGTGTTTACCCGCCGAGGGGAAGCTTATTTGCCGGCAATATTTACCGTTTATTATGGTATCAGGTAATTTTTCATTTACGGATGTTCTGACATTTATTACCTTTTTTCCCTAGAATGAAGCAAGCAAGAGTTACTTTTTAATAAGCAATTTTGCTAGCGTTAAAAAGGGATATAATATATGTCATGAAGTGGGCATGATATAATTCATAAAACTAGTGGTCGCCTAGTGGTCGAAATCCGACCATTATTAATTTAAAATTATTAGTTTGAACATTATTAAGGTTCTGTTGTCAAAGACTATACTTCTATAATCACAGATTTCGCCAAGGCAACATTAAACAAAAGAGTATATATGGTAGTGTGTGTAATTTTTTATTGATTTAATGTATTTTTATGCATAATTTGAAAAATATATTAGCATTCTGCACTCCTTCTCTATATAAACCATAAGTGTACAAAATTTCATACTCCTCCGTCCGCGCAATTTCCATATTAAGGGGTACAAAGTCTTTGATTCACGTATGAATATAATGATGTCGACTTTATTTTTTAGTTCGACGTCCCTTATCATAAATACCCGTAACGACATCTAGCGGAGACGGAACTAATGAGAGCAACACATTAAAATTGTCGCTGTCGTCGTTATTTTAACGATGTACTTGTTAGTGAATTACAATAGCGGTGCCAATAAAGCGCGAGAGACATCTTTTCGTCTATTCCTCGGGAATAATGTTTTATCTGGATGAAAGGTTCCCTATTGTTACGTGCGTTCGGGGGTACACACTTGGGATTGGAAGAAAACACCAGTTGTTGTCTAAAAGCTTTATTGACTTACACAGCCGCACGTAATACCTCTCCGCAGGGTTGCCCCTATACGCACGACTAACGATGCACTGTCCCGACAACAAGGTGTCTCACTCACAATACCGCCGCCGATATTGCATAGACCACCTCCTGTCACTACAGTGCTCACCTCCGATATTACCGCCTGTAGCTCGCTTCTGGTTCTTTTCTCGAACTACGCTACACACCTCCTTCGCTAAACTGTCCACTAAACTTATCACTAAATCCACCACTTAACTCGTCACTAACTTCTATTAAACTTATCTTCCAACTCGCGTGACGCACTTGCCGCTTCGCCATCTTTGACTGAACTCAACTCTAAAACTGCCCCCTTCGGCGCGCTTTACGCTGTTTATATACCCGGAAGAATTTTCTGGAACCCATAATTTCGTTATTCTTTTATTTACTATCTGTCCCTTTCTAAACATCTATCTATCTCTGTCTTTTCCTTCCCGAACCTTCTATTCGAGAACTTTCGTTTATATATCGATCCCTTTCTAAAATATATCCGTCCTTGTCTTTTCCTTCCAAAATTCTCTAGCTTTTTCTAAAAGTTCCTAAACTAACTAGATGGTTCCACCATCATTCGCCACACTATATATGGACGCCGCCGGGATTACTTTCAAGGAGGCGCATTTTTTTTTTTTTTTTTTTTTGTTTGAGGCGAGGAAAAATGCTGACCGATTTACGCACTCTCAGGGCCGTCACTAGGAAACGGCGCGCATCCATCGGGGGCGATAACGCTAGCATTAGTATGCTTTGTTTGCGCTTCGTCCGCGATGGCTTGACACTGAGGAGTGTGGAAGACTCAGAGCGATGCCGCACGGGCGAGCAACCTCAATACCCACTAAAAAACCTCTCCTCCCGTCGACCCTGCGCTTTGTTGTGAAGGAAAGACTGAGATATAGAACATAGTTACGCAACAGTCGATCCAGCGCAATAAAGTGCCTGGAGTGTGCCCTGGGAGAACACACCCCACTTCGAAACGGGGGCTGAATCCCTTGCGTTGAAGGAGGCGCATTTGCATCAACACATTATAACTATTATTAAGTAATAACAAATATTGAATCATACATGTATAGCTCTATTAATATTATAAATGCGGAAGTGTCTGTCAAACCTATAAAAAGGCATCACTTTGCCTTTTTATAGGTAACAGGCAAGAAATCTAAGAAAAAATGCAACGTGTTCTTTATAATACTATTTCTGATCTGTTTTATTTGTATATAGCTTCTGTCTGGGACTTCATCCGCGTGGAATAGTTAAAAAAAAGTAAGTTAAAACTATCCCCCAATTTTGAAACATTCTTCATTGGTGCTCCGCTCCTATTAGTCTTAGCGTGATGATATATAGCCTATAGCCTTCCTCGATAAATGGGCTATCTAATACTGAAAGAATTTTTCAAATCAGATCAGTAGTTCCTGCGATTAACCCTTTCAAGCAAACAAACAAACTCTTCAGCTTTATATATTAGTATAAGATCAGCTAATCCTTTATTAAATACCAAAATATAAAACGTTATAGTACTTGGATATTTATCAGAGTCCAACTAACAGACCTATATATAGCTGATATTCTTAGAATCAGACCAAAAAAATTGTAAACAAAGCTCATCACGACACTTGCATAATCTAGGAATTTAAATCTAATAATAACATAATTTAAATGATAAACTCAATTAATAGTGCTGCATTCGTTTGCATTATCCATATATAGCATCATACGCGCATGAACATACAAATGGTCAATTCTTAAACGCACAGTGTGTGTGTCATTAGCAGCGAATTATATTATTATGTTAATTTTATTGCCTTATAGAAGCATTTGTTGTTGTAAATGGGGCATTTATTGAATCAGCACATTAAGCAGCTTTGTGTGTGTAATTTAAGCGTTGCTGTGCAGTTTTGACTTGAGTATAGTTTTGTGACTGCAAAACTTCGTTTGCATTGCCATGACGACGTGTTTGTTAGGTGATTGCAACAAAGCCATCTTTTTGATTGTAAAAAAAGTTAAATAAAACTAATAGACAATAAGTAATATAGTAAAAATAGAAATATTATATAATAGACAGTACAGGTAATAGAAATAAGGACTTAGTATAAAACACATTGTATTAGATACACGAGTAAGCATTGATGTAGCATTATTGCTAAATCAATGGATATAAGAATTTTGAAAAAAGAAAAATAATTAATAATCTCGGTCATGTCTCAACATGGAGGATGAAGACGATTGAACAAAAAAAAATAGACAGACAGAAATTTTAAAAATTGTATTTCCGGAATCTTATTCCTCTATTTTTATCTCTATTTCAGATCCATTTTACAAACTCGAATCCTCTAAAGATTGATTAAACTATAGATTAATTGAAAACAATCACCAGTTGCCAGATATTGGTTGTATAAAAAAATATAATATGCATAGTTGTGATAAAAATCTCGCTGTTTAGTAAAATGTCACTTCTCAAGCTGCCAGAAACACTCCCTTCATTTCACTGAAGCGTCTGTTGCATATTTCCATCTGTACCTTTTGCCTATTTCCATAATACTTAGGTATTTTAAAACTTCAACATACGTGAATAATTGCTTCTAATTAGATATATCCTATAGACTATCCGTGCTTCCTGCACAGACGGAGACAGAATACAATTTCCTGCTTTGGGGTGGCTGTCGTAAGAGGCGACAAACCATGTCTTGTTTTGTAGCCAGACTGTAAGATATTTACCCTTCTGGATAGCTACCACCCCTAGTTTATCATATGCCGCTATAACAACCTTGAGTTGAGCCAGGTTCCAGTCTCCTTCAAGAGAGCAGCAGCGCATTTGTACCACCTTTTGTATTGTAAATATCTATACGCGATAGTGAACGCTTTCTATCAGGTGGGCTATCTGCCTCTCAGCTGAACTCGTGCAATAACAAAAAATACAAATAAAACAAAGCCATATCTTCTTTACGAAGAACATTGTTAAAGGGTAGTATTATTCGCGAAAGCTTAAGAATAATAACATTGTGTCAAAAATCTCGTTTCAAACAATTTCATTTTCCTCCGAAATAATGGGTCATTCATCTCCTGAAATAATAAACAACCCGTAAGATTTTGATTCGAAGTATTCTCCAATTTCACGTCATAAAACAACAAAGTTCTAAATTCAACGGGAATCTCGACGATGGAACCTTAGGAGGCAGGTAATATAAGAGTTTGGAAAAATAGGTTTATCTTTGAATTCTTCCAAATAATGACGTTCGACGATTGTTAATAAAAGTAATTTAAATCTCCTTAAGTCTCCCATCTTTGATAAAGCCTTCTCATCTTTCGTAGAAGACAAAATTGACAATTTTTAGTCAAAATGATGAAATTTAAGACAAACACACATAGCTTGCACATGCTTATTTTATTACCATTTCAGTCCCAACTTTACATATGTATTGCGTGGTGCCCTCCATGGAGACATTCCAATATTTTTAACAATTTGGACAATATTATTCGGCGAACATTAACTTCTATCCTAAACATTTGTTTAGATGATGCCAAACTTATTTACCGATATCCTTAGGTTAGGCTTGGGAATACGAAAATTTCCTTTGTAGCACTACTTGCTTTTCCGTCCTCACTCTATAGTACTGTGGACCTCATCGGTAATATAATAAATCCATCACTCAATGGTTTTGAGGTCCCATATTTGGCTTAGGCCAGAAATGCCTGGTATTTGGCTTGCCCGAACGAAATTCTTCCTTTAGATCCAAAGATGCACAGACTGCGGGATGGGCCGTTCAGTAAGTTGGTGTATGACAATCGCATGTCATCTTGCACCAGCGAAACTGACTTCCCAAAATGCTAGCCGCATTGCCACGTTGGATAGCAACGCTGAATCCTTGTTCCAAGTACCAATCAGCCTTTTGGTCACGCGAGACTTCAATCAGATGCGTTGAGAGGTCTCGATAGAGCTGATAAGTCCCAGGCTCCCCCGGCCCCAACGTTTCAACCCTGAGAGCCACAAATATGTATGTACTACCAATGGGCACATCATTTCGTCGTTTCAAGGCCTCCTGGTGTACGGCAACCGTCCTGTGGCAATCTTGACTGTATCTGAAAGATCGGACGCCGCCAAAGTATCAACACAACATAAATAACTTGTATCAAAATATAGTTAATCAATCACAAGCAACATTGGAGTAGTTTTATGGACATCGAGTTCACGGCATCCACGTAACGGTGCCTAACCATCGGCTTAATGACTCGATTGGTTCCACGCTCAGATAAACAGGGCTCGCATCCGGCCCCATGCCATTCGTGCACCTTTAATCAATTGCTCAAAGCAGTTAAATTAGATTTATTTGGACTCTGATTTCTGAATAGAATTTGTTAAATAACACATGATGTAATTTAAATACTAACATAGGCCTCAAAATAATATCTTGTCGACTATTCGAATACATTGATTTGTTCAAAATCATGACGCCATTTCAAGAAAAATCATTTATTTTTAGCAATTATCATAGTATATCATTGTTAAATATAATTATACAATACACGGTATGTTATGATTTTCTGGCACCACCTCAAAGACACAAAATATATTAATTATTCAATGTGGTTTTGTGATGGTATCTCAGCTTTTGATTAAGGTCCATGTTCGTTCATGGCCACTGCTGCCACTGACCCCAACCTTAGTTAAGGCCGTCCGTTCCGCTTAATTGACTTACCTATAATTTATAGATCTCAGCAAAAATATACCAACCAGTTTTATAACTAGTAGAATTCTTGTATTACGAGATTTTCTTGAAATACCAAAATTCTTGAGATGTTAACATCAGTCGTGACTTTGTCATTTGACTGGAGTTTTTATAAAAATTCAATACCCATAGGCGTCTTCGATAATATCTTTTCTCTCTCTCATTTTGTGAGATTTCTTGAGGGGCCTGCTGCGAAAACACTTTTCAAACTGTGAAAGGCGCACTTGTTATCTTAGCAATGTTCTCTTCAGAGAATGTCTTAAAGAATGTGACGGCCGTTACCGGGATAAAAATACTGCACCAGGCAAGAGACGCATGAAAAACCTCCACATTTGTGTTGTCCTCCTCGAATAATTCGTCTACGATTGGAATTGTATCCCCACTGTTAGATTGACTGATATATGCCATATGTCAGTGTGGGCGCCTAGTCCGGCATCCTCCCTAATATCTACTGAAGAGTTTCTAAGTAGTCTAAAGAGTACCAGAACTAGATGACTGTAACGAGTGTTGGATATCTCGTGTTCCATTATGTTCTTAAAGTCTCTTCGTCTTTCTTGTATGTCCTCTTGGGAGGAGGAATACACTTTCACGCTCTATTCGTCGTATAAGTCCTCGTCCTCGGCTGCTCTCTGTCGTCCTGATATTTGACGGCGCCCCACTCAAGTGAAAGCAAGTTGACTGACTCTCAGTCTCCTCTCCTCGTACCCGTTCCACGACGGCGTTTTTGGTGGGGTCAATAGATTTTCTACCAACAGTGTTCTCTCCGAAAAAGGCTTTCATCATTTACAATCGGGCTCGATCGAGTGCTAGTCCACCATTTCTCGAAGCCACTCCTCGATCATCTCCGCATTTCTAATTACATGGTAGTAATATGTGGGTTGTCGAAACATTACTGATACCTAAAAGTCTTTTGCTCGCTATTTATAGACGCGATTTTCTCTTCATCGATTTGGTCGCTTCATTGCGCTGAACTGTCGCCGTGCATCTGCTTGCTTCCGGCCCCAACTCAATCGTGCGCCTAATTAATTACTTCAAATCAGTAAAAATAGATTTACTTTACCTACCTATGACGTCATAAGTATGAACACTCGCATAAGATCTATGATATTGTGATGTTTTGTAAGATGATAAAAAGTGTTAATTGATTTGAATGTCATCTATCATATTAATATTATGTAGAAACTATTTAAAAGTCGTAATCCTTATGATCTTACAGTAACTATATGTCTTGTCATAACCAGTTACTATAGCAAATGAATGGACACACATGTTGAAGTCTTTTCTACAACATAAAATATGGGAAAACATTTTAACATTAATAAAAACAAAATAATTCAAAATTTGAACAGTGTTATCGCTAATCATATATATGCATTGCTTTTTTCTTTTGAATATCATTTCGGTTAATTACGCACACGTTTTTAGCAACCAAATTACCCTAGTTATTGTTTAAATATCTTACTCAACTTAAGAAACGTTTAAGATAAATAATAAAGTAGATAACTTATTTCTAAAGCTATTATTATTAATATATATTATCTAAAACATCTTAAAGTCGGTGCTTAGTAATTTGCAAAATATAGTAATTTTTATTATGTTTTACTTTGCACCGACTTCAAGATGTTTTAGATAATATATATTAATAATAATAGCTTTAGAAATAATTTATTTTATACATTTTAGTTTTTGAAGTCGGTTTTTTTAAACGAAGTTATTTGTTACTTTTTAGGGTCTAGCTATGTATGGGTGGACGTACGAATGGTGCCGCGCTTCTTAAAAAATATAGGTCCCAAGAAACGAGAACAAAAATGTTCGTAAAATGAAAACTGCTGGGCCAAACTATGTCAAATTTTTAGGGGACTACATGGCAGCTATTGCGCGTCGAACAAAAAAAGAATCACGTAAATCGGATCATAAATGACGGAGTAATCAGCGAACATACATTTAAAAAAAAGCAAAAAAAAAAAAGATCCCGACGAATTGAGAACCTCCTCCTTTTTTCGAAGTCGGTTAAAAATGATTTGAATGAACAGACTAAACACCACACAATCTAATTAAAGTTTTATTCAAAAATTTATCTCTTAAGGTGAACAAGGTGTGTATCACGATCTTATAACATCGCATCAAAATCAAATGATTAACTCTCTTAAATATTGAGTACGGCTTTGTGATAGATAGTATCTGAGCTTTTGGTCAAGATCCATGCTCTTCCATGGCCACTGATGTCACTGACCCCAAGCTTAGTTACGGCCGTACGTTCCGCATAATTGACTTGCCTATAATTTATAGATTCCAGCAAAGAGATACCAACCAGTTCCTTAACATGCAGAATTCTTGTTTTTACTCAGAAATACTACATACAACGGTCGGTTTATAAACGATAATATTTAATAACATTTTAAGTAGCTCTTCTATCTTAAACTTGTAGTTGTACCTGCTCAAACACGCAGCAGATAAAATTCTTTATGAAAAGTATTAAAGTATTGTACAGGATGTGATCGAGTACTAAGTTTGATATTATAGTGGTTAAAATGTTAACGCAAAAACAAAAACTAGTGATCGCCAAATGGTCGAAATTAGCATAATTAATTTAAATTATAAGTTTAAACATTATTAAGGTTCTGCTGTCAAAGACTATACTTCAATAATCACAGATTTCGCCAAGGCTGCACTGTTAGTCTGACTTTAACAATAAATAAAGGAGTATATATGCGTGTGTGTGTCAAACGCATGGTAGTATGTGTTATGTTTTTTTTAATGATTGAATGTCTTTTTATGCATAATTTAAAAAAAAACAGTATTCTGCACTCCTCCTCTGTAATATAAACTATAAGTGTGCGAAATTTAATACTCCTCCGTCCACGTACTTTTTGTAAAGAGAGGTACAAAGTTTTTGCTTCACGTATTAATACAATGATAAAAGTATACATGTACTTGTTCACTCGAACCGTAGTAGCTAAGTGGTTAACACATTCGCAGTCAACAATGGCTTGATTACTTTGTGAATAATCTCACTTTCCTTTTGAGTACTTTGAGACATCAAACCAGTATAAGACTTTGGGAGGAATCCACTGTTTTACGAAAATAAATTCATTTGAAATACGAATTTAGAAACTAAAATTACCGACATAGCTTGCATAAAGTGAACCAGACTATGAGACGAAAATATGGCAAGGCTTATATGCAGCAATGGACTCCGATATTTGGTTGAAAAAGTACCAAAAAATTAGCCATTGTCGTCTAGAGTATAAACTACTTGAGTTGCGTGTTCCCACAAAAGCCACGAGTCCGGTTTAACCCCATTACCGGGAACTAGTGTCAGCCCGCTTTGCCCATTTTGGATAACCTGCGATCCGGGAATGACAGGGAGAAAAAGCATTATCTGAGTATTTAATGAGAGATGGCGCGCTCAGTACCAGCAATTGCGTTGCTATATGAGGATTATGGAATGTTCTCATGGGATTGGTATGTCCAAAGATATTTTTTAGTTAGTTAGTTTAGGTAGATAGATAACTCCTTATTGTATTGTACACTAATACAAAAATATACTCACATACATTAAACTACGTCTGATTGGGCACAAATGGCGGTCTTATCGCTAAAAAGCGATCTCTTCCAAACAACCCTTGGAATGAATTGAGATTATAATGGCGATGGTGGTATATGTAACATATAGTACGACTACTTAAATTTTAAAAGTCCGAATACCCCCGTGATCGTTTTCTAATTTTTAATTCATTATACATCTTTTATAATACTATGGAGTAGTATCTACAAGCCTACAATTATTAAAAGTAACAAGGGGAAGTTGTAAATTTTTCTGTACAGGGACGGAAAAAGAATTCAACTTCCTGCGGCGTCTCGTCACAGGCGACAAAACAACCAATAGCCAGGTGGTATTTACCCGTCTGGATACCTACCACCCCAGGATCTTTAGACTAGAATACGCAGCCATGATGACTTTGAGTTGCGTACCGGCATCAGTGGCAGCAGTCTGCCTTTAGGGAGTGGCAGCATTGGTAGTACTTTTAGTATTACGAGTGGTAACCGCTTTCCATCAGGCCGTATGCCTGTCTGCTGAACTCATACAATAAATAAAGTAGCCCAATTTCATTAATCTGTCAACAAATTATATTTCAAATCGAGCTTTAACGCAATAGCGTCACGTGTCAGTGCACGCTTGATATACCATTTCGAGACCTAGAAATACTTTGACTAAAATCTGTACTAATATAGAAATGTGAAAGTAAGTTTGTATGTTTATGTCATAAAATATTTTTTTCCTGGGAACTTAGTTGATATGTGTATTAATTATGTACTAGTGGTCGCTCAGTGGTCAAAATTCGACCATAATTAATTTAAATTTTAAGTTTGAACGTTATGATGATTCTGTTGTAAACGACTATACTTCTACATGTATAATCACAGATTTCGCTAAGGCTACACTGTAATTTAACTTCAACAATAAACAAAAGAGCATATATGCGTGTGTTAAAAAAATATTAGCATTCTGCCATTGATATTGTTACGTACGAGCGGGGGTACGCACTTATGGATTGGAAGAAAACACCAGTTTCTAATTTAAAAGCTTTTATTGACTTACTCAGCCGCACGTAGTGCCTCTCTACAGGGTTGCCCCTATACGCACGACCAACGATGCACAGTCCCGACGATAAGTTGTCACACCCTCAATACCGTCGCCGATATTGCGCGGACCACCTCCAATATTATCGCGGGTAGCTCGCTTCTGGTTCCTCCTTCGAACTACGCTACACACCTCCTTCACGTATCTCTCAACCAAACTTGTCACTAAATTCACTACTTAATCCGTCTCTGTACTCTATTAACCTTCTCTGATAACACTTTAGTATCGCACTTGTCGTTTCACCGTCTTGGACTGAACTCAACTTTAAACTGCCCGGTAGGCGCGCCTTACGCTGTTTATGCATTCTGCACTTCTCTATATACAATATAAGTGTGCGAAATTTCATACTCCTCCGTCCGCGCAATTTTCGTAAAAAGGGGTATAAAGTTTTTGCTTCACGTATTAATATAATGACTTTATATTGTAAGAATGATAATTATTGTATGTTTCTCAAATAAATTAAATAAATAAAAATTGGTTTAGCCATTGAAAGTAGACACTCAAATTATTCACAAACTTTTTATATGGCAATACAAACAATGGCATTTTACCAAAACCTTTTTGCCGTTACTGTCAATTTTGATATTTTAGTGTAATCATGTTGCATGAACCAATTTTCCTAAAATATTGTACAAGTCTACTTTAGAAGCTGGAGACGTCTACAAGAAAATGCTAAATTGCGGACATATACGCGGGTACAGTCCAAGTATTAATTTGTTCAGTTGACTTGTGGTGCTTCACTTGATTAGTCCCAGTGGCCCCTTTACAACTTTTTACTCCGACATGTCCTACAAGATGAGTTTCAAAATAGTTTTCAAGTAGGTTTCAAGGCGTCTTTACCAAAAGCTTAATTAGCTGTCTTATTAAAGAATTTTTTACGTTTTTCTCATGACCTAATATCATGGAAATATTCATATATTGCGTCCCGCCTGCTACTAAACTTAATGCGGATATTTAACTTGGCTTTCAGCTCAAAACAGTCTATTAAACCTAAGTAGATTTTACTTTGTTTATCATTTAGTAGAGTTTAACCTCTAGTGCGCGCCTCTTATTTATAGACGTTACAAAATAGGTTAAATTGTATTAAATTTTTATGTTAGTGCTATTTGCCCCGGAAGATTTACTTCATTTTTAACAGACTTCGAAAAAAGGAGGAGGTTCTCAATTCGTCGGGATCTTTTTTTTTTTTTTTTTTGCTTTTTTTTATGTATGTTCGCCGATAACTCCGTGATTTATGATCCGATTTACGTGATTCTTTTTTTGTTCGACGCGGAATAGCTTCCAATTGGTCCCCTAAAAATTTTACGTAGTTTGGACTAGTAGTTTTCATTTTATGAACATTTTTCATGGAAATAATTTTCACTCCGTTCCATATGTACACCGATTACTCTGAGATTTATGATTCGATTTACGTGATTCTTTTTTTGTTCGACGCGGAATAGCTGCCATGTGGTCCCCTAAAAATTTGACATAGTTTGGCCCAGTAGTTTTCATTTTACGAACATTTTTTTGTTCCCGGTTCTTGGGACCTATATTTTTTAAGAAGCGCGGCACCATTCGTAGATGCACCCATACATAGCTAGACACTAAAAAGTAACAAATAAATTTTAAAAACTTCGTTTAAAAAAACCGACTTCAAAAACGAAAAAACTAAAATGTATAAAATAACTTATTTCTAAAGCTATTATTATTAATATATATTATCTAAAACATCTTGAAGTCGGTGCAAAGTAAAACATAAAAATTACTATATTGTGAAAATTACTAAGCACCGACTTTAAGATGTTTTAGATAATATATATTAATAATAATAGCTTAAGAAATAAGTTATTTTATACATTTTAGTTTTTTCGTTTTTGAAGTCGGTTTCTTTTATACTGAAAACTAACTGTACTAAAAATAGCAATCTTTTTATCTATTTAATACATAAATTATAAGCTAATACAATGAGGACATTTATAAAATCTAATACAATAAAAGTAAACTTAACTTATTTGTATCGCTCTACCCTTACTACCTCTAGAGTCTAGACTATATGTAGAATACGGACTCTAGATCACCGTCTTCTATGGAAATGTGCCCAGAAGGTTGGCTACGTTTCCTCCCTGGACAAGTCGTTTTGATAAATTTTGATAGGGGCTCATAGCCTCAGGACCCCACGGTCCAAACGTCTCGCCAGCAAACGGCACAGACATATAACTCTCACTGAGGGTTGCATATTTGCGCCGCTTGAGTGATAATAAAAAAAGAATGAGAAAACATTATTATACATTGTACAGACGTGATATTCTAGCTATAGGTGAACATATACCTAGATTAGTTTCAAATCGTTTTATCTCAAATGTTGGACTAATCAATTGTCAATTTGGAATAATTTGTTTTATAACCAGGGCAACGTTCAAGATATTACTACATACAATAATAAATATAAAAAAATAATATACATACATACATAACTTCATGCCAGGTCCCTTGCGGGGTAGGCACGAACAACAGAGCGCCATTTAGGCTTATTCTTACACACCTCAATTGCTTCTTTGACATTTATAGCTCTTGTCGTGCACGCTCGTCTGTTCTTAAGGCTCCTGACATCACCTTCTGCTAGTACACGATCAATTTGATCATGGAAGGTGTGTCGTGGCCTTCCGCGACTTCTGCATCCATCCACTTTTGCATTGTATATCTGTTTAGTCATTCTTTCATCATACATTCTTTCCACATGCCCGAACCACCGGAGCATTCCTTTCCTTACCTTCACCCCGACACTCTCTTTCTTACTTTGGTATTAGGAACGCGGTCCGCGAGCGTCACTCCGCAGATTTTGCGCAGTGCTCGCATCTCGACCACGTTTACTCTACTTTCATGCTCTCTATTCCATACCCAACTCTCGCTTCCATACATGAGCGTAGGTACCAGCACCGCGTTGTGCATGGCAAGCAAGTATTCAAGATATTATCCCGCCTAGACAAAGATTTCCGAAAAATTCTATTTTCTAAATAAAATATGTATCCCATTGGATCATCGACATACTTTGCACGCCGTTTAATCAATGGCCTCTGGATTTGCGTAAGTAAACGAGTTTTTTTCCGCAACACGCGAATAAATCAAACACATTTATTTTTGTAATACTGTTTTATTTTACTTAAGAAGTTGTATTTAAAAATGTTTGTTTGAATTTAATTTAATTTTGAATGTTGTAATAATATATTATGTTATTAATCTAATCCCTACTTAATTTTATAAATGCGAAAGTAAGTCTGTATGTTACGCTTTCACGGAAAAACCCCTGTTGAAGATTTTCAGAAATTTTATATATATTTAAGCTCATTTTATTATTGCACGAAATCAGCAGATATGCAGACGGCCCACTTGATGGAAAGTGGTCTTCATCGCCTAAGGACATTTACAAATGCGCTGCTGCCCTCTTAAGTGAGAATGTAACCTGGTCACTAATGCCGGAACACACTCAAGGTTGTTATGGGTGGTAGCCATCCAGTCGGACAAATGCCCTACCACCTGGCTGTGGATTGTTTTGTCGCCTCTTACGACAGGTCGACCGGCCGCAGGAAATTGTATTCTTTCTCCATTTCTGCACGGTTCCTCAATACCGAGGATGGATATCGGATACTTTTCAACCCAGAAAATGGGACAGTTTTTGAGATAAAGTCAAGTAAATTTTTATGCAAAAGTCAGCTCTCAAATGAACTGGAGTCCAATGGCGGAACCCAAAAAATCACGCTGAAATTCGTCAGACATTAAGGCACATCTCTAGGGACCGCTTTATTGGACAATTTATGCTTCAGGCGACATTCAGAATAATATGTCCAATTTAAATAGTACGTTCGTATGCACAACGTGTCACGGCTCCACGTTACATCCCAATTTTACCAATACATTTCGGGCGTCTACTGTCTATATCTTATCTATTTTTTATACTTTATGTTGATATTCGAACAACCGAATTGAATCAATTCGGTTGAAAGGCATCGAACTGAAACGACACGACTGTATTCAATGGCATTGAATGTGTTGGACATCTTTCCATATTTTTATTTTTCTATACAATTTTACATTCTATTGACATTGTCATTTCTATGATACTACTCGAAATTATTTTCTATATTATATTGTAAAACCAGAAATTAAATAATTCAACTTGGTACAAAGCCTATCTTGTCCAACGCGCCAATCCACCACAAATTATTAAATTTTATTCAAATTCAAAAGTTTTTATTCAAAATAAGTTCCACTGGAGAACACTTTTAGAAGGTCAAAATTTGAATTTATGACTTTATTACAATTGAAATCAAATCAATATCATAAATTAACCATGAAAAAATGTTCTATGAAGTTTGTGTCAAATTTTAGCCACTATTAAGGCAAATGAAAAGGTAGTAAGATAAGACACGGTTAACTTGGTGGAATCCAAAATAATAATAATTCAATATTATTAAATGTCAGTAATTAAGGAATTGCTGATATGAGGATATGTGGTGTGACAGAAGATTATGTCAGAGTAGAGGAGTGTGGAAGGACAAGAGATGTTGTGCCGACCCCAAGTAATTGGGATATGATAAAAGAAAACAGAGAATTAAGAATTTGATTTAATTTGGTTGAACACGTTGTTTATTAGTCATATGCTGAAACTAATTTTTGAAATTCTCTATCTGATTCTAATGATGTACCTTAATTTGAATAGATAACCTACAAGGAAGATTTATCTCCACCAGTATATTGTTTGTTTGTTTGTTTTCTACTTTGCGTCTTAAGCAGGATTGTGAAGATAAATGAGGGGATAATGCCGACCCAGATAAAGGGTGATCGAGCGATGCCCTTCAGCGCATGAAATATGCATCTGCTTACAAAATTGGGACAAGGATTTATTCCTTCTCTTCAGGATAATGTATACGTTTGGATTTGGTTGGGTTTATTTATAAACGAAATATATTGGGTAAATGACTTTTCTCCGTGCAAGAACGAAAAAAAGAATACTTATTCATGCGGCCGGGCGGCCTGTGGTAAGAGGCGACAAAACAACCCACAGCCAGGTGGAGAGCTTTTGCCCGACTGGATGACTACCACCCCTGGTTTAGAGTATGCCGCCATAACAACCCTGTATTGTGTTCCGGCATTAGTGGCGTAGTTCCAGTTTCTTTTTCAAGGCCGGCAGCAGATTGGCAGGACCTCTGGTATTGCTAATGTCCATAGCCGATGGTAACGACTTTTGGGCCATCAGCCAGTCTGCTGTGTTTCAGCAATTTAAAAAAAATAATCCTTAAAGGTGAAAACGATAAAAAACATTCAAAACTGTCCTTTATCTCTAAGTAGCATTAGATCAATGTATATAGTCCAGAATAATGTTGAAAGTATTTTTTAATCTGTACAAACTAAATTATTTTGAAAAAATATTTTGTACGACTATCAGCGCCTTCCACTGATAGCTCACAACGCCCAAAATGCTCCGTTAGTCGTTCCACAAGGCGACCGCGGTAATTGTGGTCATGACGAAAACTTCACTAATGACGTCATCATTTTCAATCACACAACGCTCACAACGACCCATGTCAAGAGGTGGGTCGTATAATCATTGCACTTGTACGACTGTAACGCCGGCAAGTAATTGAAACGAGAAAAATCCTGGTCGTGGACATGGTCGTTGTGAATCTCTAATTAATATTTGAATGATTTTTTTTCTACTACTAATTTACGTGTATGGCGGCCAATACTTTGTAATAATTTTGTAGCGCTACATACACTACAACTTCCTGAAATTTTTTTAGCCATATAGACCCAGTATTATAGATGAACATATAATTCTTTATTGTACACTAAAACATAAACAAACAGAAGTAAAAAAAGATAAAAGATGTACAACGGGCGGTCTAATCCCTAAGAAGCGATCTCTTCCAGGCAACTCGAGGCAAGGATTGATAGACTTATAATACCGACAGTGGTATAGATAACAAATAATGACGAATGATTGATATTATATGTAACATAAGGATGAATAGAGAGAAATGACGATTTCGTAAGGATTTTTTCCAAAATGACCACGATACCATAAAAGCAGAAGAGAAAAAATATATTGGTAATACGTGCGTAACATGAAACAAATATAAAAACATGTACATAATTTAAATAAGAACATAAATAATATCATAACACCCACTAGACGTCCCACTGCTGGTCTCGGACCTCCTGCTATAGGGGAATGGGCAGTATACCCGCCACGCTTTTGACACATCGGTTAACTCGATATGCAAGTTACATCACGATGTTTTCCTTCAACGTTTTTAGCACGTCGTAATTGTAATAATATGCACATCAGGTTGAAAAACTACATAAGAGGCGCATACGCCCTTTGAAACTCGGACGCGTGCGAAAGCCATTACGCTACCACGACTTTTATTCTTAAATATATTGATACACGCCGACAAAAGTAAATGCACACCTGCAGTTTATTACCTCTCGGCATTTGGACTTCTTTTGTTTACTTTGTGTTTAAAATTTATAATTAGAAGAAAAAAACATCCTATTGTGTATTGTAATCGTTTATGATGGTCATTAACCAGGTGTGATTTTTAGATTATATTGTTATGCGGTCGCGCATTGTGTCAATACATATTGGATAGTTTAGTATAAAATAATGCCCGAACGGAGGGGTGAGACGGACAAGCGACGATTACGATGTGGGCAAGACGTGTGTACATTCGATAAGCTATATAGTGACGGATTTTGCGCGTGTTATTAAATCGTGCAGTTTTTACTGGTTGTGTCCGGTTATATTTGTACCTGTGTTATACGTGTTTGTATAGTTCTAATAAATTCCATAGTAATTCCAGCGGCATTTTTAATTATAGTCCCGCACTCGTAACAATATATTAAATGAGAAAATGAAAGATATTAACTTGAGATCAATGTTAAAAGTATTATGTTGCCATTAAAATGATTTATGAGGCTCCCACGCACCAGACACCTTTGTGCTGCACATGTTCGCAAATAAAGAAATGAGATATGGAAAATAATCTGCAGCTGGCAACTCACAAGTGCACTTTTATGGAATATTAATATGAATAATAAAAGTATATTAAGTATACATATTTTGAACTGAAACTTTCAGGAACTTTTTAATTTTCTTCGATAAAATTATAGCGTAACGAGAAAAAATATTGAATAGAAAAAAATGGATTTAGCGATTTTTGAAATCTCAAAAAATTTGGGGCGACGTCTTATAAAAAAAAAAATTTTTGAGCTGTACTTTGGAGGGATTTCTTAAAACATCAAAACCTAACATTTTTCATTCGAGCCTCAAAAAAAGTCGCTTCTTTTGCCCTTTTACCCACTAGGGTTACTTATAAAAAAATCCGTCGTTGAATAGATCGGGGTGGCCGCGTGCTGTTAGGACACGAAGACTGTTAATGCTGTTAAAGCCAGAATTCGTCGAAATCGCATTAGGAAGAAAAAAATCTTATCGCGAGAAATGAAGATTCCCGCTAGGAGTCTGTCGCGTATTATAAAACAAGACCTGAAGCTCGGTGCTCATCGTCGATATACAGGACATACCCTAAATCAATCTTTACAATTAAAGAGAGTAGATCGATCAAAACGTCTTCTATCGCGATACGCAGGTGAAAGTCACAGAAATATCCTCTTTACCGATGAAAAAAATTTCACGATTGAAGAACACTACAATAAGCAAAATGATAAAGTGTACGCTCACAGCTCTAAAGAAGCTGCTCAAGTGGTCGAAAAGGTACAACGTGGTCATCATCCTGCGTCAGTGATAGTTTGGTGGGGCGTGTCTTATCAAGGAGTCACGAAACTACATTCTTGATAAAAAGGAGTGAAAACATCAGCCAAAATATATCGAGATACAGTCTTGGAACATGTTGTGAAACCTCTCAGCAATACACTGTTTAAAAATATACCGTGGTCTTTCCAGCAGGACTCTGCACCTGGTCACAAGGCACGAACTACCCAAGCCTGGCTTGAAACCAACGTTCCGGACTTTATAAGAGCTGAAGACTGACGCTCATCTATCCCAGACCTCAACCCTTTAGACTTCAAATTATGGTCAGTTTTAGAGGACATGGCCTGCTCTAAACGACACGGCGACATTGAGTCTCTTAAAAAATCTTTGGAGCAATCAGTGGCGAAATTTCCGTTGGAAACAGTGCGTAAATCCATAGATTCGTGGCCAAACTGGTTAAAGGCCTGTATAAAAGCTAAAGGTGGCCATTTCGAATAGAATATTTTTTTATTTTTTGCTGAGAATTCAATAAATATGGAGGTATAAATTTTAAGAATATTACATTACTTCATAAAAAAAATACATTTTCATTTGTAACAGAACTTATGGCTGGACAGGTATAATAGAGTTCATCTCGTTGTCAAATGTCATACACACAGACCCAATAGCTTCTGCGAAAACGTCTGCCCAACAGTTTCCGAGAAAACGTCTGCCCAATAGTTTCTGACAAGTCGAAATCGTCTACCCAATACTTTCTGCGAAAACGTCTGCCCAACAGTTTTGAGGAAACGTCTATCTGCCCAATAGCTTTCGAGAAAATGTCTGCCCAGTAGTTTCTGAGAAATCGTCTATCCAATAGTTTCTGAGAAAACGTCTATCTGCCCAATAGCTTCCGAGAAAACGTCTGCTCAATAGTTTTTGAACAATCGTCTCCGAAACACAAAGACAGTTGATCAGACATTACCAAAACATGAAAGGATTTGCCAAAATAGTTACGGAACACTAAAAATAGACTCCATAAATAACATTTGTACAACTGTAACCCGATGTTTATCCTATGGAGTCATCAAACAAAATAGTTGTAAATAATGAGAGGCAATGACGTCACCCGGCGTCAGGACTGGGCGTCGCGGGCGCTGCGCCGGCGCCGGCCCACCGCGCTGCGGTATATAGGTTACACGCTCATTGGCTATCGACCCCTTTTGCATATCGAAACATGTTAACGCACTTGTAAAGTGAAATTCGTTTTTTTTTTAAATAAGGCGAGAGATATCGATCGATATAATTACTGGTCTAAATATATCGAAATTGATCCAAAATGCAAATTATGACATATGTTATTCGTTTACCGTCGTCTCGATTAAAATTAAAATTAGTTTCTATCTGATAATTATTATTTTTTAAACTTTGAATATTAAAATATCTTATAACAAATAGACTTTACAGCGAACATTTGCAATAAATATTCAGTTGAATTTCGAAATTTTTGAAAATATTTCATCTTATCTATTTTAATAAAAAATTATCTGATAAAGATGAAAGAGACAGATAACACTTTATTGTACACCATTACAGAAAATACAGAAAAAGATGTAGCCCAATAATTTTGTAAATGTGCACAATGGGCGGTCTTATCGCGAAGAAGCGATCTCTTCTAGACAAACCGTGGCAGGAATAAAACAGATTACATTTGTCAATAGTGGTATACATATTAGACTATATGCAGTTACTTACATTGTGTTTTATTAAATATTAAACATATTATAAGTATGTAAAATATTATATAAGTAAGAATTATACTTAATAGACATATATAAATACACCTATTAATATTACATACATAAGTATATACATATATGTATAATTGTATATACATACACACGCATATACATTAAAAAAAATATAATATATATCAAACATCACCATGTTAAGTTAAACATTGTTAGTAACTGAGTATGTTTAACAGTAACAGGCGGCGCGTTCCAGAGTCGAATGATGTGTCATGATATGAATTGTATTTATGTATGTTGGTATGTATGTAATGTTAATATACATAGTTTTGATTATGTTATGATGATAGATAGATAGATAACACTTTATTGCTCACCAAAACAAACAAATACAAAACAAAATGCATAATTACAATACTTCTTGGCAAAACAACAGGCGGCCTTATCGCTAAAAGCGATCTCTTCCAGACAACCCAGCTTAAAGGAAATTTTTAATTAATCTGGCGATGTAGGTGGAGCAGAAAAATGATAGTACTGTACAATTTAAATAAACATACTTACACTAATTTATAAATTTAATATATATATATATAAATATAATAGTAATATATATATGTATATGCAAAATAATCTAAATAAATGTGTTTATATTTGCTAACATTATATGTGACAAGTAATTTATATATTACAATAGATAAATACGTAAATGTTTAATATATTAGATATGTATATTTACAGAAAGATAGTACTTTCTAAGGGAGTTCCGAAATATAGGTATAAAGTTTTGGCCTCTCTGACAGTAAGAGGCAACGCATTCCATAGTTTGACAGCCTGATGATGATAATATCTATGGATTTAATAATATGAAAAATTAAAATACCGATTGATTTAATTTTATTCTTCATAAATAAATACCCGCCAACCTAATGGAGTGAAAAATGCTAAATTAAAATGGATAAATCTCAATATCACATTTTAATTGAATTAGTATTTAATTGCTTGGACCAAAGTACTTTATGGGTTCACAGGCAATAAGCTGACCCTGCACAGTGCACGGCTACACAGCTGTGCAACTTTGATTTACGCACTTGTGCGACAGATAATATTTAGGAGTGTATAGAAACAATACGGTAAAAGAATTTAAATTGTTACGTACATTGGACGAAGTGTTTAAAATTATTTTATTTGTATTAAATAAGTTATTATAACATATTTCTGATATTTTTAACACTTTCCATGCGATAAAATATTTTTGAACGCATGAATACTCGATTACCTCAATATTTGATTTTTTTTCACTTTTTAAATTATTTGATATAAAAAGTTTAGTTTGTGTATATAATTATCTACTTTGAAAATAAAAAAATATACTTACTATAATTTTGAATTCAATTTCTTTTAGCGGCGATTTATACATTTTATGTAGGTAATAAATACAGTTCATGTAATCCGCCATATTCAACCCTTCGGTTGCAGTTTAAACACTGAATATGTAAGAGTTCCCGTAAAATATGAACGAATGCTTATGACAGCCAAGCCGCGTGAAATTATCTTTGTTTATGAAAATATTAGGTTGGGGAAAAAGTTCCTTCGCATTTTATATAAAAATTCAAAAGGTTTTTTTATAAAGTTTATTTACATTTGACTCAAGTATGTAGGTGCCATTTTGTTGGATAACTTTTTGCCATCTTGTAGGTAGGGACCTGATCCCATTGCTATAAAATTTTGGGGCTTCTGATCAAAAAACTGCGACAAGTGGTTTTGGCAGTCCTCTCGTGATGTTAACCTGACACTGCCTAAGGAATTCTGCAGAGACCGAAACAGATGAAAATCTGAAGGTGCAAGATCAGGACTATACGGCGGATGCATTAACACCTCCCAGCCAAAGTCTCGTAATTTTTTCTGAGTGGCTAAAGATGTGTGAGGTCTAGCGTTATCATGGTGAAAAACCACACCCCTTCTGTTGATTAATTCCGGCCGCTTTCTCTCAATATTTTGCTTTAATCTCATCAGCTGTTCGCAGTACAGTTCAGAATCGATGGTCCTGCCTGGTGGTAACAGCTCATAATGAATAATGCCCTTCCAATCCCACCATACACACAGCATCACCTTGTTGCGAGTTAACCCGGGTTTCGACACAGTCTGTGAATCCTGACCGGCCTTTGACCACGATCTTTTTCACACGTTCTTGTCGTACATGATCCACTATTCATCACCAGTTATCAGCTCCATCAAAAATGGTTCGGTTTCATTACGTCCTAATAAAGAATCACAAATGTGTATACGGTTCATTAGGTTTCTTTCAGTGAGCTCATTGAGGCACCCAAATATCGAGCTTTTTTGTGTACCCAGCTTTTTTTAAATGCGCCAAAACCGTTTTGTGGTCAATTCCCAGTTCTCCAGCTTTCGCATAGCATTTTTTTCGCGGCTTGTTATTCTTACCTTTTTTGTAGTAAAATTTTAAAATGTATCGAATTTCTTCATAAGATTGACTCATTTTAACAATAAGAAAAACAAATGAAAATCATATATTTTCCTAATTTTTATTTGGAATTGTCGTCTTTAAAATTAAAACTTTTTAATGATACCAAAACCAGCCAGATAAAAATGGTATAGCCAAAGAGATCTTAATACAAGTTTATACATGCGAAAAGACTTTTTCCCCGACCTATTATATAGGTTTTAACATAGACCATTAAAAGAGGGACGGAGTCTGTACTTTCAAAATGAAGCCGGCTAAAGGATGCCGACCGCACCGTAGTGCATTTCAAAAATTCAGTGTCATATCGAATTAATACGAATAAAGGTGGAATGATTTCTAATGGATACATTACTATTGACCACACAGACGTAAGCTACGTATATACGCAGGCTCCTTCTATACTTTAATTCGTCTGAGCTCTTGGGGTAGTTTTTACCGGTCTATAGGAGTCCCACATACCTCGTGTTAACCTCTTCCGGGGCACGAGACGATGCATAAATGCATACCCCAACGATAGAAAAGGAACATTTTTAAATTAGCTAAGTATACTATATCCAATTGGTGACATCCTTGGTATCGCCAGTTCGTATATCCGTCTATACTTCTATTTCGTCTGAAGGTTTTAAAAGAACTAGTAGTTGCCCAGTGGTCGAAGTTCGACCATAATTAATTTAATTTATAAGTTTGAACATTATTAAGGTTCTGTTGTCAAAGATTTCTCCAAGGCTACACTATTAATTTTACTTTAACAATAAACAAAAGAGCGTATGATAAAAAATATTAGCATTCAGCGCTCCTTCTCTATATACAGAGTTTAAAAGTTTATAAACAATAAGTGTGCGAAATTTCATACTTCTGCGTCCGCACAATTTTCGTAAAAAGGGATACAAAAGTTTCGCTTCACGAATTAATATTATGATAATTTCTAAACATCCTGCAAGATAAGTTGTGCTACTGTTAATCCCAGTCTGTGGCACAGTAAAACGCTGAGCAGGGAGAGCATAATGTTAGCCATTGATATTCCGCCGGAGTCCGCTGACACGTTGATGGTCCGAACAGAATTAGGTTACTGCCAGATACTGGATAACGTCATGTTATATTTACTAAATATTTATTATTAGACATTTTCAAGAGCACCACGCCAATAAATTAAATATAACAGTTTCTTGTTTTACTACGAGCGAAGAACGAATTTTGGATGTTTCAGCTGAATACATTTTTACTCAAAGCACATATATTTTCATTTTCTTTCTTAGAATAATGGAAACAACTGTTGGGAAAATAGTTCCTGAGTTAAGGGCCATTTACACGGAAAGATTTTTCGTAGAAATCGTATACTATTTTCGTAAGCGATATGTTATAGTATAATTGCATTGAAATGTTTAAATTTAACCATAAAACAAAACCTAGCCTACGAGTATGTCATACGATAATCGTAAGGTAATTATCACCAAGAGTTTTGTTTACATTAACACAAATCGCATTGAGATATTTGCCTATGATTGCTCGACTTGTCTAAACTAGAACTCGTATGACATTTATACAAGTTCATGCGAGTATCGTAAAAATCAGTTTGAATCGATTTGAATGCGTGAATTGCCTTTTGAGCTCGGTGATGAGAATAGTATTTTGTTCACACAGAGACGACGATATTTAACGAACAGGCGATTTCTTTCCTTCCACGTACGATGTCGTATGTTAATTTCACACGATCATATTTTTTTCTTACTTTCGGACAGCCGTATCTTTGAGGCACAAAACTATCTGCATGTAAATGGCCCTGAATGCGATCTTGCACAGGTGAGATTAAAACCTATTCGTCTGTTTGCGTTGTCTGCATCGGTCATTAGAACAATATACAACCAAAATAAAGTGTTATTTCTTACGTTTATGGCACGTGTCGTTATATTTAACTTTTTATTTGAAGATAACTTCTTAACGCCTAAGTCCATTTAGATAGTAATGTTATTGCTAGATATATTACGCTATCCTTGATGACGTAAGGTGAGTATACTGGTAGGTATATTAAAATAGGGACATGTGTTATATTATCAATTTTTTTAGAACATAATATTTTTACTTATTGCGTATACATGAAAGTACTCAAACAGACCAATGTTGTCACTCATTTTTTTTAATTAAAAAATTAATATTTTATCTAAACAAATATAAATTTTTTATCGATATTGTGCTGCTATTTGGAGTAGATTTATTGCCTTGGTTTTGATGTCCTCTTTAGTGGAGTGGTAAGCCTTTACCCGTATAGATCATTGGAACGCAGAGGGTCTGGGTTCGATTCTTGTTTGTAAACTTCCCATTATATTTTGGAAGCGACCTCAGAGTTGATCATTGTACCTCATTCATAAGACAAGCCTGAGTTTCTTAGTGTGGGGATATAATAATGTCTGGTTGTCTCTGCCGATTATTATAACTTATTTTTTTTCGCTACACACATCTTATAATGAAGAATAAGCTTTTTTAAAAACAGTTTTCAAATACAAGCTTTTGAGATCCTGGATAGCGTGTAACAGCAGAGTGCTAGCCAAGACAAGTAAAACGAGCCCACACACGATGGGTCTATCTTGTTTAGTACAGGAGTTCCTATGGCCACCTTCCGACTCCATCATCGGATCAGCCCCATGGTATCATATTATTGCTTTGTCACGCGATAAACATATGCGTGCAAATTTCAGCTCAATCGGAAACCGGAAAGTTGGTCAAATTTAACTTGCAAGATTCCACCCGAACTTACATACATTCTAACATACATACATAGGTACATCCATTGCAAGTTAAATAAAGCTTGTAAAAAGGTTTGAGCACGTAGAAGATGAGGGTCTGTGCCCTGGAGTATCGCTCCGTAACCCAATCGGTTCTGATTGGATGGAAGTCGTGTTACGAGAGCGGCAACCGAGTTGAGTGGACTCCGTTCGGAGGGCGTTGCCTGAATGCTAATCCTCGCATGTGCCAAATATCAGGCTACATTGAACTCAAGATCACTGCGAGGTGTCGATTTCTTCTCTTCCGGGATTACACTAATTAGATTGTTTCTCAAATACTTATTTAAGACTGGTTGAAATATAATAAATATACTTAAAATAGTGAGAGGAACTTACAATCAAAGTTTTATTTGAGATATTGCACGGTTAATGCTATAATTCGACGCTTCAGTTTTCTATTTCAACTTTCACAAAAATGAGACATTGTCAAGTTTAAAAACTTAACTTAATTGTTAAATAAGTTTTTTAGCTGCTTATTTGTTACTAGCTGACCAGTGCCTACTTCGCTGGGCATAAAAAAATTATTAATCACAATCCAATATCCCCTCTGTCACTCAGGAATAATGTAGCTTTCCACTGATGTAAGAATTTTCAAAATCGGTTTAGTAGATCCAGAGATTACCCCCTACAAAGTCACAAACTGACAAACTTTACCTATTTATGATATTAAGTATAATTTTAATGGCTTTTTTTAGGTTATAGAGTATTTTGTAGCACAAGTTAGAGTTTGGAGTATGAAGAATAAGTCAGTCCTAACTGACTGCCTGACTGACTGACATATTAACACGCAGTCCAAACTACTGAGGCTAGGTCGGCACTAAGAGAAGATTTTTGAAAATTCAACCCTAAGAGGGTTAAAAACAGGATAAAAGTTTGTATAAAATAAGAAACACATCACTTTATATACCCGCCGGTTTCTGGTTAGATATAAAATGTGTTTTTCGAAATTAAGTTCTTAAGGGATGAAATAAGGTCTACATTTTTATTTTTTGACAACTTTTAAACTATGACCATTTTTAATCTATGCGAGGGAAGCCGTTCGCAATAGTTAGTAACTAACTAAATAGAATTACAAATAATAAGATTTGGAACACTTTTAATGAACGAAAAAGCAGTTACAATGACCTTTTTTGACAATTCAGATCGTCTTATTTTTTAAATATCATTCCTATATACATATATGTATATATAGTATACAGTGTTAACTCTATGTAACGACACGGAAGGGACTGTGTATTTGATGTCGTTATTTTGTTTTATTTTTTATTGCAGGAGTTCAGAAGACAGGCAGACGGCCCACTTGATGGAAAGCGGTTACCATCGCCTATGTATATTTGAAAACCAAAGGTGCTACAAATGCGCTGCTGCTCTCTTAAGGGAGACTGGAGCCTGGTCACTAATGCCGGAACACAACTAAGGGTTGTTATGGCGACATACTCTAGACCAGGGGTGGTAGCCATCCAGTTGGGCAAGTGCCCTACCACCTGACTGTGGGTTGTTTTGTCGCCTCTTACGACAGGCCGACCGGCCGCAGAAAATTGTATTCTTTCTCCGTTCCTGCACGGATAAAACGTTATAGAGAGTTGAAGTCAAATGGAGACAAGTCTATTATTATTGTCTGACGGCTTTTACTGCACCAGTAAATTTGTTGTATTTTTTTTAATTATTTTATTCTAATCTTGCGATATTGAGGCATCTTGGTGATAAAGGAAGTACTTAGGAAATTCGGTATTTCAGAATTTCTTAGAAATGATCGTATGCATGATGCCGATAATAAAGCGATAAAACCGACTTCAAAAACTAAAAAACTAAAATGTATAAAATAACTTATTTCTAAAGCTATTATTATTAATATATATTATCTAAAACATCTTAAAGTTAGTGCTTAGTAATTTTCAAAATATAGTAGTTTTTATGTTTTGCTTTGCACCGACTTCAAGATGTTTTAGATAATATATATTAATAATAATAGCTTTAGAAATAAGTTATTTTATACATTTTAGTTTTTTAGTTTTTGAAGTCGGTTTTTTTAAATGAATTTTTAATTTTTTATTTGTTACTTTTTAGTGTCTAGCTATGTATGGGTGGACCTACGAATGGTGCCGCGCTTCTTAAAAAATATAGGTCCCAAGAACCGGGAACAAAAAAATGTTCGTAAAATGAAAACTACTGGGTCAAACTATGTCAAATTTTTAGGGGACCACATGGAAGCTATTCCGCGCCGAACGAAAAAGAATCACGTAAATCGAATCATAAATCTCAGAGTAATCGGTGTACATAAGGAATGGAGTGAAAATTATTTTCATGAAAAATGTTCATAAAATGAAAGCTACTGGGCTAAACTATGTAAAATTTATAGGGGACCAATCAGAAGCTATTCCGCGTCGAACAAAAAAAGAATCACGAAAATCGGGTCATAAATCACGGAGTAATCGGCGAACATACATAAAAAAAGCAACAAAAAAAGATCCCGACGAATTGAGAACCTCCTCCTTTTTTCGAAGTCGGTTAAAAAGAACGTAAACTTAAAAGGTACTTTTGATCACTTGATTTTTGTCGTTATTGAGAGGTGATGTAATGCTACATATAGTGTATCATTGTATGGAAGACATACATACATACATAACTTCACGCCAGGTCCCTTGCGGGGTAGGCACGAACAACAGAGCGCCATTCAGGCTTATTCTTACACACCTCACTTGCTTCTTTGACATTCATAGCTCTTGTCATGCACGCTCGTCTGTTCTTAAGGCTCCTGACATCACCTTCTGCTAGTACACGATCAATTTGATCATGGAAGGTGTGTCGTGGCCTTCCGCGACTGTATGGAAGACAAGCTAAACCAACCAAACCCAAGTGATTTCGACCCTTAAGGAAGTTTGTCGTTAAATAGAGTTACGTTATATGGAGTTTACACTCTAATTTGAAAGACAAATAAAGACGTCCAATTATGGATTCACGAGTTTACATTTTTAGATGTCAATTTTGACTCATTATTGCGTCCATGATATAATTGATGTAAGCAATGATCTCGCAGATACTACGATTTATGAAAAAACAGTACACCCGAATAGCATTTGTTTGGAATCGCGGTCAGTCCCCTCTCGGTCCACACTCCGGCGCATGCCTTTGTTGCGCACGCGGCTGCGGCCAAAATAGGCGCATCACTACAAAAACATCGGCCCACTAATATTTATCCACTAAGTTGCACTAATATTGGGTCAAGAATTTTATATTTCATGCTCTGTGTTATTTTTGTAACAGTTGTTTGTATGCCCTAAATATACTCATACTAGCTTATTATTGCGGCTTTGCTCGCGTCTCACACGCCTTTTTTTTTTTTTTTTTGTTTGAGGCGAGGAAAAATGCTGACCGATTTACGCACTCTCAGGGCCATCACTAGGAAACGGCGCGCATCCATCGGGGGCGATAACGCTAGCAATAGTATGCTTTTTTGCGCTTCGTCCGCGATGGCTTGACACTGAGGAGTGTGGAAGACTCAGAGCGATGCCGCACGGGCGAGCAACCTCAATACCCACTAAAAAACCTCTCCTCCCGTCGACCCTGCGCTTTGTTGTGAAGGAAAGACTGAGATATAGAACATAGTTACGCAACAGTCGATCCAGCGCAATAAAGTGCCTGGAGTGTGCCCTGGGAGAACACACCCCACTTCGAAACGGGGGCTGAATCCCTTGCGTTGTCGTCTCACACGCCTTACCATAACCTCCTCTTAGACCCGAAGACAACTTGCACATATCACGAATTGGGTTGTAATTCTTAGAAGTGTCAAACTTGTGTTTTCAGTTCGAAATACTTTTTCATATACACACTAACGCCATCTAGCGAAGTTGGAACTAGTCAATAGAGCAACACATTCAAAATACAGCGCTGTCATTGTCCTAGCCGTGAATTAAAATGTATTTCAGGGGCCACCAATAAGTTTCGCTCGGGGTCCGTTTTACGAAATGAAATGACAATCGCGGTCCGCTCAACATTTTTTTATAGAAGAAAATATATATTAAACAAATTAATTACGGAAATAACAAAGAGTTTTTTTTTACATACCAATGAGAAACATAACATTTTTGTGGTGCGGACTATCTGTCTAAAGTTTGGAGTGAAAATTGATTCTTAATGACGTTCATCTTCGAAAATGCTGCTTCACAAACATATGTTGACCCAAATAAAGTAAGAAGTTTTCAAGCTAATTTTTGTAGTTCTGGATATTTATTACCACACACAAATGTTATCCAGAACTCTTCACTGGAAACTTCCGCATGTTTGTGTTTTAAAACTGTAGTGCAAGTTTCTGTGTTTTCGCGGTCCGTAAAAAATAGGTCGGCGGTCCGGTTATTTGGCGACCAGTGATATATTTATCCGTGAATTGCAACGGTGGCGCCAATAAAACAGCAGCAACAATATTTTCTGTATACAACTTTACATCAGTGACGTAGACTTCATACAACCGAATTCCCTATACCCCCCTACCTGTAAAAACCTAGCGACCAAAAGGTTGAAAGCGCCATGAATTTATTGGCACTTACAAAATTTATCGCCAATTAGACGTTTTCTTAAGACGTGTAAGTTTTATTTACAAAAATAATTCAGTATGCTGTGGTTCGCCATTACGGCGGGCGCACTTGTATGTTATTATTTTTTTGTATCATACGGATTTTACACGGTTCTTTTTTCGTCGCAGTGATCTTTATATGCCAAAATACTAGTTGCGTTTTTGTAAGCTGTTAGTGGGGCCTTAATATCTACAACTGCGGTGTAGTCGGCGTTTGCATCAGGCTTACCAAAGCTAAATTTACATCCCACGCTATATAAATATATTCTGAACAGTAGTTTTCTGAATGAAATATATAACTGACAACATGTTTGCAAAATTTCGTGATGATCTGTTGCATAGTTAAGGCGTGAAATCATAACAAACAAACAAACATTCGTATTTATGATATTAGTAGCGATTTTGGTAGCTTGTATATTATTCTAGTCAGGAAAACAACTATACGTAACGTATTACGTTACTACTGACAGTTATATTGTTTATTTTAAACGTGTTTGGTCGACAAATGTTCATTTGGCTTAATAATAAACAACGCTGTCTTCGTGTGTATTGTAAGCCAGTTATGACTGAGCTAAAGCAGACAGGCTGACTACCACCGTGACTCCACTTTCTGGTCCTCGGTGGAAGATTAGCGCTGGTCCTTGTTGGCTAGCATTATCCTGAAAATAGATCTAACTTAAGACTGACTTTGCTTCCATCTAATTTATTTTATCTTCGTGTCTTCATCCTAAATAAAATATTTTTTATATCTTCACTACCCACCTGATTGAAAGTTACAACACTGGCGGTGCTACCTAATGTGCTACAAGCCTCGAAGGGAAGACTGGAACCTGGTCTACTAATGCCAGAGCACAATTTAAGCTTGATAAGAAATTCTGTCCTTTCCTGGTTCCCTAACAACGTGTATACAAACAATACAATTGTATGATAATTAGTTGTGTAATTATGACTTGAAAGTGAAACAAACAAACTAAGCACTTATAATATTAATTATGATCATGACAACTCCAGTATATTGAATAGTGACTTTTGCTCGACTTCGTTGAACAATAATAGCTACTGATAACCTCATCGTAAACCCCTGACTCACTTCCCCCTGTCCTCTGGTGATGGACGAGCGTTTTAACGACACCCTTATCAGCAGGAAGATTTATTAGCAGCCGTCTTTGGGGTATCGATGCACACTTCATTACTTCCACCAGCTCGAGGAGAGTAAACTTCGTCTGTGATGATGTCATGTGTATGAAAATGAATTGTATTAGATGAGTCCTCTAACCTCCTAAACCCATAGAGGATTGAATTCAGCAAGAACAGCTGTAGCCCCTTCAACCGCGTGAGTACACAACGGATCGAAAGTCGCTTAATTAATCGCAAAACTTGTAATTCACCAAAGTCAGAATTAATATAATAGTTCAATATTTTCCCCTATCTATACAAAATGATGAACTAAAGTAAAGGTCGACATATTCGCCGACTTTGCTCCTTCCATTAAGAAAAAATTCAATGCTTTGTTTCAATCTTCTTGTTAACTTTATCGCACCTACTTGTATTTTGATCTTACCACTCTAAAATCATACATACACAGTCTGTAGATAATCAATTATATTATGTATGTCGTGTTTGCATAAACAGAATATAGTGTTAAGCTATGAAAAGGCTTAGTTAAAATATATATAAAAAATGTTTATGATCGGTATTCAATTTTGCAGATGAATAAAAAAAGAAAAAACCACTGCCATCGCGCCGCCACTTTCGCTGTTAAGCAGGCGTTAGTAATGTGGCAGCGGTAAGGTAGCGCAGATGTAGGCGCGAGCTGTAGCGGCGTGGTGGCAACGTGTGTTGCTTTTAAAATATCTAAGTAAAAAAAAATGTAATAAATATCTGTTTAAACAATGCTGAATACACTTTTTGATTTGTTTAACTTATGGCGTCAAAAGTATACTCGTGCAAAATCTAGAAGCTTTGACGTTTTGATAAGACGATAGAAAATCTCTTAATTTTGCCTGTCAACTATTATTTCGAGGTGAACCAAATTTTGCAAAAAATCTATAGAAATTACAAATTCACAAATATTCGCTATAACTTTGACAATAATACCAAGTTACATATTTACAAAAATATGTTGAAGACTAGCCCATTTTGAAATAATATGACTTATTTGATTTAACGAGCTTCGCAACTGTTAACACGGAAAAATCGGGGAGTGTGTAATGGCAAGGTTTTCGTGCAGCGGTGGAGAGGTAGTAAGGGCACGTTGACAGCGAGTAAGTCAAAGTCTTGGAGTTAAGTTTTTATCACTTTTTATTATTAAGGTATATAGTTTAACTTTTTACTTCTGGAGTGAGTGGAATGAGTCCAGTATATTGATCACTATTGATATTTTACACTTTGTAACATTAGTTTTATTTAACTTACTTAATTTCGACACGAAGTCTTTCTTGGATATATCTTATAACTGTTCTCTTCTGAATGTTACTTAATACTGTTATCTTCTGGATCGAACTTATGACTGTTTCTTCTGAATGTTATTTAATACTAACTATTTAACTGTGATGTATCTGCTTATATAGGGCTACTTGTTTACATGTTTATGCCCAAATCAATAATAACAACTCATTAGTTAATTGTGTTCTCTTGAGAATCACAAACATACATTTCCTTCATTAAATTATTTGTTACAGATATCATAATCTAAGTGATTTGTTTGTTCCTTCATTAGATAATTACTGAGTTTGTGTTTGTGACCAGTATCCGGTACATTACATTCCTCCCTCCTTAAGAAAGAAAACGATAGTTTTCTTATGTCTCTAAATTTACATTATACATTATATCTTAATTACAATTACATTATTTAACAATCAAAGTCTTGTTCAAAATTACATCATTTTCTTATACAACAATTCTTTACAATTTCTTTAGTTGTGCTATACGTGCACTACGTCTTAGTGGTTCAGTAACCACTGTCTCTTCAATGGATACGGAAGGGCTAGATATGTCTTCCATTTCTACATTTACATTACTATTTCGGTTACTAATTTTAAAATTAATACAGTTTGAAATTCGACTACAACAATTTTTTGAATCTTCTATCGCAAGTGTTCGATTACGAGCGTTACATAAAAAATTACGTTTTAATAGATATTTCCCTAACTTATACAAAACATAAAGAGCTAAAACTTTTACAATAGATACAAAAATATATGCAAAATAAACATTATTGACTACTCTTGTAAACATGGATTCACTTTCTATTTTATCAATCATTTTATCAATTTCGTCTAATTTATGACTGGCAACACCTAGGCTTTCTATATCTAGATGTTCATGTATCTTCAAAGGTATAAACTCTAAATTAGAAATATTTTTGTCTTTAATTTTATTACAACAGTCGTCTAGAATAACATCCATTGCAGGTAAAAATGAATTATAACTACTCTCTAATGTCTCGATTTCTGTTTGTAAAACAATATTTGCAGTATATAGCTTGCAATCATCTTTAATAGACAATATTCCAGATTCTATTAAGTTAATATCTATTGGTTCTACATTTTTACAATTTAATGTAGCAACAATCTTTTTAGGTGTAACAAACATCCAATTATTTGTATGATACATTTTATACCATTGTTCATTATTTATTAAGCTTACTCTGGTATCACATTCATTAGAAATTTTCATTTTATTTAACATCAATTCCGTTTCACAAATTTTATTTCCATGAACAGAATACAAAGGTGTTTCTAATTTACAAATAAATTTTAATACATTTGAAATCTTTTTACAATTACTCAAATTTTCAAAATTAGCGTAGTGTAGCTTATTACTCGAAATCAAAAAATATTTAAAATTAGGCAATATAAATATAAAGGTATTATCGTTATTTCTTATTGGTACAGGTAAAACATTATATAGATCATAATCGATTTGAGTAATCAATGGTATTTTGATTAAAAATACAAGCTTATTATTAGCATAATATGACACTAAATTACTAAGTAACAATAATTCCGATGCATTCATGATACTTAGATCAAGGGGGTATTTTGTTTGTGAAGGTAAATGAGAAACTGTTTTCTTAAGCTCTATTATAAATTGCTCCGGAGTAATAATCAAAGGATGAATAGCGTTATTCTTTGCAAATAAAATAGCATTAATTATCATGGATATCTCATTGTCAATTTCAGTAGTTGTCAGTATTAATAATGATAAATGTTCATCTATATTTTGTTTTCTAGTAATATCAAAAAGTTTTTCATCGACTGCTTTTGTGTGGTTACTTAGAGTTTCTAAATTTCTGTTAAATACCTTTTCATTCAAAGTTAAATCGGTTATACTGTTATTAAAGTTTGCTATAGTCGTTTTTACAATATTTGATTGGGTTTTTAGTAAGGCAAAAGCATCATGTTCATTCTTATTTAATTTCTCTATTTCTTCATCGTATCTTTTTGCGTCCTCAGAGTCTAAAGTTCCGAATAATATTTTGAAAATACTTCCTATTCCATCAACATAGGAGCGCTTTACTCGTCTACTATGACCAGTTAATTCTTCTAAAATCCTTGCCTGTTTGTATAGCTGCGGTATAGTTTGTTCTAAAATAATTAGTGATGATTGACACATCGCTAATGATTGAAACTTTTCATGATCGCAAATTAATTTTGTTTTTATAAATACATCGTCAACAAGATTGATTTTCTTTGGTATGTCCGAGATATCTAAATAGGTAATTAGATTCCATTCGCTATCAAAATGATTTACTTTTCCTATGTGTTCAAAATATATTCCAGATCTGCCGGTTTCGGTAATATTATAAACTTTTCCATTATTTTCAGGTATTAGTAATAAAAATAGCGTGATCCATATGATGAAAGTCATTCTGAAACAATAGCATGTTTCAGTCTATTAGTATGAAGCTTAACTTGTCTTTTACCTAACTGTACTGTAACGTTTACATTAGAATTAACTTTAATAATTTTATATGGTCCTAACCAATACGCAGATAGTTTCTTAGATTTACCTAATTTTGATTGTTCATTACTGACATAAACTAAATCTCCTACATTAAATTCTATGTCCTTACATTTTCTATCATATATACGTTAATTTATTTCCTTACTTTCTATTATGTGGTCTCTAGCTATTTTTCTAGATTTTTGCAATTTTAAAACTAAATCATCAAGATAATTATCGTAAGTATATTTAAATTCAGGTTCATTTATAATTGAGGTTGGTAAAGAAGGTTTTATACCAAAAACTAATTCAAATGGAATAAATTGTGTAGATGTATGTACACTTGTGTTATACGAAAACATAGCAAATTCTAACCAATTATCCCAAATTGTTTGTTCTTGATTAACATAATGCTTAAGATAATCAGCTAAAGTACTGTGACTTCTTTCTAAAGCTCCATTCGATTGTGGATGGTATGCGCTAGTGTTAATCTTTTTCATTTTAAATAATTTAGCAACTTCTTTTATTAAATTTGACGTAAAATCTGCACCTTGATCTGTCAAAAGAATTTTAGGTATGCCAAACTTACAAATAAAATTACGTACAAAACAATCAGCTATGGCTTCAGCATCATGTTTAGGTAATGCATAGGCTTGTGAAAATTTTGTTAAGTCATCTTGAAGAGTTAATATGTATTTGTTACCCTTTTCAGTTAGTGGCAACGGCCCTACTATATCTAATGAAACTTTTTCAAATGCTTCTGTAGACGTCGATGTGATTTCCATTGGTTTCTTATTTTTAGTTCTATTCAACTTGTTTTCTTGACAAGATTTACATTGTTTAATAAATTGTTTAATATCTTTTTTCATAGTATCCCATTTGTAATATTGTTTTATCTTTTTATAAGTTTTATGGAAACCTATATGCCCTGACATTGGATTGGAATGATTTTCCAAAAGAATTGTGGCAATATCTTCCCTCTTTGGAGTTCTGACCGTAGAATGATATATGTGAATGTTTATTTCACTATCTCTAAATATATATCTTAAGATTGTTCTAATTTTATACCACCTTAAACATAAATGTGATATATCACTAAAATGTATTTCCTTAATATTCTCATCTAAAAGTATTTGTTTTAAATTTTTTAAACTTTCGAAAATATCTTCATATGCTACTTTGTCCCAATTATTTAACTTAACAAAACTAAATATATACTTTTTACTTTCCTTTTTTATTACTACTGAATCATAAAGTTTTGGTTTTCTAAACCTAATTTCTTCTGTAAAAGATTCATATTTTATTAAATTATTTTCATTAAGAATATCTAAGTCGCATGAAGTGAATATAACACTATTATTACAATTTTCAGGAAAACTTTCATTATGCTCTTCAATACCATTAAATAATATAGGCTTTGACTGAATTTCTTTCAAAAAGAATGAATAACTGTCTCTATTTCTCGTAGTCAATTGAACTTTTATTTCTTCTGACTGGACGTTCTCTACGTTTTCTCTAGGTTTTATTCTACTCAAAGCATCAGCGTTATGATTTAATTTCCCTTGTTTATAAACTATTTCATAATCATATTCTTCAAGTAATAAACGCCATCGAACTAATCGTGAACCAGGATCTTTTACATTAAATAACCAAACTAGTGGTTTATGATCTGTGAATATTCTAAACTTTCTACCATATAAATAAGGGCGAAAATGTTTTACTGCCCAAATAATAGCAAGAGCTTCTTTCTCCGTTGTATGATAATTTATCTCAGCTTTATTTAATGTTCTACTGGCATAAGCTATTGGGAGATCTTCGGATATAGGACCTTGTGATAAAACAGCACCTATCGCATAGTTACTTGCATCTGTTGTTAAATTAAAAGGTTCTGAAAAGTTTGGATATTGTAAAATAGGTTCTTGACAAAGCTTTTCTTTTAATCTTTCAAACGAATCTTGCTGTAAACTGGTCCAATTAAATGGTTCATTTTTCTTTAAAAGTTTCGTTAATGGTTTTGTTAAATCGCTAAAATTTTTAATAAATCTTCTATAATATCCAGCTAAACCTAAAAAGCTTTTTATTTCTTTAGGTGATTCTGGGACTGGAAAATTTCTAACTGAGTCTACCTTTTTCGGGTCTGGTTTAACACCATTTTGAGTAATGAGATGACCTAAATACATGACTTCCTTCTTTAAAAATTCACATTTGTCTGGTTGTAATTTTAATTTATGATATGAGAGACGTTCGAATACTTCTTTTAGTTTTAAATTATGGTCTTCTAATGAACTACCGTAAACTACTATGTCATCTAAATAAACAAAACATTTTAGTCCTTGTATTCCCGATAAAACAGTATTCATTAATCTCTGAAACGTCGCTGGAGCATTTTTTAACCCAAATGGCATTCTATTGTATTCATAATGTCCTAAAGGAACACTGAAAGCTGTTTTGGCCTGGTCTTCAGGTTTCATTTTTATCTGATGGAACCCAGATGCCAAATCTAACGTTGTAAAATACTTACTATGTCCTAACTGATCCAAAATATCACTTATTTGCGGTAAAGGATATACGTCTCCTATACTTATATCATTTAATTTTCTAAAGTCTATTACTAACCTCCACTTTTTCTTTCCTGATGCGTCTACTTTCTTAGGCACTATCCACACGGGTGAATTCCACGGACTATTTGAAGGTTTTATAATATCTTCTTTTAGAAGTTTATTAATTTGATCGTTGACTTCACTTTTTAACGCTTCGGGATACCTATATGATTTTGTATTTATAGGCTCGTGTGAACCGGTTGGTATCTCGTGAACTACTGTTTCTGTAGCTGTCAATTTGTCCCCTTCTAAATGAAATATGTGATTGTATTCTTTACACAAATCGATAAGGCACTTCATTTCTTCAATATTTAAGTGATTAGTTCTTAAAGTTTGTTTTAATTTATCTAAACGACTTCGAGCACAATTATCTGGCTCGTGTTTATTTACTGATTTTATGTTTACCGATTCTGTCTCTGTTTCGGTCATTAGCGGTTCTAATTTAATGTTTACCTTATTTAACTTCATTACTTTATCATTTGTATTTAGACAAACAGTCAACGCTTTTGAATTTCTCACTTTTACTATACTAGGGCAGATATATACTCCCTCTGACAAAATTATATGATCTTGAATTATTCCTTCATGTAAATCTGAATTAATTATGTCTACTAATATTACTTTCTCACATCTTGGTTCTATTATTAGAATATCATTTTCATTTTTATTTATTTCTTTTATGTTTTCGTTTAAACTTTCTTTCCCCGTAAATTCTATTTCTTTATTTTTACGTATTTCATTTAAACTTTTATTTTCTATTATTATGTTTCTGTTCTCATTTTCAACTACTTCATTAATACTTTTATTTTTTCTTATTCCGCTCATATCTATCCGCTCATATATTTTTTTTATATCTATCGTATTTTCATAATTATTTTTATTTATTTCCCTTATATCATCATATATATATATTTCATTTTCCTTTACATCTGTAATATTCCCATAATTATTTTTATTTATTCTTTCATTTCGACTTATACTTTTTCTTTTCATTATTTCAACGTCTAAAAACTCGTTTCTCATAGGAAACTTATACACAATATTATTATCTTCATTTTCTGATATATCGAGTTCACTTTTATTCGAAACTTTATCTTTAATATTCAACTTATATCCTAACAGTTCTATCGTGTTAGTTTGGTAATCTATAATTGCATTTAATGAACGCATAAAATCACTACCTATAACCCCTTCACATTCAATAGGAAAGTGATCTGGTACCACCGAAGTAGTATGAACCACTCT
The DNA here is from genome assembly GCA_949752895.1 of Dendrolimus pini. NCBI lineage: Eukaryota > Metazoa > Arthropoda > Insecta > Lepidoptera > Lasiocampidae > Dendrolimus > Dendrolimus pini. The sequence goes on from OX457128.1 coordinate 25,087,762, forward strand.
ATTTCCTCCTATCTGAAATGATAACGGTGTGTAACCTAGGGTTTCTGTAGGTACAGCGTTTTCATCTATCCCCTTAAGTTTTAATTTTTGATCTTCATGTATTAATGTATTTTCTTTTAATGCCATTGCTTTTATTAAAGTTACTTCCGCGCCTGTGTCTATTAAAAATGTTCCTTTTCCTAACTCTAAGTCTTCAATTTCTAAAGTAACATAACATGATATACCAGTGTCTATTAACATTAATCGGCCTGAATATTTTCCTAAGTCCTCGAACCGACCGCTGTTTTTGGACTTGTGGAGTTTAAATTATCCCCATCTCGTGATTGGAATTGGCGACTGTTTTGATGACTTTTATTAAATTTCGGAAAATTTTTAGAATTATTACTACTATTATGATGCCTATTTTCGTACTGGCGACTTGGCCCTGAATTATTGTAATTTCGTTTATTCCAGCAGTCTCGAGAAATGTGGCCCTTTTTGTTGCAATTAAAACAAGTAGGTATTCTATCCGTCTGAATTGATCTAACTGTAATTTTTTTTCTACATTCATGAGTATAGTGATTTGACATATGACAATGTGAACATTTTTTTATTTTATTTTCGAAATATTTTGAAGTCATTTCTTGTCTCGATCGAATTTCCTGTTGCTTATAGCGACTGACACTGCTTCTTCAAAGGTTGCGGGTTTTTGTGATTTGAGCAAAATGTGTAACTGTGGGTTAAGCCCACTTATAAAAATATTTAATGCCTGATTTTTAAGTAATTCTATATTTGCGTTACGTGCTTCATTACTAAGTTTAGGTTCTAAAGATTTTATTAATTTTATATAACAATTTTCGATTCTATTTGAATAATTTAGAACAGGTTCGTTGTGGCCCTGTCTACATGAATTTAGTTCTAATTGCCACTGAGCAAATGTCCTTTTTTCTGAATAGTTTTCTAATAGATGGTTTTTTAATTCTTCCCAGGAAGTAAAGTTTCTATTTAATAAAGTTGATCGCAAATTACCCTCTATTTTCGATAAAACTACTGAAACGAATGCTATTTTATATATTGGATTTAATAAATTATGAGCGTTATTGCAATTGTCTATAAAAACATGTAAGTTAGATTTGTCCCCATTGTATCTATTAATCATTCTTTCGGCTAAGCCGATGTCTATTAACCCATTTGAGCTAACTGTGGTCGATGCTTCTTGCGTCATATTTATATTATTTATCATTACCGGATAGATTTAAACTTTTCACTTGTATGAGTATTAACTAACACTTATAACACACTCACTTGGAATGAAGTCCTCTGTGACTTGACCGGTTACTCGATGATCAATGCTCGTAGTTTCACCTTCCGCCAAAGTAGTCTTCGTCTGCGCCGGTACGTGGTTGTCGGAGACTGCCCACGCGTTGATACCGATTTGCAACCCTCGACGTACTAATACTGCTTGGCTTGCCTTTTAAACTTGTCCGGAAAGATCCCGCACTTCTGACACCAATTTGTAATGGCAAGGTTTTCGTGCAGCGGTGGAGAGGTAGTAAGGGCACGTTGACAGCGAGTAAGTCAAAGTCTTGGAGTTAAGTTTTTATCACTTTTTATTATTAAGGTATATAGTTTAACTTTTTACTTCTGGAGTGAGTGGAATGAGTCCAGTATATTGATCACTATTGATATTTTACACTTTGTAACATTAGTTTTATTTAACTTACTTAATTTCGACACGAAGTCTTTCTTGGATATATCTTATAACTGTTCTCTTCTGAATGTTACTTAATACTGTTATCTTCTGGATCGAACTTATGACTGTTTCTTCTGAATGTTATTTAATACTAACTATTTAACTGTGATGTATCTGCTTATATAGGGCTACTTGTTTACATGTTTATGCCCAAATCAATAATAACAACTCATTAGTTAATTGTGTTCTCTTGAGAATCACAAACATACATTTCCTTCATTAAATTATTTGTTACAGATATCATAATCTAAGTGATTTGTTTGTTCCTTCATTAGATAATTACTGAGTTTGTGTTTGTGACCAGTATCCGGTACATTACAAGTGGGAGGTGATTGTAATGGTGATGAATCATCTGTCAAACTGACAAGAAGCCATATTAATCAAAACACCATAACACGATTCAAATCAACTTCGAAACACGACAGTGTGTAAATATTGATAAAATATAACTAGCGTAATTTATCAACGCATTAATACACCCTTTGACCGCGTACTCATGCGAGCTGATACAGTAACAAGTTTCTAGTACACACTATGGTTTTTGGTTACAGTAACATCAATACAACGGTTACGGTTCGCAGGTAAGCACGCGGCTTTATAGTAGGTATAAGTTGTTTATAAAATAAAGCCATGAACTATACAAAGTGTATATTTTAATAACTCGTATATGAATGTACAAATATTTAGACAGTATAAAAGGAATGACAGACTCATCTCATTAACAAGCAGTTGCAGTATAAAGCCAAGGAATTATGCAGGCAGCAGGGCCCACACAAAGAAGCCCCTGTGTTCATTGCTCTGAGGAGATCCAGCGGCGCGCATTAGTGAATAGGGTTGGAAGATAGATAACATTCATATTCAAATTCAAAAGTTTTATTCAAAATAAGTTCCACTGGAGAAAACTTTTTGATGGTCATAAATATGTTGAAACACTGAACGCCATTTACCTATGTTCGGGTGGAATCTTGCAAGTTAAATTTGACCAACTTCCCGGTTTCCGATTGAGCTGAAATTTTGCACACATATGTATATCGCGTGAGAATGCAATAATATGGTACCATGGAGCTGATCTGATTATGGAGTCGCAATGTGGCCATAGATACTCCTGTACTAAATAAGGTAGACCCGTCGTGTTTCGGCTCTCTCTCACTCTGCTGCTACATGATATCCAGGATCTCAAAAGTTTGTATTTAAAAACCTTTTTAAAAAACATTTTTTCTAACCAAACTGTTTTAATTCAAGATAGTAATATATCTTTTTAAATAAAATGCTTTTAATAAATAAAACCAAGTTAGGTTATAAATTTAGTGATAACCAGATTTAAAATTTCGTTTGGACTGTTAATGAAGAAACGTATACCAAACTCCAAGAAATATGTTATTCAAAACTAGTGGGCTCGGCCAACAGAGGTCCTGTTCTAATAAAATGAAAATTTAGAACCCGGTTCCAGCACCATCACCACCAGCTGCAACAAAAAAGTTGATTAACTTTTTCTATAATAACAAGTTGTGATGAGTAGTACACGTGTGAGGCAGTCGAATGTTCCCGTACATAAAATTTAAAAACTTCGTTTAAAAAAACCGACTTCAAAAACTAAAAAACTAAAATGTATAAAATAACTTATTTCTAAAGCTATTATTATTAATATATATTATCTAAAACATCTTAAAGTCGGTGCTTAGTAATTTTCAAAATATAGTAATTTTTATGTTTTGCTTTGCACCGACTTCAAGATGTGTTAGATAATATATATTAATAATAATAGCTTTAGAAATAAGTTATTTTATACATTTTAGTTTTTTAGTTTTTGAAGTCGGTTTTTTTAAACGAAGTTTTTAAATTTTATTTGTTACTTTTTAGTGTCTAGCTATGTATGGGTGGACCTACAAATGGTGCCGCGCTTCTTAAAAAATATAGGTCCTAAGAACCCGGAACAAAAATTTTTTCGTAAAATGAAAACTACTGGGCCAAACTATGTCAAATTTTTAGGGGACCACATGGCAGCTATTCCGCGTCGAACAAAAAAAGAATCACGTAAATCGGATCATAAATGACGGAGTAATCGGCGAACATATGGAACGGAGTGAAAATTATTTCCATGAAAAATGTCCATAAAATGAAAACTACTGGGCCAAACTATGTAAAATTTTTAGGGGACCAATTGGAAGCTATTCTACGTCGAACAAAAAAAGAATCACGTAAATCGGATCATAAATGACGGAGTAATCGGCGAACATACATAAAAAAAAGGAACAAAAAAAAAAAAAAAAAAAAAAATAGATTCCGACGAATTGAGAACCTCCTCCTTTTTTCGAAGTCGGTTAAAAATAGATTTATACGCTCGAAATTTAAATTTATACTACTTCAAAAATGTTGTCCCGCTACTACTCACGCGTCAAATGTACGAGGAAGGACGGAACGAGGACAACAGTATAATAACGCCTCTACGGATATTCACCTGACCAAGAGGGACAACATGAAATGTACGACTGCTAGTAGGTACAATAAGGTGCCCGATGCCGATCATATTCGATTCTTAACGAACATTTCCGAACTAGAAATTTTGTACGGGACAAATGAAGGAATGACGCTCACTGCCTCACCGGCCTCGTCGCTTCAAACCATACAAACTCCTCGCCTCATTTGAAGTAGTATATTGTACTGGTTCAGTACATAATGTCATGTTACTCTTACAAACTCATTTTAAAATCATCTCCTACCTAATAACAAGAAGATCGAAGCATTAGTGGCCCCAACTGTGGATGGCAGAATATGTTGTGAGTTTTTTTTTGTTGAACGTTGAACGCTTCTGTAAAACAAAGATAGAAAAGGGGCAGCCCTACTTGTAATCGATGTATTACGCATTCACAAGTAAATATACATCTCGGAAGCAGAGCATCGTACGTCCGCACGTTGGATACATTAAAATGTACCCGTGTGAATCTAGTCATCGATATTGCCTATTTATGGACTGTTGCATCTTGGGAGTGATGTTTTGTTATGTTTATGTCGGGGCTACATTTTGAAATAATAATTTTTGAGTTCTAACTTGGGGTCTGTATCTAATCTAGTATTCATGAATATTCAAATTTTAGTCGGCGCTGTAATTTTGCAGACCTTGCTAGCTCCTCACTACCGCGCAGAGGGCGCTGTTTCGATTCCTCGCATGGTAAATTACATACGTGTCTGGGATCAACCCCATAGTGGTCTATTGTACCCTTATCACAATTGCCGATAGCAAAAACATAACTTAGCTTTGGGAATAACGTGTGTTATTATCAGCGGATTCACATTGATTGAATGATGAAATTGATTAACTCAAACTTTTTTTTATATAAATTTATGCAGAAATATGTTACACAATTACTTATTGAAGAGTTAATGGAGTTGTCGCAAACAGTGCATACCCAATTAGACAGACACAATAAAGGGAAAGAAAAATATTATTATAGTTATAATAATGAAGGGCCAGAATGCAGGTGTTAGGAGAAAGAATAATAATATCTGAAACATTATAATCAAAAGTTTATTACACTAGAATTATTACAATATTAATACAGCACAATAATACACAGAAATATTAAGACAACTCCAAGATTTGTCTCCACGCTTATCAGGTGTCGAGCATCAATCTGCCCTTAAAGAATACTGCCATTATCGAACAGTAGTTATCGACCACAATATACTATGGGCCTCTTTCCCAACAGAGTCTTCGCTCTGTTCTACCGATGAACGTAGACTATCGTTGTAGACTAGCTGAATATCGTTTGCAGTCTAGGTGTAGACTGGTTGAAGACTAGCCCCCCTCTGCCCGAACACAGAGTATTTATAATACTTTGGCGCCACTTCACCTCCGTCGTAACACCAACTTCCGCCATCCGTATAACTTCCAAATTCCGGTTACTCCATTTTAGATATCCGTTGGCTTGATAATAAATGCACCTACGTTGACATCCGGTTATACGACTTCCGATTACTACATTAATGAATATTCTATCCGGTTATTGACTACTTCCGTCATATGGTTACTTTACAATAATAAATACGATTCTAACACAGGCATGAGGTCTGCATCGAGAATGTGTGGGACTCTTAGCGACCGATTCTCCACGTCGTTTCTAAAGCGAAGCTGTCGCGAGAATGAGACGCCGAACTACCCACTAAACTTAAGCCCGCTTTTACGAGGCGTCACGGGATCACGTACAGAATAACTGCACTCTGTAACTGGGCCACTCCGGGGAGCAAAGTTTCTAATGTAGCCTGAGTTACATCTTATAACATTAGCTATCTGCCAGTGAAAGTCCCATCAAAATCGTGCCAGCCGTTTCAGAGATTACCTGGAACCAACAGACAGACAGTAAATATTTAAAAAAATATTATATAATTATGTGCTGTATATACTTTCATATGCGTTTAGTAAAAAGCTATCATTTGGAAATTACAAAGAGACATTTCAATTTGATTTATTTTTATAGATGTAGTTAATATTTCTCGGCGTTATTTTTAATATCATTAACATTATCCCAGATGGAGCAGGGGCATAACAAAGAGATGTTATATAGAAATGACGTAACATTTGTTGACCTTCTGTTGTAAACAAGCTTTCTCCTTACATTACTGGTTTACAGCCCTCGTCCATACATCAAAGCAAACTGCAATCTCTATCATTTTTCATCAGTTTCAAAATTAAACATCCATACATCCAATTCTAAATCCGATGCAACGATAAACGTCAGCGAACAACATTTTATTGCGGCAGGGGTGTCCCTTCGTTGCCTTAAAAATTGATCGAAAAGCTCAGTCGCCCAGACATTAATAAATAAAAAATACCGTATGTAATTATTCCTCAAAAATTACCTTTAACAAATCTTTAAAATTACGTTTTTAAATCAAAGTTCTCGATTTCATCACAATGAATTAAAATTATCAGTATTTTAATGATATAGTATTTTTTTTTCTTCTCATTATTACTTCAAGTTTCACAAACTAACAATTAATGGCCAGTTCCTATATCTTACCGACTTTCCATTTTTTGCCTTACAAAGACATAAGCTCCATACAATAATGTAAAAATTTAACCGATGGTAAGACAAGTGAATAAATAGTAAGATATAGCAACCGGTCAGAAATCGTATCCATGTGGATACCGCAAGTGTTCAACGAAATCAGGCTGTTGTAATAGTTAAAATAACCGGAGTCATTAGGCAGGTAAAGCTCACCTTTTGTACCAGATACTTAAATTTGCCTAGTGTAAGAAGAGTTTGATTTAAGCGTAGCTCTGCTAATTAATTTTGGTTTCGAAATGATAGGTAGGTAATAAGTGGGCTCTATGAAACCCAACCCTGTCGGCCACCAGAACAAATAAATCTCAGATGATAGATAATTTATCACGACTATCTCGCGCCCGCGAGTCTCTCTATGTAGAGCAACGCAATTAACACTCCAATAACAATTTATTCTGCTTCATAAACAAACTTCCTGCATTTTATTTATTGCCTCTTTGGTAGATAGCGATGAAAGTATTGCGCAAGTCAACGATTGTTTTGTTACCTGGTTGAAATATCCTTTTGAATGAGATAAAAGCCTCCGATTGTTATTGGTTAATATCGTTACGATTAACGAGTTAAAATTAAAATGCCATTGGAATTACTGTTGAACTTATTAGAACTATACAAACGCGTATAACACAGGTACAAATATAACTGGACACAACCAGTATAAACTGCACGATTCAATAACACATTCAATCTTGCTCGTATCGTAACCCTCGCTTGACTGCCTCCCCCCTCTCGTTCTGGCATCGATTTATACTAAACTGTACAATACAACAATCGACCGCGTGGACTGAAGTTTCTAAGAATACGTAATCTGCACACCTGCGGCTATAAACGAGTACAATAACAATAGGATGTTTTTCTTAATTATAAATGTTAAACACAAAGTAAACAAAAGAAGTCCAAAGGCGGGAAAGGTAATAAACCACAGGTGTGCACATTCACTATGTCGTCGTGTAACAATATATTAGCAGAAGGCGTACGGCTTGGGCTGATTTTAAAGGATGATAACTACCACGAGAAAAGGAAAATCTCTAATAGTAATTCAAGGAAAATATCGAGCGCCAACTTCATGTCTTAAATTGCGACATACAATTTTTGCATGGTTACCTCATGTTGGAAATAAATATTTTATTGTGACGGGTCATTGCAGGAAAAATAGCCCGTACATTGTATTAATATTATGGGAGCCGCATTAGTCTAGTTATCGCAGTGGACAAAGAACTACTGGCTAGCGTAACGCGGGAGCGCACATACAAATAGTTGCTCTATCTCGCTCGCACATCATCAGTTCCGCTCACACACTGTGACATACATTGTACTCGCAGTACGACATGTTAATATTTGTATTTAAGGTTACCGTTTCCAAAATAAATTAAGTAGTTCACATTAGCACTCGACAGTACTCTGCCATCTGCAGTATCATTTAAGCTCTACCTCTCGCTGCTACAATATATAATTTTGTGCAAACTATTCACATAAGCCAGAGTAATAAACATGTACTATATAATTAGATTTAAAAGGATTTAAAATATTTACTTTACTTTATGTACTGTAAGAGAGTGTCGAGTGAAGGTAAGGAAAGGAATGCTCCGGTGGTTCGGGCATGTGGAAAGAATGTATGATGAAAGAATGACTAAACAGATATACAATGCAAAAGTGGATGGATGCAGAAGTCGCGGAAGGCCACGACACACCTTCCATGATCAAATTGATCGTGCACTAGCAGAAGGTGATGTCAGGAGCCTTAAGAACAGACGAGCGTGCATGACAAGAGCTATGAATGTCAAAGAAGCAAGTGAGGTGTGTAAGAATAAGCCTGAATGGCGCTCTGTTGTTCGTGCCTACCCCGCAAGGGACCTGGCGTGAAGTTATGTATGTATGTATGTACTTTATGGCGACATTTCACTCTCTCTGTAATATAATGTAATCACAGTTGTTAATCACACACGTACATGAAATCTGGCCTCCCGGCCAGTAGGATAATAAGAAGGCTTTATTCGCCACAATTTCATTGTTGTAAATGATAAATTTTGTTTTAATCAAAATTATCCTAGAACCACCAAAATTTCATGACCACTGGGATAATTCAAGTATTCATTTTAAATCCAAGGTTGTGAAGAAAGAAGAAACAAATATCTGATTCACCAAACGAACGTACAAATTTCAAAATATAAATATGGATATTGACATCACAGCTTTCCAGAGTTCCTATATAGTGACTGAGAAAGAAATAAAAGTCTTTATTTCTATAATAGTGACGTAATTTCACTATTAAAAAAAATGCGCAAAAGTTATTACCATAGAAAAATGACTACAGCTTGTGTATTTATAATTATCAAAGCCTGCTCAAATTGGTTACTACATACATTGTTAAAGTCGCGAGCTTAAAGGCATATAAAATATTCAAAGTCCGTCTACAGGCGGGGACAGCGGGGATAGCCGAAATTGTAACGATCGATAGCAATAAATCACTGCGCGGCTATTATAACAAAACACTGACTACTAACGCGCTTTTTGGGGTTTCATGGCCATTTTAGCGGCAAAAATGGAACCATTATCTAATCGCCATGTTCAGCTACTTTCTCACCGTCTTCACGAATGCATATCTACTAGGTAAGCGTGCTTCATCACCTGATGGAAAGCGGTTACCATCGCCTAAGGACGCCAAAGATAAAAGTTAAAGTAATGTATTTGTTTGAAACATGGACATTCTTGCAGATGTTATGCTAAGTGGTAAAAGTTTCATGTTTCGCCCTTGACAGGCATACAAAGTTTTTGTAGTTTGGATACAAGCATTTTGTAGTCCTTATGACTGTGACTTATGTTATTGATTATTATGTTATTATAATTACAATAAATATTTAAAGTTCTTATTATCCACCCGTAAGGAACACCAAAGGTGCTACAAATGCGCGGCTACTCTCAAGAGAGACTGGAACCTGGCCACTAATGTCGGAACGCAACTCAAGATTGCTATGGTGGCATACTCTAGATCAGTGGTGGTAGCCAATCAGACGGATAAATACCCTACCACCTCGCTGGGGGTTGTTTTGACGCCTCTTACGACAGGCCGCCCCAACGCAGGAATTAGTATTCTTCTTCCGCATATAGCATCGTCACTTAACATCAGGTGACACAGATAACAAACGCAAACCTATAGCATAAACACAAAATACTAATCCGTGCGACTTGTCGCAAAAGGCGATAAAACAACCCACAGATAGATAGTAGACCATTTGCCTCTCTAAATGGCTATCACCTCTAGTCTAGAGTGCCTACGGCCGCATGGCCGTAATAACCCTGAATTGTTTTCGAGACCGGTAGCACATTAGCAATACCTCTGGTATTACAAAAGTCGCTTAACGACCGTAACTCCTTTCCATCAGGAGATTGTCCTCGTGCCTGCTGTACTCTTGCATTAAAAAAAGATGTTTCGAATTTCCTAGTCCTTGTGAAATCAATATATAGCAGCTTTAGCAATCTTACACCTAAAATGTTGGCATCTTAAATGTAACTAAGCCATCATATACCGCATGGGAGTGCCTGGTGATATTTGATTAAGCTAGAACCGCTTCATCGGACTCGGCGCGTTAATCCAGGTTAAGCCGCGTCCGTACCCCGTTTAATGTCCTTTGCGCTCCGTAAACAGCGCCCTCGCACTCATTAAGGCGGAAGCATGTCTTCGAGAATGTAATAAAAGTAATAGACTATTAATGTTATAGTGTTATTGGGTTATTTTCTCAAGGTAACGATCTTTATTGTTTATGGGGCGGAATGGGCTGTTATTGCTTTAGCTTTCCTCTTTTTATTGAGCTAGGTGTCTTCTTAGGAAAAACTATAAAATTGTATTATAAATATATAACGTTGCCGTCAGCCAATCGGGCTGGAGCCCGTCCAACACTACGTTAACCAAGACGCGGTCTCCACTCCAGGACTCGACTGCTCCATTGGCCATTATAAGTACATATAACATAATTGTCGGTCTGGCAGACGTCTCCTGCCATGAAAGATATACCCACTGAAACAAATTCAAACACATGCAAACAATTTCATCCGAATTCTGAAAGCCGATTCCAGCGTCAGCTACCGGACAAAATGTTATCAAAACCGGCCCACCTGTTTAGGATCCTTTTTTTGTTGTTTAAGTTCAACAAACAGGCAGGCGGCCCACCTGATGAAAAGCGGATACCATTATCTATGGACGTTTGTCACACCAAAGGTGGAATCTAGCCACTAATGCCGGAACACAACTCAAGGTTATTATGGCGGCATGTTCTAAACAAGTGGTGGTAGCCACATATACTACTTAAACTTACTAACTTAAATAATATATAAGGTGGAGAAGTCCATCAGTGGTGGAACTCCATACATCTCTTGTTATTACCGTGTTTTAATAGCTACGAAGACAAGAAATCGGTCGGTAAAGCTAAAATACCACAGTCTATGTTCGAATTGGAGTTGGCGTTAAACTCCGTTAAAAAAATGTTAAAAAAACAAGAGGTGTACGAACTTACCCCACTGCCGGACTTCCACCTTGACTATATGTTTTTAATTTCTACGTAACACTGCATACAAACTGAACCATTGAGAACGGTTAATAAGTACATCTTTACAAAGTGGCGTAATCTTAACAGTGAAAAGAATGCACAGCAGTTCCTACTCAATGCTAATTTCGTGAAAGTGGCACAGGACGGCAGCGACACGTGGCGTGGGCGCGAAGGGGCAAAGTCCGTCGTGTATTGTGCCCTAATGGTTCACTTCCGCTACTGACAAAAGGTCCAACCGTGACTAATAAACGCCCTCATTCGATTATCGGTGGTCCGCAGCTTAAGAACAGAAAAAGACGGCTGACGATAAGTCCCGAGTGATAAGCTGGAGCGGAAAGTGAAGAATAATTTTCCTTATTGCCAACTGGTAAACAGGCAGACGGCCCTTAATTAAAGGTGGTTACTGTCGCATACAAAGACGTTTGCAACACCAGGGGCAAACGCTTTGTCCGTTTTAAGAATGGTATAAATAGGATGGGAATAAGGGGGTGCGATAAATGGATGAAGCAGAAAGATTGGGATATAGAAGGTAGGACAGAGGGCGGAGGAAACCATCGGAACTCATTCATGGCAAGAAATATTATAGCCATAGCTCTACCATGTATTTCTAACTTTCCATTATTATGATCATAGGTACTTAAAACTCTAAAGCTGTTTAGATTCTGATTCTGTACCAAATTATCATGATAATATATAATGATTTATTATTTAAATACCAGTTAAAATTATTTTCATTAAATTATTTTAAAAGCATGGTGAGGTTAACGGCGATAGCACATCTGTTGTTGCTAATGTCCATCACAGCTGGGCTTTCACCCTGTCTACTGTGCGCTAGCAAACAAAAACAGCAAATAAAAAATTGATTTACCCTGAAAAGTAATAACTGGCAGGGTTAATGGTGGCACAAGTGTAGGTTCCTCTATATATTGCCAATAAACGTGGAGATAAACACAATTAAAAGGAAGCGAGAACTGTGCACATCACTCGATACAGTAACGTAAGTTTAGTGCTTGTACAACCTTTGCATTTTGTAAATCGTTTCCGCTTATCCCTTGTGGCAAGTCGGCGACCCGCGTCCGCTCGGTGGCGGTAATGTAAACAGACGTTGTTTGTTCCCAAACGCGTGTGTAACCTTTCTTCCTCAGTTAAGATAAAAGAGACTTTTAACATTTTTATACGCCTTCGTTGTAATGAGTTTTATAATACTTTTGTACATTCTTATCTTAAATCGTTGTTTCCTGTAGTGTTTCACGTCAGTATTTTATTTTCTTGTGAAATTGGCAAACAGGCAGACCGCCCAACTAATGGAAAGTGGCTATCGTTCGCAACACCAGCGTCGGAGCCAAAGGGTTTTCAGTTTGAAGGATTATATAAGAGAAACAGAATAGACGGGATGGAATATGGGATTGAAATAGGGCGAAGACGAAGATTTCGCAGACCCCCCCCCCTGTTGTTGAAGAGGGTGTCCTCCCGCGCAGGACACCCCGGGTTCGTCAATAAGCATTTAGGCGTCACAGATGCAGTACCTATTGGTCTTGTCTCTGTGGTACCCTAGCGTGTGAGCTAGGGGCGCAGGTTAGGTTTAGTGGCTAGTTTGATGGCTGATCATCCTCATCATCCCCTTTTGAGGTCATGGGAGCATACGGTCGACCAAGAGTCGACCCCACTCATCCCTCGGCGGGCCTTCCCTCCAGGCCCGAGGATGGTGTCCCTGGAAAAGAAATTCCCCTGCGTCATCACTCAGCGCACGAAACACGATGAGCTCAATGCTAACCGTTTCACGCCGATATTCTGTGACACCGTCGTATCATACCGATCGAGTCGGTCCTAACAGTTGTAACTGAGGTAATGATTCCAGCATGGCCCCGCCGCGTATAAATTATCACTTCTATATAATTTAGTGTTGTATCCCACGGGAACTATTAATATTCTAGGATAAAACTTATGTTGCGTCACGTTTTATTCACCAATTTATTGATGTATAAGTTAGCACAGTTAGGTCCGCCTGCATAACGATCACCTTTAAATAAAATGAGTTAATCATATTAAACTGCCTAAATACGTTATACACAAAACGTATTGACAGTTCTTTAAACATATTTAGCGGCAGATTTTGGGTTGTGTTTTGTGTGTCTTAAATAAATTTAAGCAACGTTATGTAAGCGGCCCTTAAAACGAAACAAATAACATATATCATAAATGATCCTAATTATAACAAATGCATATTATCGTACCTTATCTAATAAGTATGGATTAATAATGAGAAATTTAGAGGCTAGCCGTAACTCATAAGAACTGAAAATAAGCCCAGGCCCAATATAGGTACCGAAGGCTTTTTAAAAATTAACGCTTATGTGTCTCAATACATTTTTCTGCAAAATTGGGTTTTCAAACAAACGTCTATTTGCAAAACAAGATTGTAATCGTATTAAAATTCCGTGCTCGATTTCACAGCGTAGATTACGATTTTGGGGTACCATAGACAAATAGTGACATTATAATAAATTAACACAAAAGAACAAGCGTTAATTTTTTGAACAAAGGCAAAATCGACTTGTAACTAAATGACCAAAAAATAAATATTCTCTAAAACATCTTGAAGTTTTTTATAAACTAAAGTTTATATTGACTTGAGGATGTTACAGTTGTAATAAACATTTATCTTTATATCTTTCTATAGTATTTTAAGCGCCTTTAAAAATTGTACTATTGGTAGCGTATCCAAGTTTTACCTATCCAAGAGTTTCTCTCGATTTCTCTGAGACCCTCTCATCAGATCCTGACTTGATGGCAATGGTATCCCTTTAGGAATGTACTCGTTCGAATAAAGAAAAAAATTAAAATCGGTCTACAATTGACGATGAAAACATATAACAAACATTCAGATGAATTGAAAACCTCTTTTTGGAAGTCAATTAAAAATAACATCCTTATGACACTATTACAACACATTTAATTTTGTAAATAGTAATTATTGTATGTCATTGAAAAAAAATCGACAAATATGTACTATCAATCTGTACTAATAGTAAAGTATAAAGAGGAAACATTTGTATTTTTGTATGTTTGTAACGAATAAACTCAAAAATTACTGGACCGATGTTTGAGTGGGTCCGGAGATGGTTTAGTTTTACAATTAGACCCGATAGGTGGCGCTGGAATCGGGTTCTAGATTTTAATTTTTTGAGGGCAGGACAACGTCTGCTGGAACCGCTAGTTAATTATATATTTGGTAGCCAGTATACCATGCCACCCCAAATTAATAAAAACTATTTATAGGAGATTCCAACAGACACACATAGACAATACATGCTATAGAGTATAAAACTCTGTCAAGTTTATGGTTTGTCAAAAATTCTCTGATGTGTGCATTCAAACCGACACAATTTAGTTGGCCGTCAACGACCAATGTAAACCAATTGGGCTGGTACACATTGGCCCATCGAGAATTAAAACCGTATATTAGACCAACAACCCACGTACGACTAAAATACAAGTCTGACGGCTCTTTGTAGTTAATACGGATAATTGCACTAACAGAATATGAATTTTAAATTAACACGCTAACTAACAAATGGTTTCTAGGCATCATCATTGATACATTAGCACATTCATCAGTCAAAGGATTCCACTAGAGCCGTGTTATCATAACACTCGCCTATTATTGCTAATATTTGGCCAATTTTTTGTTTTGTTTGTAAATTTGAATATAAACTGATTAACATCAAAGAAAATGGGTTTTCTTTAGTTTTTACTCAGCATTGTTTCCAATAACGCATTCCACGCAACTTGTGTAAAAATTTGAGGCATATTTATAGAAACTACGATTCATTCAAAATCTATGATTTTTATGATTTCAGAGCCGTTATTTTTTTTTTATTCCAAATGATCTATAGGCCTCGAAGGGGTCTGGCACTGATGCCGGAAGGTTGTTATTTTGGCATAATCTAGACCAGGGGTGGTAGGTATCCAGACGGGCAAATACTCTATGTTACTTCACGAACTACATGTCATGAAAGGGATTACTTAATTTAAAAAAAAAAAATAAGGCAGTATAAAATCAAGTAAACAAGAGTTTGATCAAAATTCATGATGTATTACTATAAACATTTGTTCATTTTGAAAATAAGTCCGTAATTTTTTGTTGACTGATCAACTTCAGTCTATCGTTGTCCAGTGAATTTTCGATAACGATAAGAGCCGAGAAGAAATCATCACTTGTGTCGGTTCTCAGGGCGTAGAAACGTAGGGTACCTTGTCGCTTATCGCTCGGAAGAATCTTTTGGAACCCATTATTCGATCTTCTTTTCGTTATTCTTTTATTTACCATCTATCCCTGTCTAAACATCCATCTATCTCTGTCTTTTCCTTTCTGAACCTGCTATTCTAAAATTTTTGTTCATCATCTATCCCTTTCTAAAATGTATGTCCTTGTCTTTTTCTTCCAGAATCTTCTGTATTTTTCTGAAATTTCTTACACTGACATTACATTACATTACTGGCATTGACTAAAGTATTCAACTCAAATTATCAATGGAACAATTAGTTTTGATTTTATTCAATTTATCGAGAATTTCTTAAAATTGGGGAAAAATTCATATTAACGAGTGTCAAATTATCGAGAGTTGACTGTATATAAATAAAATTAATTAATCATGTCACAATGTTTTGCAAGCTATCAACATTGTCTACACATTATGTTAAAGGACAAGTACATACTTCGATTTATTGCTTACTTGTTCAACTTCAAAATACTATCATATTGTTACGTGCGAGCGGGGGTACGCACTTATGGATTGGAAGAAAACACCAGTTTTTTAACTAAACGCTTTTATTGACTTACACAGCCGCACGCAATACCTCTCCGCAGGGTTGCTCCTATACGCACGACTAACGACGCACTGTTCGACGTTAAGGTGTATCCGATATTACCGCGTGTAGCTCGCTTCTGGTTCTTGTCTCGAACTATGCTACACACCTTCTTCACGTAACTATTCACTAAACTTGTCACTAAATTCACCACTTGACTCGTCACTGTCTTCTATGTAACTTCTCTTCCAACTCTCCCCTTTCGCACTTGTCGCTTCCCTGTCTTAAACTGAACTACCTCGGTAGGCGCGCCTTACGCTGCTTATATACCCGGAAGAATCTTCTAGAACCCATTATTTCGTTATTCTTTTACTTACTATCTGTCCTTTTCTAAACATCTATTTCCGTCTTTTCCTTCCCGAACCCTCTATTCGGGAACTTTCGTTTATCATTCCATCCCTTTCTAACATCTATCTATCTCTTCCTTTTCCTTCTCGAACTCTCTATTCTAGAACATTCGTTCATCGTCTATCCCTTTCTGAAATATATCCGCCCTTGTCTTTTCCTTCCAGAATATTCTACCTTTTGCTGCTGGAAAGTGCTACCCTCGGTCGCCACAATATCTTTTTATTGCCATCAACACTTTTAGTGTCAATGCAGGATAACAATAACCAGCTACTTATTAATTTAACATATTGATTTGTAACATTATGAATATTGCATAATAATCGGGCATAAATGAATGCATATTTATGCAAAATACAACTAATACAAACGAATCCAATAGTTTTCTACTATTAACTATAATTACGTCTTGCACTGCTAATTTGCCTTATGAGATTACATGCAATGTACGTCCAGTAATTTCACTTAGCATATTGTTTATTTTAAAATTACAGTTCTTGCTGAACGCCATATTGTTTACTCAAAAACTGTTTAAAAAAGATCAAGAAATGTCAAGAAAAAAGTAAATCTCAATCTAAATAATTATAAATTACGATATAATGAATAATAAAATACATTAGTCGTTAATAATAAAACATGTTTAAGTCAGCGACTGAACGATTCTTTATCTATTTATCGACTGTTTTCCCTTTGTTACAAGTTCGATTCGAGTGTCGTAATCGGTGAATAGGCCAGTGAAGGAGGAGTCACGTCTAATTCTATTCGCCGGCCGGTAATCGAGTCGAATGGACTTGGAATAATTGGAAATGATCTCAAATTGTTCAGTTGAAGATCGAGTCCTTTGTTGACTTGGCCGTCGAATAGGCTGTATAATCAAGAGTCATGTTTTTCATTCGCCGACTGGCAATCAAATCGAATAACTTGACTCGGAGCAATCGGAAAATATCTCGATTGTTTAGAAGAAGATCGAGTCGTTTGTTGACTCGATTGTTATTTTAGGTGAATTGCGATTCTTTTACTAGCTGCAACTTATAACATGATTTCACGTCTAATATTGATCAAATTAAAATAATTTTATTGAAATGTTCAAAACCAAGAGGATAATTAAATTACATTGAATGATTCAACTTTGCGTTTATACGGATTAGTTAGTTGATTCGTTCAAATTGGAAGACATAAATGAACCAAATAATGTAAACTAAAGTAAAAAACACAATTCCTTATTTCCTCTTAAATAATTAATCAGCCCACAGCCAGGAGGTAGGGTGTTTACCCGCCTGGATGGCCACCACCCCTGGTGTAGATAGAGTATGCCGCTATAACAACCTTGAGATGTGTTCCGGCGTTAGTGGCCAGGTTCCAGTCACCCTTAAGGGAGCAGCAGCGCATTTACAGCACCTTTGGTGTTGCAAGTGTCCATAGGCGATGGTAACCGCTTTCCATCAAGTGGGCCGTCTGCCTGTCTGCTGAAATTTGCAATAAAAAATGTATTTTGTTAGAGTGAGCCCTTCAAGTGCTTAGGTGTGATGTGTTGTCTGTGTAAGAATAAGTATGTGTGATTGACCGAGAATGAATGAGTCAGGGAATGCTAAGATGAAGAGTTCCGAAAACAAAAACAAACACAAAAACTACAAACAATCACAAACTAAAGATATAGTTCCTTTCCGATAGATGACGAGCTAAGAATCTTCCATAGGTGCTGGCAATTCTCAAGCCTGCGAATCAAAATTACGGAAACAAACCTCAATTACACGTCGAAAACAGAGGAAGACATAACGTGTCTTGGCACAGTTCGCAATCATTATAGGTATAAACTGAAATATTACAGTTGTTGCATCTCCTCATGTATGTCGGCAGAGGCTATGCTGTCCCGTTAACAAACGGCACGTCTTCACGCACACTGCCTTAAACTACAATAAACTCCATGATTCCAGTAATTTGTGAAACAAGTACTTGAGACACTTGTTCCTTATCAATACGACCGAGAGACTCAAGACCTGTTCCAACTAACGGTAAAATCCACTGCACTGTGAAGGAGTAGGGATTTATAGTGGAAAATACTGAATCACGGAATGTATGTATCGTACTTGAGTTGTACTATGGGTAGATTTTGATTTTATATTTACTTCTGGTTTTTTTTAAGTAGAACGCAACAGTGGGACGTAAGTGGGTTGTTATTATTATATTTTTTACTTCAACTTCTCATTCTACTTCTTCCTTTCCCTATACTCCCTTGCTTCCTCTCTTCTTCTCCCATCTTCTCCTATTCGTCTGCTTCATACTTTTCATTCTCTTTCTCTTATATTATTTATAAAAACCTTATTACATAATTGATATTACACTACATTAATTTAGAGACAATGTAAAATGTAGCCTTGACTCTTTATTTTTAACCGACTTCGAAAAAAGGAGGAGGTTCTCAATTCGTCGAGATCTTTTTTTGTTTTTTTTTTATGTATGTTCACCGCTAACTCCGTGATTTATGATCCGATTTACGTGATTCTTTTTTTGTTCGACGCGGAATAGCTTCCAATTGGTCCCCTAAAAATTTTATATAGTTTGGCCCAGTAGTTTTCATTTTATGAACATTTTTCATGGAAATAATTTTCACTCCGTTCCATATGTACACCGATTACTCTGAGATTTATGATTCGATTTACGTGATTCTTTTTTTGTTAGACGCGGAATAGCTGCCATGTAGTCCCCTAAAAAATTGACATAGTTTGTCCCAGTAGTTTTCATTTTACGAACATTTTTTTGTTCCCGGTTCTTGGGACCTATATTTTTTAAGAAGCACGGCACCATTCGTAGGTCCACCCATACATAGCTAGAAACTAAAAAGTAACAAATAAAATTTAAAAACTTCGTTTAAAAAAACCGACTTCAAAAACGAAAAAACTAAAATGTATAAAATAACTTATTTCTTAAGCTATTATTATTAATATATATTATCTAAAACATCTTGAAGTCGGTGCAAAGAAAACATAACAATTACTATATTTTGAAAATTACTAAGCACCGACTTTAAGATGTTTTAGATAATACATATTAATAATAATAGCTTAAGAAATAAGTTATTTTATACATTTTAGTTTTTTCGTTTTTGAAGTCGGTTTTTTTAAACGAAGTTTTTAATTTTATTCTTACATTACCCTCACTCATAAAGTCTCTGAATTAGTGTAACATAATAATGATTTAAGACGGAAACAAGCTATTAGGCTAATAGCAATCAGGATAATATGGCCACATCCGATTTTAATTCCACAGTCTACATTCATGTGTTCAATTTTGAATCGTATGATTTCGTTATCTTATAATCTCAAGAGAGCATAAATCTCCATGGTCTTGAATGTTCGTTGGCAGTGTATCGTAAGCAAAGCATGTCTTTGTGATACGATTATCCTCAAAGAGGTCAGGGGTCCCTTGCTCAGCGTTTTGGCTTTGATCTGATATACAAATGCGTTCCTTGGCCTTTCCCGAAATAATGTTTACAGAGGTCGTTTCAATTATAAATCTGAACTCATATTCCTGGTATGTTTTTATTTCCTAATAATAACATTTAGCACTTTGTGAAATTTTAACAAAAGCTAATCTTAAAATTCTGGACGCAATTTTACATTAAATCCAGAAGTTTTTGTGGAAATATTTAGTTCAAACATATTAAATTAAAACTAGTATTAACCCAATGATCTAACATAAATAATGAATTTCGACAAGGGTTAATTAACAAGATGGTAATTATGAAGAGGTTAATGAAAGTAGATGAAGCGAAAGTCGTTTGTCAGGATCATCGCAAATGGAGATCCATAGTCTCTGCCTAACTCCATGGGAAACAGACCTGATTATATGTATGACTATGAATGTATGTTAATTAACAATGGTCCAAATATTTATTATTTTTCACTATCTTCTTCTGATATATAAAAATGAATGTTTGTCTGTATGCCCTTTATAGAATCGTAAAGGGCATACAGACACAACATCTTTAGCAAAGTTGTTGTGCATGAGCCAGATAAGGTTTTTGAGTTGGTTCACAATTGTACCCGGTAGGTGGCGCTGCTGTCGGCATATCGATTGAAGCTTTTCCACAGGGATAGGGACAGCTAGTAATTTATAAAACTAAAAAAAAAAAATATTGCTGAAGAACTGCAGACAGGCTGACGGCTCAACTATGATGGAAAGTGGTTACCGTTGCCTATGGACATTAGCAATACTAGAGGTGCTGCGGGCTTCGAGGGAGAAACTGGAACCTGGCCACTAATGCCGGAACACAACTCAAGGTTGTTATGGCGGCATACTCTAGACCAGAGGTGGTAGCCATTCAGGCGGGAAAATACCCTACCACCTGGCTGGGGTTTGTTTTTTCGCCTCTTACGAAAAGCAGCCCCAGATCAGGAATGAGTATTTTCCGTTCCTGCACGGAGAGATATTATCATGATCAATACCTATTTAATTGTATATAGTATAACTAGAGTTTACCCCGCGGCTGCGCCGCGGGTTAACCTCTAGTGCGTGTCTCTTGTTTATAGAGCAAGTGCTACATATTATATTACATTTTTATGTATTTGCGCACAGAAGATTCACTTCATTTTATATCGCTAATTATATATACCATCCCCCGTCTATCTGTCAACAAAATAAATTACAAAACGACCAAAAAGGCCAAAATGGTCTAAATGACCAAAAGACCACAGTGACCGATATTGCTAAAATGACGGAATAGGCAAAAACGACCAAATAGGCCTAAATGACCGAATAGGCCAAAATGACCAAAAAGGAAAAATTACCAAATAGGCCAAAATGATCAAAAAGGCCAAAATGACCAAATAGGCCAAAATGAAAATTATCCCTTGTCCATCCTCAGTATTTAGTTTACATACGTACCGAATTTCAGCCAAATCGGTCCAGAATTTTTTCCGTAAAAGAATAACAAACAAACAGACAAATATCATGTTATCCCGGAAACTATCCCATTTTTCGGGATAAAAAGTATCCTATGTTCATCCTCGGTATCGAAAATATATATATATACTGAGTTTCAGCCAAATCGGTCCAGTAGTTTTTACGTGAAAACGGAACAGACAGACAGACAGAGTTACTTTCGCATTTATAATATTAATAGGCATGTTAACGACAGATACAAAGTGCACTCAGACCAAATCAACATGTTTATAGGCCACATAATAAAACTTGTCGGTTGGTCTTAATACAGACATTTCTAAACTAACAAGTATTTTTTTAAATTAATTTCTAGATTTTTTTTTTTTTTTTTTTTTTTTTTTAATTTATTGAGAACAACCAACAAGACTTACACTAATACATACTTTGTTTATATTATTACATACAGTTATTTGTCTCAGTGTAGACTTAATTATAGGTTGCCACATCATGTTGAGAGGAACATACAACTTTTATTTTTTTATAAATTTTTTTTTCGATAATTCATTGGTACGTTTGTAATGTTAACGTGAATATGTGTGTGTGTGTGTGTGTGTGTGTGTGTTTGGTATATCCTATACATAATATATACAAAGAATTTACTGTTGATTTGATTGAAATGAATTTAGAATAATTTGCCGTAGTTTGTTGATTTTACCCGAAAAAATATCTATATCTTTATTTTTTGTTACACTATTATTATACTGCCTCATCAAACGGTTGCAAGTGGCGTGAAAACCCAGGTTGGTTTTGGTAGATGCTATATAAAAGGGTAGAAATTTGTTCATTCTAGGAAGTCTAGAGGGCACGCGTATATTAAATAATTCTAATAAGGGTGGACAGTCGATGTCACCATTTATAATTTTAAACAGAAAAATTTGGTCAAGTAATGTTCTTCGTTGTTGAAGGCTATGAAGTTTGTAGTGTTTAAGTCGAGATGTGTAAGATGGTAAAAGTTTTGCCTTGTGCTCGCTATAGCATAAATGCCAGAGGAATCGCTTTTGTACAGATTCAATTCTTTTAATATGGACATCATAAAAAGGAGACCATATCTGACTATTGTATTCAAGACCTGATCGTATTAGGGTTTTAAAGAGCAACAGTTTTGTTTTATGGTTTAAAAAAGCTTTACTATTTCTTACTAAAAAACCTAATATTTTAAAAGCCTTATTGACTGCTGCGTCAATGTGTGTATGAAACCGGAGTTTATTATCTAAATAGACGCCGAGGTCTCTAATACAAGTGACTTCTTCGAGGATAATACCATTAATACTGTATAAGGTATTTGATTTTCCTTTGCATCTAGTAAAACGAATGCTTTTACATTTGCTGATGTTGAGGGACATGTTATTGTTTTCGCACCATTTTGATAACGCATTTAAATCCTTTTGTACGAGTATTGAGTCCTCGTCAGATTTAATCGAACGCGCTATCTTTAAGTCGTCTGCAAAAAGGTAGCAATCAGTATATTTAAAGCAATCTACAACGTCGTTGATGAATATTGAAAATAGTAATGGTGCCAAGTGAGATCCTTGCGGGACACCAGAGGTTGTAGAGTACGAGTATGAAGAGTATCCGCCTGCAACGACAGTTGATTTGCGTTCAATTAAATATGAGGAAAACCAGTTCAGCAAGTTTCCGGTTATTCCTATTCTAGAAAGTTTAGTTAATAGTGTGGTATGATCAACTTTGTCAAAGGCTTTGGCGAAGTCAGTATATATAGCATCTACTGGTACTCTATTATCTACTGATAGCGTAACCTTGGATAAGAATGTTGCAAGATTTGTGGTCGTCGAGCGTGATTGTATGAATCCATGTTGTTTATGAGATATTTGCTGTTTTATATGTGCTGTTAAGATAGGACAGAGAAGCTTTTCGAAAATTTTGGCGAAAACTGACAGAATTGATATGGGACGATAGTTTGATACATTTGATTCATCGCCAGATTTGTGGATAGGAACAACATTTGAAAATTTCCAAACGTATGGAAACTTACCGGAACTTAAAGACTTATTAAATATCATTGTAAGTGGTTTCGAGAGAGCTTTATAACATGTTTTGACAAATATGGGTGGGATCCCATCCGGACCTGCACCCTTATTGATATTTAGATTAGAAAGGACTTTCTGAACAGTTTTGACGTCGAAAGAAATGGAGCTGAGGACATTTGGAGAATTAATGCCATTATCACTTGAGAGCTTATTATGATCTGCATGTGGTTTTTGGAGGTAGACAGAGCTAAAGTATTGAGCAAACAGATTACAAATACCGTTGCCACTATTAGCATTTCTACTTTGGAAATGCATCATGGATGGGAAAGAACTACTATTTCGCCTTTTACTCTTTACAAATGACCAAAAGAACTTAGGATTGATTAATATAGAATCTTCAATAAGTTTCATATAGTTCCTATAACATAGATCGATATTTGCCTCACAACGTTTTTTGAGTAATAAAAATGTCAAATGATCTCTAGGATTCTTGTATTTCTTATATAGTAGACGATACTTTAATTTCTCTTTTAACATCCGCTTCAGATTTGAATTGAACCAAACCGGGTATTTATTAGATTTAATTTTGTATTTGGGTACATGATCCGAAATTATTTCTTTGAGTTTGTTTGAAAATTTTTCAACCAGTCCATCTACCGAGTCACAATTTTGAAAGTCATAATTCCAATTAATTAGAGATAGTCTATGAGAAATCTTTTCAAAATCAGCTTTGTAATAATTGAATCTTTCACATTTGGATTTGTGCAGTAGCTTAACTTCCTCTGAACTTGAACTCATTGTAAACTCTAGAGGGGGGTGATAGGGGTCAACAACACTAAGCGAGTATGAGCTATGGTTAACCGAAAATTGATCGCTATTTGAGAGTACTAGATCAAGTATTTTGTTTTTGTTGTTTCTTATTAAATTGTTTTGTTTGAGATTATGTAAGGCTATAAAATCGAGTAGAGTACAAGAATTCGGGTTTCGTGTAGATATTATGTTTGTTTCATCATGTGGCCATTCAATATCACTAAGATTAAAATCGCCGACTATGAGTGCAGTATCATGGGATTCTAATACAGAACTAGTCTTGTTTAGAAACTCTTCTAGATTATTCTTGCTAACCGGAGGAGGAAGATAAACAATACATATAAGAAGTGTGTGTGATTGTTTATAAGTGTAGCTATCTATTGCCACCCAAAGGTCCTCAGAATTACTTTCATAATTCGGTAAACGATAAGAATTAAATTTATTGGATACAGCGATAAGTACTCCCCCACCACTTTTTTTGGAATTCAGTGCTGTGATTTGACGGTCACGTCTATAAATTTTATAGTTAGATGAAAATAGTTCTGAGTCCGATATTGAGTTGTTTAGCCAGGTTTCACATAGCATTATAACATCATAATTGCTACAGAGTACATTTTTATAAAGTTCTGTTGTTTTCGTCCTAAGGCCTCTAACATTTTGAAAATATATATTAAGAGATGAGAATTTTAATAAAATTATATGTGAGAACAATCATGCTGTAAGTAATAGAAGAAAGGTTAATGATAGTTCTAATTGGTTTTTAAATTTTTGAGGGTGTCTTCATTGCGTATTAGGATATACTCCGAGTTATCCGTCTTTCTCACATAAATCTTGCTATTTCTCACCCATACGTATTTAAAGCCTTTTTCTTTTGCCACTTTCCTAGTTGCTGCGTGCAAAAGTTTATTAGCTGGCGATAGGTGTTCAACTACAAAAAATGGCTTTTTTTTCTCCGGTATAACCCAAGTGACCGCTGTTTAATTTATTGTTGGGATTTGATTTGTTGTACTTGATGCTAGCTGCTATAAATTCGTCTCTGACTTTTATTGTAGAGAATTGTACTATAACCGAACGTGGGCGGTCACTAGATCGGTTAATTTTGGCAATACGCGTGCAATGGGTAATAGAATCTTCCGTTACTCTGCTCCCCAGGATATTTCCTAGTTTATTTATAATTTGAATGAGATTTTCGTCCTTTTTTTCTGGGATACATTGAATTTCTATGTTGTTAGCGCGACTCTTTTGTTCCAAGTCATTGATACGCGAGCTCATACTCGAAACTGCTAAGGTCAAGTCAAGGTTTTGTTTTTGCAGGTTTTTAATAGTTTCCTGTGATTTCTGGTGATCCTTCATTACATCTTCATAATCCTTGTTGACATATGATATAGCATCTTTTACAGATATCAGATCTTCTTTAATATCTTTTATTTCTGTTTTGAAAGATAACAATTGTTGATTAATTACTTCTTTAAAAGACATATTAATTTTGTCCAATAGAGTATCCATTTTGTGGTCTATGATGCTTTCAATGGTGGATCGTATATCCTCAGTTGTAATTTGGCTTACAGATGGCATAGGAGGTGATTGCAATGCTTGTCGTTTGCCACCACGCATAGCACTGCCCTGGTTGTAACGTATCGGTGTATCATCGCGGCAACTTGTTTTAGGTCTTATTTCTCTACATTGGGGACATAACCAGTCTTGTATAGCTTGATCCGCGTTAAGAGGTTTCTTTAGTGTCAAACAGGCGAAGTGATAAGCTTGAGTGCAAGAACTACATACCAGAAAGTTCTCATCAAGACTACTCGAACTGCAACAGCCCCAAACAATATCCGTTGTATCCATATTACGTAATAAATTATGTTACTCCAGTTTAACGCCGCAATTAAGAGTGCGATGGGTCATGCAACCCACTGTGTAAATAATATTATATTATGTTACTCCGATTCAATGCCGCCACTACGCGTTACGTTATGCGTTGCATGTGATGACAAATTTCGCCGCACCGTGCCCAGTGCGATTGGCATAATTTGGCGAACGCCGCAGGCCAAGCCGAAGTCACCGGGTTCGAGTCACGCCACCGGGCTCTTTAAAAATCCGTTTGTATAATATTTAATTGTATAAATTCAATTTGAATACCTCGCGTCTGTAGTACAAGTATAATTCCACTCTGGGCGTGGCCAGTCAAATGTGCATCTCCACAAGAAGAAACGAGAAGTCCAAATATTGCACAACAACAAGATGGCCGCCGGCTTATATGGATAAATCTATAGGATAGAACAGGAGGATCCGATAACACACACTTTACGAGCAAGTTCTTCAATGCACAGTAAATATTAGATGAATATAAAAATACGTGTAACAGACAAACGAACGTCAATCAACCGCGAAGGTAAATGAGTGATTTAATTTTTAAAATTTTAACATGCTTATTGATTATTTTGGTTCTTGTGTGTGACATCAATTTAGCGATTTTTGTGTTGTGGTGTACCTTACGAATAACTTATTGTATTAATTTATTCTAATTTTAATACTTAACTACTTTAAAACTTGCGGTGTGTGCCTTATGTCTATACCTATCCTATATAGTGCCATGTATGTGTGTGCCACATAACAAGTAAAAAAATTCAATTTCGTGATCCATCTTTGAGCTATAAAACATTTTATAAGCGAAAGCGTTTATTACAACGTGCATATATTTTTCCCTTAATCAGGGCGGTGTAAAAGTGCAAAGGGTCCTAACGAGCCCGGTTTCTGTGCTTTGTCACTCGTCATAATGGTAAAGTACACGTTGACAATGGTACTTCTGACAACACAGTTATAATGACATCGCGATAAAACCTAATTGTAGGGCGCAAGTCACGGAGATGGCGGGCGTGGAGTTGTGGATACAAGAATCTTAATCATACAGTAATAAAACCTGTATTTTAAATTAACTGAGGCTGAGTAATATTTACTTATCCCCCTATTCATAATAGCGATACAAGGTTTATACGGTTGTTAAAAAAGCGTTTAAGGAAAAAACTTTATTAACATTTTTCAGCGTGCGTTTATGAATATAATGTTTTTTTCAATCTTGTTAACAAGTGTATATATAAATTTCGTACAAGTAATATGAATAAGGGTGTATTAAATTTTCATATGTACAATATTATTTTTTTACTTGTACGCGCCATTCATTTGCTCCTTCCCACTTCTTCTTCAAAATCTTTCGTACCGCAAAAAGAGATGCTTTGTAATTCGTCCGCAAATCACGCTTACCAACTTAGTAAGTTGCATTCAAAAGCCTTGAAAAATAATACTATCTATTATATTTCAAGGTATTTTTAAATAATGTCACTAATACGGATTGTTTATTGATTGATAGCAGGCAGCGTTCAAAGACATCACGCAACTTTCAAGTACTAATCGGAAAGGTAGAAACAAATATTACCTTTCCGATTAACTTTGTATTCTTTTTTACGAAAATTGCGCGGACGGAGTACTATGAAATTTCGCACACTTATAATTTACATAGAGAAGGAGTACAGAATGCTAATATATTTTTTTAATTATGCATTTAAAGTAAATTAAATCAATAAAAAAAATAAAAAAGATTACACACACAACTATGTATTTGACACACACACGCATATACTTATATACTCTTTTGTTTATCGTTCAAGTCAAATTAACAGTGTAGCCTTGATGAAATCTGTGATTATAGAAGTATATATAGTCTATGACAACAGAACCTTAGTAATGTTCCAACTTATAATTTAAATTAATTGTGGTCGAATTTCGGCAACCGGGCGACCACTAGTAAATTGTTATTTCGCTACGTGACATATTTATAAAATGAATGATGTAGGCCATGTTTGGGCAAGTTCAAAGCCCGCCTACCTCCCGAAACTTGCACCACACGACGTGTAAGCAAGTGGCGCGGTGGGCTGTCGCGTCGTCGGCGATAATGGCCGTGCTCGGTACATTTCGACGCACAATGGCTGCGATACGGTGCATGCTCTCGTCTCGCCCACTGACACACTGACGATTTTACTAACGACAGGTCGTGGCCGGTCATCAGGTGCTCGATTTCTGTCCTGTACTTTCAACTTTTTTGACAAGAAGGTATCACACTTATTGGAAATGGTTATTTAGGTCAACACTAGTGTCTTGATTATAACTCTTAGAGCCAGCTCGATTGGAGTGATACCACGCTCTCATAGAATATCGGTGTCATATGATTATCCTTGCACTAAGAGTGTTCGTACGGCGAGTGAGAGTTCCAATGGCCCAATTCCCTCTCTTTCCCCATCTTCCCTATTCCATTCCCTTACCCCATCCTCTTTATCTGGTCCCTCCTACCCCATCCTAAAGGATGACAACGCGCCGGCTTCGCCTCTGATGTTGCAGTCTATAGGCGATGGTGGCTATATTTATTGAGTGAGCCGTCTACCTATTTTCCGTCATCCTAATAAAAAAATGCATGTATGAATTATTTTTGTCTAAACTGTCAAAGTCTAATTCTTGCAGGTATTTGTCTTGTAATCAGACTTAAAAACGCAGGTTCTGTATCTGTATATGTATATGTTCTTACAGCGATCCCTACGTTGACCTTTTCTGGTGGTTATACCTCAGGTACAAGTTTTAGTAAACCATTCACTCTATTATAGTTCTAAAACTAGGTTCTATAACATAACAAATGTGTAGAAGAGTCATTGAATTTAAAAGAGACAAAAAATTAAGAACGCTAATTCGGAACAACAGATTTCGAAAATATAATTTTCACAATGTTATCTGACTGCCTGTCTATATGTTAAAGCATTATGTGAAAACTACTGAATCGATTTAAATGAACTCGACTCTTTATATCACAACATTTAAGATACTTTTAAAATCTATCTTTAAAAAAAAGCTTTTGCTAGATAAATAAGAAGAAAAACAATTTTTAGCTAGAGTGTTTTTGGGAGTTTCTTTCTGATTCTTCTTCTTAACAGAATCAATGGTTACGAAGCGGTGTACATAGTTTGTGACCTTTAAAAAGTGTTCACCAGTGGAATTTATTTTGAAAAAAACTTTGGCTTTGAATTTGATATTGTTCTCGTGGAATAGACGAATACAGCCAAAAAGATGGCAGCTTAAGTTTTCTGCATCTGACGTTGCAGTTTACTAACAAAAACGTTTTAGCAAGGTGAACTTTTTCGCTGGTAGACGCTAGTATCCGATAAATTAGGCAAAAATTCAACGACGTTCTTTTAACACCAAAACATCTAGATCTGGCGCCAATCCTCTTCTACCCTGCCTATCATCGTACAAATGCGACATTCCTTTCCCACTGTGACAAGCACACATGTCGCTCGTTTAAACTACACTATCTGCTCGAAAAACAATTAAAGTTATTGGGTTATCTTCGTCGTGAGCATTCCCCACTGGCGCCGGATCAACAGATTAACTAACGATGTTTCCAGGGCGCATATCTCCATATACTTTTATATCTTAGAACTTACTAAACTTGAAAGATATACATTCTTTTTATTTCAGTTCATTTAAGCCTGCTTTAGTGTTATCGTCTTAATTCCATTTGTTGTCGGAATTTATTGCCGAAATTAATATCGTTTTAGTTCAGGGCCTAATGTTTTAAAGTAATGTATTTACTTCTGTCGTTTTCGAACTTTAATGTCACTTTGAAGCCTTGTTGTTCAAACAATCCTCCTTTTTGTATTACTTGAGTATCGTAGTAGTTAGTTAAATTTTAGTTAATAGATTCAATAGTTTCGCTTCCTTTAATTATTAGTCTTTTTTTGTTGCACGAACCGGTGACGGTAGATTTGTGTCCTTAATCACTTGCTACGCTCGCCTTCGGACATCGCACTTGCAAGATTTGCTCATTAAATTGTTAGAAAAAGTGCCGCACTAGTCACACGTCTTTTTGTGGAAATATTATCGTAATCTTTGCAATATTGGCTGTTGCCAATGCCGCATCCCAGCGACTACTATTTGAAAACTGTGCTTACCATCAAACGCTGAAATTGTGTCAATTTTAGTTTAACCCATTTGTAAGGTGAGTTGACTTTTCGTCTATTATACTCCAAGCAGCTCGCTTTTCATATAACTTTGCATATAATATTTATCAACCGCGGTCCGCGCCCGTGATTCTGGCTACATTTAACACAAGACATGTGAAACCTCTTCTTTAAGTATTAAATAATTTTAGAGCGGCTCTTGCCCTGCACTGGAATGTGAGATGTCGATAATTATAAATCCGGTTGTAGTACAAACAGTGAATGGTACCATTGGCTTACGGACACCGTTCTAGAGCGGTTCAGCAACCGCTTCTGAATGTGTTGACCGGCTGATGTACACTTTCACTCGCATACCGAAAGCGCCGTCTCGTGTCAATTCACATACTCTAATCTCATTATTGAAGTCGTAACTTGAGATGTTAATGATTCGATCGACGACCGCAAATTCAGTATAGGATTACATTAATTCTTATCACTGCTTATCTTTAACTGACTTCATATTTCAATGTTTACATATGTATGTAGATATATGATAGCGATTACAGTTTTGGGTCTAGATTTATAGGGACTCACAATAAAAGCCAAATTATATGGTTCATTTCTATCTGTCACTTTAGGTGAAGCAAACTTTCAACCATGTAACAGCTTTAACACTCAATTACTTCAACGTCACTTTTAATGAAAATGAAATTGGTACAAGGGATAATACTATGATAAGCATATATAGAAATTAATTATTGTACACAAAAACTAAGAATTTTTATTTTTACATTATCTTCGCAAAAATGTATAAAATACTACTAAATCTTGGAGAATATGCATAATTACTTTGTTTGATATATAATATTCACTGTGTAACAACAGCAAATATTTGTAAACGTAAATAATAGTTAAGAAACGATATAGATTATAGAATTATGATTGAACGTCTGCCATCCAACCTCAGTGCAAATAATTGGCGAATCGAATGAAGATATCCTTTATCGGTGTTTATTGGGTCAAGTTCGGTCGGCTGAGCTGCTGCGGCCAATTTAACATATCCAGAGCGTTGATTCGTACGTTCAGCATTCATGTCTATAACACGTGTGATTCACTTATGTGCCTACTGCTATGAAGATTGTGGGAGTTGTTTATGTGCGAGTGGTGCGTCTATGTTAGGTATCCCGTTGGATAGGGTGATGCTGATGGTGGTGAGAGCCCATCGGTCAATCGCTCGAGAGGGGAGTACAAAATAAGACGACGAATTGTTGTACTCTTGCAGTTATATTAATTCCTTACTTGTTCGTACTTTAACTTAGACTATATATACAGAAAACTTACCATTCATGTGATGTGCACACCAGTATTCTAATCAACATTAAATATTATATTTGCAAGTTTATGAGATTGGAAATTTTTAATGATTTAGACAAATGCCCAAATAAGATTGGCAGCTCTAACAGCGGTATCATCTCTGTATTTACATAGCATAACGTTCATGAATTGACGATCTTTAACTGTGCTAAATTATACATCAATTTTGTAGATAATACGTGTCTCAACAAAGAATTAGAAGAAATTAGAAATAGTTTAGTCGATGTGAATTTATAGATAATGTTTTTCTTAGAAAACCTTTTTAAGTACAAAACACACACAATTTTTACAATCGATTATACTTTTTACGTGTTTGTCACAAGAGCATCTAAAGTTTTTAATAAATGTTTATAATAAACTATCTAAAATTTAACAAAAAATCATTATTCAAAAATCAGTTTATAAAATTCAAATAATTATCTATTTGCAAGTTATTTGATAATTTCAGCACAATACTAGCGTTACACTTCGACATTAATACTATGAGAAGTTATAAACAGTTCTCAGAAAAAATATTTAAAAACACGGTTTTGCTTCAATTCTATTACATAACAGGTATAGGAAAAAAGTACGAAGAATTCTGAATTTGTATTTCTATAATTTTAATTATTAGGTAGAATGCTAAAACAGAAATAAATGCTGAAAATCCATTGGATTCTAATAGCTAAGTTTAATCAAAAACACATCACTGTCAACTGTATCGCATTATCCCGCACGACAAATACTAATTTGCCAAATTACGACATACATAATTACATAGCTTAAAAGTAGTTTAAATGTCGTCGGTGACCAATAAAGTGGTTTTTGTTCCTTCCTTCCTTCTGTGAATATGATTAATAAAAACTGTCTGAACCATCTAGCTCTCTAGCATTCAATATGCTCCTTCGCGGCCTTTCGGCCAATTAGTGCCAGCTAATTGTTGTGATACTATTGTTTCGTTAACCCCGATACATTTGCGCAATCCATTCCGATGATGGCATTGTTTACACCTTCACGGGTATTTGGGTCTAGGTCGGCCTTGCACACAAATGCCCGGACTGCTGCATTAATGATCCGTAAACTGGAAGTGGTTTCATGGTGACACACTTCATCCATACGTAGTTCATTTAAGGGAAATGAGTCATCGTCTTGATCAGAGACTTCTTGCTTTAAAATTGAATCAAAACTTTGACTCAAAGATAAATTATATGCAGTTGCATAGTGTTAAGCGTCAATTATAATAGGGATTACTGTTTGTTGCAACAGAGTCGACGGCGCTAGTAAGATCCTTTTTACAGAGCCTGGATGGTTATGTAAAGAACAGATTTCTTGTAATGCTGCCTCCACCAGATCCCAGTAGAACAGATAGGCCTAAAAATGCTTAGCGTAAATGATGACATGCGCACTAATAGTCTCAAAATAAGGAATACTAATTTCGCGAAGAGAAGAGCTTCGAGTGAATGTTCCAATGCGACTAGGATTTATCACTCAGATGATGATGATAATGAGTGTTTAAAAAAAAATAAAGAGCCTGTGATAGATAAAAATGAAGATAAATATTTTTTTGCTAGTCGTGTGGAGGAGGAGGTGGTGTGAAGAGTTTGTTGCAGCTTCCTTTCCTGAAACAACGAGAGAACACGTTGCGAAGTAATGTACTTAGAATAGGAAGTAGATTAAAATGTTATCTTTTGTATGTATGGCCTTCAAATAATGTTCTCCAGTGGAAATTCTGTATTTGGGTACGTGCTTGACAGTCTGCGTATAATTTATGTTTCCGTAGAGAAGAAAAATCAGAACCCTTGTCGTTAATTGAACACAGGACTCAAAAGCGTTCCATCGATAATACATCATATCTCAAAGACTTCTCTTATATATAAAAATCTAATATCGGTTGCTAGTCTGGCTGAAATTGAAAAAAAGCTTGTCCATTTTGATGAAATATTGTGTGTCTGATTGAGATGGGTGGTGCTGCAATTGAGCTATAGATCTTTATGTTTGCTGGGAAAAATAACTCACAATCCCGCTAGTCCAAAATAATTTTAGATGCTTGTAATTTTTAAGTTTTTGTGGTCGTGATTCGATTTTAAGATTTTTTCTTCATAGTCTGAAATGAGGAGGGAGTGGGTGACACAATTTCCACGACTTTAGGAACTAATGCTTCACCGACTTCATTAAAAAGATCATTAAGGAACATTCTTCTGTTATGAAGCTGTAAAGTTTTATAAGTTTATAAAAAATATCTCATTTGTTTTACCTGTCCAAATCCCTTTTGAAACCAGCAGGTACGGTAGATACTTACGATAATTAATTCTTCAGGAAATTCTTAAACTGTTAATTAATTGGCACTTGTTTGAAGGTAGTCCTCCGTTCTGAACTTCGCCGTCCTTGACTGGTGACGGGGTCCGTGACGACACCGGTAAAGGTCGCCGCGCCGCCCGCCACCCCTCCGGCCAGCCGCCCCTGTGACCCTCAAACCAGGAAAACATGAAACAGTACACAAAAGTTGTATTTAAAAAATTATAACATTTATTCTTTGGTAAACTAGCTGTGCCAGAAGAAATTCGTATTGCCATGATGATGTGTTTGTATAACAAGGGCTCGCGGCAGAACCTTTGCTATATTTATATAATACTCGGAAACGTCATCATTTCTCGACATAAAAATACCCTACATGTTGACCTACGGGTCAGTAATTTTAAAACAATACGTTTTTTTGTATTGCTGTTAAAACATCACGTAAAAACTTCCATATCCAGTAGTTTTCACGTGATGCTTTTACAGATATACAAAAACGCTAAAAAAAATATTTTTGTCCCATGATCATTTTTTCACTTTTAAACTTATTAACTCGACACTTCCAACCAATTTATCATATTAGTCCTTACCTTATTATGAAAACATTTTATCGAACTGGCCACTTTCATTAGAAATATCTGGCGTTCTGTTAGGATTTATTTAACCATTTTCTAAAATGTCTTGAAGAAGGTGCGAGTAAGCCATAAAAAATACTATATTTTGCAAAATTCTTGTAGTTTTTATGTTGTACTTGACGCCAATTTCAATATGTTGTACAACTCTTAAAGTAATTTTTTGCTAGAAAATTAATTTACATATACTATACGTAAGTTAGAAGTGAAAAATAAAAACATTCTAGCTAAAAAGAAATCAACTTCAAGAGTAACTAAAAAGTAAAAGATACTGTTTGGTATTAATTGAATCTATAATTGCATGTATGTTATCTGTTGTCATCTTTGTCAAACTTGTGTGAAGTCAGTAAGAAAATATACCTTCTACAAACAACACGTATTTCATTGAAAAAACCCTTTAAAGTGCACAAAGAATAATAGACTTAATCACGTTCAACAGATACCTTATTATGGTATCTAATAATAATGATGACATTTTGGTAAAACTATTCTGAAGCATCACTGAATCCTACGTAAAAAGAATCATCGAAACTAGCTTAGAACAAGTTATTGCTGAACATATACAGAAAAAATTACTCAAGGAATTCAAAACTCCTCCTTTCCAGGTACACAGTAGTGGTAGATTATACAAGATAACAAAAAAAGCAAAGTATGTTATTTATCAAAGCCTGTAAGCTGGGACAAGGTGTGCTTCGCTCAGGAGTTGCCATACTGATGATTGCTGGACAGCACCCAACCCCTTAATCGGTATGCACCGCGCCGCGTGCAATTCCAATAAAACACCGCCGGCTGAACGTGGCTCACTTGCAATATATCGGGATTGCCAGCGATTACTGATCTGCGAGCATTCGGAGGTTAACTTCCATCTATTTATAGATAGCAGGTCCATGATTAACATCAAATGCCAAGATCGCGTGCTGTTCTGGCCGTTCTGGATGGCTTTACTGTTGCAGCGACACCTTAGGTGGACACGTCCTTCGCATGGAAGACCACCATTTACCCAAAGAAGTATTTTTCTCGAAGTTGGCAGGACGCATTACCTACAAATCCCGCAACTTTCAATAATAGCGGGCGACATTGGTAGTAGGCTTCTATTTGGTCCTAATTTAAAAAAAGTCTAGCTTAGCGCGTGACGGTTTCGTAGAGGTGACAAACGTCAACCGATTTCATCATTTGAATACTGAACCATAAAACCATTTAATCGAAAATACTCAACGGATACTGTTTAGATAAATGTTCTAAGAACAACTATTTAATTATTATAAAGTAGCGGTGTCGGCTAGAACCCGATTCCAGCGTCAAGTAATTTATTTATACTGAAGGATTACATTATTGAAAACGGGGAACGTGGGGTTCCCTAATTTTTACATAGCCTAAATTAATCACTGATAAGGTAGCATCCGAACGGTGAAAGAATTTTTGAAATCGGTCCAGTAGTTTTTGAGTTTATTCGTTACAAAAATACAAATATTATAATAAAGTTAAATATTATAATATTAAAGTTGCACATAGGTTACGTTCCGGACACATTCCATTGAGAAAGTTTGGGTTCTTAATGAAAAAGTCTGATTCCGAAAATTGTTTACCTTGCGACATGGTTGAAGATGTAACCCACATTCTTATGGAATGTGTTCGGAACGAGGCATCCAGAATTAAGTTATGCGCGGAGTTAAGTCTGGAGAGATTGGACTTGTGCACAATATTTAATATTTTGGCCTCCCCTGCTTCTCAAGAAGCTAGATCCATGTACAAGTTTGTGATGAGTTCCTTGTCCGCGAGGAACTGATCACAAATATTGTATCCTACACTATGTATTCATATCCGTTTAATGTTAGTTTTATGTAAGATAGAATAAATTAATAAAAGGTACGATGGGGCTGACATAACCGATTAGGTTCAAAGCCCCTTTAAAATATAAGAATAAAAAATATAATATTATTAGTGTTGGGGGTTGTCTTTACCTTAATTTTTAAATACTCTTTTTCACGATGTGTTACATGCGCGCGCGTCTTCACAAAAATGGCCGAGAATAGTGATGTGTCGATTAATATCGATGAGATGGTTAGTGATGTGCTTTAACATGCCCCCCGGCGTTGAAGGTCTTGATCTTCAACAGTTTCTTCGTCTAATGGAAGTGGACAAATCCTATTAAAAGCTCGTGTAATGATGCCTTTTTTGGTTTGTATATCAGCTACTCTGGTTACTCCATCGACACCTGGATGAACTTCAACAATGCGTCCAAGATTCCATTTCATGGGGGGTGTTGTTTCTTCTTTTATGATGACTAGAGTGCCCTTTTTTAAGCTGCCCTTTGAGTATTTCCATTTAGTCTTCTGTTGTAACTCGGACACATATTCTTTATGCCAACGTGTCCAAAAATGTTGGCGAAGACTTTCAACACGTTCCCAGCGCTGTAGCCTAGTTGGATTAATGTTATCCAACTTTGGAACTGGCAGAGCAGTTAGAGGACGTCCGACCAGAAAATGTCCTGGCGTTAATGGATTTAGATCATTAGGATCTGAACTTAAAGGGGACAATGGGCGCGAATTAAGTATTGCTTCTATCTGGACTAATATTGTATAAAGCTCCTCAAAAGTTAAATGGGAGTTTCCTAAGACTCTGTTTAAATGAAATTTAAAAGACTTAACCCCGGCTTCCCAAAGCCCACCACAGTGCGCTGCATAAGCTGGAATGAACTTAAAATTGATGTTTTCATTAGCTGTTATATCGGAAATGGATATATGGTGTTGTTTTAGAAATGCACTAATTTCATTTTTAGCACCGACAAATTGTGTGCCGTTGTCAGATACAATTAATTGTGGCTTTCCCCGTCTTGCAATGAATCTACGCAATGCAGCAATGTAAGCTTCCTTTGTCAAACTAGTGACCAAATCAAGATGAAGACATTTGGTTGTGAAACATACAAAGACTACAACGTAAACTTTTATTAATTTGCATCCACGTCCTTTGCGATCAGCAGCAAGCAGTGGACCCCCATAGTCCACTCCAGCCGTTTGAAATGGATAGCCTGGCTCCAGGCGTTGCTTTGGTAGTTGTCCCATGATGGGATTTACCTGTTGAGCCTTAAGTCTAAAACACTTATGGCATTTGTGTGTGACAATCCTAGCTAAGTTGCGACCTCCAATGGGCCAAAATTGATCTC
The DNA here is from genome assembly GCA_949752895.1 of Dendrolimus pini. Taxonomy (NCBI): domain Eukaryota; kingdom Metazoa; phylum Arthropoda; class Insecta; order Lepidoptera; family Lasiocampidae; genus Dendrolimus; species Dendrolimus pini. The sequence continues at coordinate 25,125,475 of OX457128.1, forward strand.
TTATGGATGCTAGCAACAATTGTGGCCCTGCATGCATGAGTCGAAGGTGCTCATCCGTAAATATAAGTTTTGTTAAGCTATGTTTACAAGATAGCAAAATAGGGTGTTTTTTATCGTAAGTGTATTGTGAATTTTCTAATCTGCCACCTACACGAATTAAACCTGTGTCATCAATGAATGGAGATAAGCTTAAAAGTTTATTTTTATTGGATAATGATTTTTTACGTTGTAATGTATAATATTCATCGAATGATTGCTTTTGTGACCATTGTAATAGTAAATTGAATGAATTGTTTATTTCCTCTGTGGTGAGGGGTCCAAATAACTTTAGTTTTCCTTTTTTGATATTATTAGTAAACCGTAATACGTAAGCTAACGATCTTTTTAATTTTAATAATTTAGAAAATCTCTCGAAATTAATTAAGCATTCTTCTGGTTTAACAATGGTGGATGTGGTTGTAATTATTTCTGGAATTTCTTGATTCATATTGGAAAAATTATTAATAGGCCATTTGTTTTCTTCATCCAATAAAAAAATTGGTCCGTTCCACCACAGGGATAATATATGTAATTCTGACATGTTTACTCCTCGAGTCAACAAGTCAGCTGGATTAAGATTTGTGGGTACGTGACGCCACTCATAATTGATTGTAAGTTCTTGGATTTCCGCTACGCGATTTTTTACAAATTGTTTGAGTTTACTAGGTTGCGTTTGATGCCAACCCAAAACGATTGACGAATCGGTCCATAGAATGCATTTACTTACAGGTCTGCGAAATGACTTGAGAACTTTTTCAGTTAGACGTGCAGCTACAAGAGCGCCACATAACTCCAAGCGTGGAATTGTAGTGGGCTTTAATGGAGCTACCCTACTTTTTGCACACAATAAGTTTACATGAATTTGCCTTCTGGCTACTGATCTTATGTATAGACATGCACCGTATGCGTCTTGGGATGAATCACAAAATGTGTGAATTTCTATCGCACATTCAGGATTGTTCATAACAATGCAACGCGGAATTTTAATATTTGAAATATGTTTTAATTCTAAAAGGAATTTTTGCCAAATTTGAATGATATTAGTGGGCACTATGTCGTCCCATGACAATTTTAATAACCAAAGTTTTTGCAATAGAATTTTAGCTTGAATGACACATACGCTTAATAATCCTAACGGATCAAATATTTGTCCTATGACGGACAAAATAGACCGTTTGGTTGGGTTCTCGTCAGTAACTGGTTTTATGGCAAAATACAATTTGTCACTATTCGGTGACCACCCGAGACCTAAAGTATTTGATAAACCTTGGTCACCGAGATTCAATGTTTGTGTTGTATTGGATTCAGAAAGTTCTATGTTGGATCTTATTTTTCGCAAATTAAAACAACCGCTTGCTAATATTTTACAAATCCCTTCTTTTATTTGAATTAATTGATTTTTTGTTATAGCTCCGGTCACTAAATCATCGACGTAAAAGTCTTCATCAACTATTTGTGATAAGAGTTTGTCTTTGCATTCTAAATGGCCAATTGCCTTAAACAACGTACGGCTAAAAATGGTGCAGACGCTGTACCGTATGTTACAGTGTTTAATTTGTATGTTTTCAATTCTTCGTTAGGATCACTACGCCATAGTATTTGTTGTAAATGTCTTTGATTTTCATTTATAAGTACTTGTCGGTACATCTTTTCGATGTCTCCGGTTATAACGTATGGATAATGTCTAAATCTCAACAAAATGGATAATAAGTCGCTTTGTATGGTAGGACCGACCATCTGTATGTCATTGAATGACATGCCTGAACTCGTGGGTGCACTTGCGTTAAATACCACACGTAGTTTAGTGGTGCTACTATTTTCTCGCAATACACTGTGGTGTGGGAGAAAATATGAATTTTGTCGATATGTATTGGTTTGTGACATATGTCCTAACTGTATATATTCATTCATAAATTCTGTATACATTTGTTTTAATAAAGTTTGCTTTTGTAATTTACGTTCAAGCGAAAGAAAACATCGTTTAGCGCGTTCATGCGAGTCACCTAAGCAAGATTCTGATTTCTTGAGAGGAACCGCTACAGAAAATCGCCCGTCCGGCATTCGCTTATAATTGTGAACAAAGTTTTCTTCACATAAACGTTCTTCCACAGAATACACATGTTTCGAATTCTCCGATACCTCTTCAAGGCTCCAGAATTTAGCCAACTGTTCCTGTATTGTATTATTTGTCATTAACGTACATGTGAATGAATTTAATGGATTTGAATGTTTTGTATTAAGCCCACTGGTAGGCCCAGAAACGATATATCCGAGTCTGGTTTTTTGTAAAATTGGACAGTTTGTACCTAAACGTATTTGTTCTGGTTCAAGCAAATCCCAGAAAAGGTCTGCGCCGAGTAGAATGTCTATGCTCGACGGACAAAAGTTTTCTGGATCCGCCAACATTATGTGTGTAGGTATTTTTAATTTAGGTACATGTATTTGGTTACTACAAAGTGTCGCTATGTGTGGCAGCACTAAGAATGACATTTTGTTTTTGTATGAGGTAGTTCGCGATTCAATAAATGTGTTGCAACGCATTTTAATTGCTGATGTAGAATTATTTATTCCAACTACGGATGACTGTTTTTGTGTATGGTTTAATTGTAATTTACGAAATAAGGAATCCGTCATAAAAGAGGCTTGACTTCCTGAGTCAAGAAGTGCCCTAACTTCATGGCGGTGGTTGTCCTTATCGTATATGTATATCACTGCAGTCGATAGAAGTACACGCCCTGTCGGTTCGACTGAGAGCGATGTCGCACCTATGACTGGTGTTTCATTTGATTGCGATGTGTCTGTATGCAACATTGTATTATGTCTGCGTGAACATTTTGTGCACGGACCGAGTCTGCAATAAGGCGCCTGATGACCAGGGCGTAAGCAGTTTTCACATAATTTGAAATTCTTTACTACTTGCATTCTTTCAATGACTGATTGACTTAGAAATTGTTTACATTTGTATATCCGATGATTTCCTTTGCACAAGGGGCAAGGATATGTATGTGGCTGTGATCCTGGCTGAGGATGTTGTTTTGTATATGTATTTTGTATTGGATAAGTTTTAGTCACTGATGCTAAACCTTTATAGTGCTCGCCAGGCTTGTATCTTGAAGGTCTGGCGGTATTAGTGCCATGAGCATTGTTACTCATGGCTATGGACTCGAGTAGATCAGCCCTGTTTTTTAAAAATGAAGTGAAATTTTCCAATTTGATTGGATTTAAATTGCATTTATGTTCTTCCCATTCCCGTAATGTTCGAGGGTCTAATTTAGTGCTCATTATATAAATTATGAGGGTATCCCAAGAATGAGTGGGCTCACCTAAGCTATCTAAGGCTCTTAAGTTTTTAGTAAAGGTGTCTATTAATTTACGTATAGATTCAAAGGATTCTTTTTTAATTGGTTCTAATGAAAACAGCTCTTGAATATGATTTTGAATAAGCAAACGTGTGTTGTCATATCTGCCGCATAATAAATCCCAGGCAATTTTATAATTTTTAGAAGAAAATTCTAAAGATCGTATTACTTGAGCAGCGCTCCCTTCCAGGGATGCTCTCAAATAATGGAATTTCTGAATGTCCGAAATGGAAGAAGAATCGTGAATTAATGAAAGGAATGTGTCGCGAAACTCCAACCAACCCTCATATTGACCGCAAAATTTTGGTATTTGAATTGTGGGTAGTTTAACACTGCACCTCAATGTATGCTTCAAAACCCCATGTCTGTGTGGATCTTCGCCAGTGCCATAATTTGAGCTGGCAGAAGAGTGGTTGTCGTTATTGTTATGCACGGACTTATTATACTTAATATTTCTTGTGCAGTCGCAACGTTTGCATAAAAAAGGTTTTCAAAATCAGTACGCTCGGCTGCCTGTACCGCTATGTCCCTCTCATCCACTATAAGGCACTCAATTGAAGTTTGAATTTCCTCGAATTGAGAAAAAAGTGCATCTATTTTGTTTAAACGAACTTGAAGTTCTATAGTTTCGACTGATGTTAAATTATCCAACTTGTCTATATAATTAATAAAATTTGTCAAACGACCCTTAATTACACCACGTTTCTTAATTAATTCTTTAAGCTCAGTTGCCATTGTATTGGGTAATGGAAGAACAATCTTACAATCTGAATATAATGTATAATTTATGAATAATTGCAATTAATTGTTTCAATAAAATTATCGGTATATAAATGTCAATGAATTAGGTACTTTAAATTTATAACTCTTAATTGTATTATTGTTCTTTGGTATAAATTTGTCTGTTGTTTATAATTATCATATAATTCAATTTATTATTTTATAAATGTTTCATCTTAAAACTTAAGTAAACCGCTTAAGTGATGATATAATTATTAAATGATAGAAAAAAATGTCATATGTATTGAATCCCTAATTAAAATGTGTCATTAATACTGTATACAATTCAGTTCTAAACCTAAGTAAATAAATTATAAATCAAATCTGATAATAATGTATTATATTTATTTCTAATGTATAAATGTGAATATGAACTTGTTTTAGCTTGTATATTCGTTAAACCGTTTCGTTACCCCACCTTAGAATTTATTAGATTTTTATGAAAATTGGTTCACTTGTCTCTCCGTAACGTAATAGCAATATTTAAAAACAAAATAATTGCAGCAGGAAACGTATTCGAAGCTTACGCAGGCGTAGCCGCCGGTTTACACTTGTGTATGATAATCGTAATATGTCGGTACCTATGTAATTAATATTAATTTCGTATCATGTCATAAAAAATACCTAATTCAATGTTTAATTTAATTAGATAATAATTGCACTAATGTATTTGTTTAAAATATATGTCTGTAATCAATTTTATAAAACATTGCAGCCGCGCAGCGCACGTTTTTTAATGAATGTAGGTAAGATTGAATATGACCGTCGCCGGTCGGCGTTTGCGTTAAATTGTATTATGACGAATAATACGTATTAATATGACAATGTATTAGCTGATCAATGAATATTTCGATGTATATGGACTGTAACGTATGTATTTTTAAAAATCTAAGAGATAAATTGGAACGGACTCACTCATTTGCTCATCTCGCCTTATTTCCAGTTTTTGGCTATGCACTTTGTAATTTGAATTTTCACTTGTCTTCTTTGTATTAGGGCTCGTTCTTTATTGTATCCGGCCGATGGATCAGCATGTTGGGGGTTGTCTTTACCTTAATTTTTAAATACTCTTTTTCACGATGTGTTACATGCGCGCGCGTCTTCACAAAAATGGCCGAGAATAGTGATGTGTCGATTAATATCGATGAGATGGTTAGTGATGTGCTTTAACAATTAGTGTAGATTAAGATTTAACTTATAAATAAAACTATACTATAAATTAATCCCTAACAAGTATATACATAAATGAAAAAGTACAATCGGTCCAGTCCGAAGACTCCGTGTGCTCAATACATACACTAATCCTTTGAGCGAGGTAACCTCCAGTATTCCCATCCCCTTTGGTCTCAACCAGCTTTTTTTAATATTGTTTAAAGCAAGTTTCTTTGAAAATATTTTTGGATGTTTTACCTTTCATACTTCCAATAAGATGCGGAAGAGTGGCATTCACTACGACTTCACAAGAAAGTAAGATAAAGAGCCATTATCTACGACAACACCTCCATTTTTAGTAAAAATTAAAAAAAACTTAAGAAATGAGAGTTTTTAAATGTAAAGATCATTATCATCATTAGAGAGCTAAATCCCGGTTGCAATCACTTCAGAACCTGGGGTCTGCTTTGCTTTGTTTTGGATGTATATAAGAAGGCGAAAGTCCTGTCTACCAGGAAAACTTTAATATATGAAACGCTTAGACTATATCACGGGAAATCTGTACCTCAGTTAGAAATTACGCATAAACGTGTCGATAAATGCCAAGGACACATTAACTTTACAGCTCCTCTCGTGTATAATACAATTACCCGAAATAAAATTTTATGTTATTGTACTTACATTAAGGGAGAAAACGCTAGCCCCTATAATAATACAGTGAAAACTAGTTTTGGGTGTAGTAGAATAAAGAAAATGCTGTCTGATCAATGTCTAAGTTTCAAATAAATAAATTGTTGCCAATTTTAAAGATATTAGGACATAATTATATTGCAAAAGAAGTAGTACTACAAATCTTTAATAAACATTGCGTGCCTTTTAATACATCCCCACTTATAATTAAGTAGTTGACTAAAGTATGTACTCTATTTGATATAAAACAAGAGATATGGGCACTGTTAGCACGCCATACCAGTTTTAAAGGTCACGAGTTAAACATCTTAGTGTTCAGCAGTTTTTAATTATTTAAGCTTTCTATTTTGAGCTTTCGTAGCTTGTCGTTACGAGTGTAAAAAGCAGGCCGATTAATAACTGACTTCCTCTTTTGATCATATAATACTCAACAGCTATTAACACTCGGAATTGTTGTTACACAACTTTGTGATGTAATAAGGTACTGTGTTGCCTTTCGTTTGTATATCTTAATATTAATTGACTTACGATTATTTGTATGGAGCTTATGTCACATTCAAACCAGGAAGGCAAAGTTACGGTTATTAGGATAGAGAAACCGGTCATCATAAGAATAAAGTATGTACCTATAAGTATTCAACACGTTATTTCTCCACAACTTCTAAAAGCGTAACCCACAACTAATCAGCAATACTATCCAGGGTGGCAATGCAGCAAGCCTTCAATACTATCTAGGGTGGCAATGCAGCAAGCCTTCAATACTATCCAGGGTGGCAATGCAGCAAGCCTTCAATACTATCCAGGGTGGCAATGCAGCAAGCCTTCTGCGGAAGTTTTCCTCTGACAGTAATTTGCTACCTAGTTAATTTATTTTTAGTATTTAACGGATTTTTCAAAGTTAGTTTAGTTACATCATTCATTCAAATTCAAGAGTTTATTCAAAATAAGTTCTACTGGAGGAGACTTTTTAAAGGTCATATATGTAAGTCAAAATTAAAATCTACTTCCTATTCTATGTACACCGCGTCGCAATGTGTTATCGCTGTTTATAGGAGAAGAAGCGACAAAAAAAGTCCCCAGCAACACGTCGAGCTAAAAATAATTTCATCATAATTATTTATCTACCTCGGCCTCCATTTTTTAAAGTACGTATATACGTTGCTATACAATTGCTTTTAAAAAAATTAATGGGCTTGTAACATACAAAAAATATTGTTACAATGTTACCATAATATCATACTAAGAATTCGTACTGCGACATATCTGCATAGATTCCTTACATTTTATACAAAACATAAACGTTATACAGAAGATAGTATAAAAGATTCAGCGAGCAGCTATGAACATGCAATTTTGTTATTTAAATGTTCCTCAATAGTGTCGTATCCCTTTTAAAGCAAGGTACTTTTCAATTTAGCTTTAAATTAATGAAGGGCAGAACCAACACTTCATTCGGAATTTTATTGAAGACATTTATACCAATCCCCAAGAAAGAGGACAGTACTTTCTGTAATCTTAAATATGGGCATTATCATTCTTATTCATTCAGTCATTTATAAATTCACTAAAAACCTGAAAGTGAGTTAATTACTGTAACCTCTCTATTAAATATCCACAATGGTATTATGATATTCAAACTGAATACACTGAATATGCCCGTCAGGGCCGTATAAGCTCAGGAAGGCATTATTCATCAGAACTCATCATGGCTTGGCATGAATATGTTAGTATATTTATAAAATTAACCATCTTTTGTGATCTTCAATAACTCTGTACTCCATCAACATAATGTTTCTATTGCTTAAATAAAAAAGGTGTGAGCCGTCACGGGACACCTGGCAGATGTGAAACATCGAAATTAAAAAATAGTGTAAGAAAAAATGATTTTATTGTAAAAAAACTAATAATTATTCATTTCCTAGTTGATTTATTTTAATGGTTTTTAAATACAAGCTTTTGAGATCCTGCATATCATGTAGCAGCAAAGTTCTAGCCAAGACAAGTAAAACGAGCCCAAACACGACGGGTCTATCTTGTTTAGCATAGGAGTTCCTATGGCCACCTTCCGACTCCATCATCAGATCAGCCATGGTGCCATATTATTGCATTGTCACGCGATATACATATGCGTGCAAAACACAGTCACTTGCGCATGGCATCGCGGCGCCATGTTTAACACGCTATTACCTATAGACTACGTATAGTACATATATATATATACCATCGTATAGCGTGGCGACGCGTCGCCACGGAATGCGTCGCCACGCCAGAAATCGGGTTTACGTGCGGCTATAGATGTTTCACATCAATAATTATCTCTCTTGATATTTACACTGATTATAATTCACCTTCATTGAGGCATTGTTCGCGGTACGTCGAACACTTGGTGCGCTGACGAACATTCTCCTGAAGAGGTTATATTCTCTTTCTCTTATGACCATCCCCGCTTCCTTACACACGACGACGCTCCGCGACAGACATTTAATAAACCTTTTACAATACTTATAACGACAATTATTTCTATTACAATCCATCCCTGGTTAGGTCATGTCTGCTCTCCTGTTTTCCTGACAAAACTCAGAATTCGTGATAGCTCTACATGTGAGTGTGGTTTAGGTGAAGGTACTGTTGAGCACATTTTTTTTCATGATTTCCTTCCTCCTGATAATCCTCGCCCTGTTAATGTCAATTATTTGCTAAATTTATTTAACACATTCTCCGTACATATTTTATGTAAATTTTTAGACGTTAATAAAATTGTTTTGTAAGATTTCTTTTCTATTAGATTCTTCTAAGTATAGCTTTGTAGTTTCTATAATATTTGTAATATTTAATAATATGTAGGGACTGTTTCATCCGATTAATAATTTGTATTTACATATACAGATTTTACAGATATTATATTAAACTTTGTATTATAAATCTTATATATTGTATTTATTTATCTCCAGGTTTGCAGAAAACTTGTATAAATTACTGGCCAAATGTTTAGATTTATTTCTATAATTATTTTCCTTTTAACCTGCCTCTTCATACTCTAACATTGGCAAAATCATCAACGTTAAAATAAAATAATTATTTGTTGGGAAGTTGATCGGTTATAAATTGAAAAATTAAATTTAGAAACCCGTCAAACTTTCCAGGCATAGAGAAAATCCTATAAAAGGTCCATTTTGAAACTGGTCCATTGTGGAAAACATTAACGATCGGTTGCTATGAGTCAAATATAAAAGGCGCCTTTTATAGGTAAATAAGCACCTTTCGAGAGTGAAAAACTTTTTCAGTTGATAATTTTATAACGAACTTTGTAGCTTTTTCAACCTTTTTTGTTGCTGAATTCAATGTTCTGATATTTAATCTTTATGAATATAATGAAGCCCAAAATGTTATCTTAAATGCGATGGCGCAAGAATTAAATAGTTCGGTTGAAAAATTATTATTGCGTTTTATTAAATGATTTTTCTGATGTTTACATAGGGTCTTCAAATTACATTTAGTAAATTTAGAGGTATCCCGACTAAGTGGACAAGCGAGATGGAATGCTCCTCCGTCTCAGAGGAAGATCTTCCAGCGAAGCTATTTTCTATTATGCCACGCAGGCCGAGGACCATCTATTATTGTTGAAAATTTTAATATATTCTTTGTACATGTCAGGAATCGTTTGTGACCTCAATTATTAGCGCCATCTATTGGCTTGTAAGTGTTCCTCTATAAAGATCTCTACAATTTGATAAATGTATTTATTATGCCAGATACATGACATACAGACCGTCAACCTTAACAGATTTTTTTTGCAACATGGCTCGAATCTTTACATTCCAGAGACTAAATTTTATACATCCCTCAAAATATATTGACAAGCAAAACATTTTGAAGAACCCCTATTATACATATGCCGCTACGACCAAAATATATCAAATTATAGGTAATTATTCAAATCGGTATGGGTCGGGTCATGCGTCAGGCGGAATAAATATGCGTAAAACTGTGGAATATATTTTAATACCCCTTTTCTATAATTTCAATAAAATGTATGACTTAATCAAAAAGTAATTGGTTATTTTTACATGAATAAACTCTATACTACAAATAAAACTATACTTACGTAATAGAATAACAAAAATGTATAAGTAAAAAATTAACTCCACATCGCTGTCGGCGGGGAGAGTGCCCAAAACGCTGGCTGCATTTCCGCGTTGGACGGCAATGCTGCTGCGTACCCCTAAGTGCAAGGTAGCCATTTGGTCACGCGAGACCTCAACTAGCCGCGTCGAGAGTCTCAATAGAGGTGACGAGCTCAAGGGCCCCACGGCCCCAGGGTCTCGACTCCGAAAGCCACAAATACGTGTACCCACTACCAATGGATACATATTTCAATAAAATAGTGTACATTTTATGGAATTATACGTAACCGAGGAGGTTGTATAAGGCAAGTTATTCAAGTAAGTGAAACAAACAGTCCATTAGATGGGCCGTGAGACAAAATATAGTTTATATATATGTCACAGAACGGCCTCGTTCTCACGACATCATCTTTAGTTATTGCAGGTTTAGTGGGCGTCATCAGGATAAAATGCGAGCATAAAACACAATAGCCACGGTTTATACACTTTTAATTTAGATTTGATCAACATTATGACATAGTTTAGACCGAGCAGCGGGTTCAGGGCACCCGCTCATACTTTCAACTTCAATACTTTCTTTAAAACTCTCAAAGGTCCAACTCGACTTGTAGCCACCAACCAAATGCGTCACAAAAACTCCTCCGTCTACCCAAGTAGATATTACTCAAAGTATATAGGGCGCTGACTCCGCTCAAGACATGCTCTGCTCTCATCGGTCGTTTATTAAATTACAATATTCATAACTTTTATTAGGTTAGAACGATCTTTAAGTTATAGAAACATTTAACAAATCTAATTAAATTACATTAAGAATTTTAGAAGTAATTAAAATGTAAACAAATGATATTGTGCGTTATACATCCAAATAATAATCCATCCAACTATAACTTCCCTCCGACATATATATATTATTATTTGTATGTCTTTCAAGACCACGGGCCATAAAAATGGCCCGGACTTTTGGAGGGCTTGCGTGGGGCCATGGGGAGGCCAACACGTAGAGGCCCCTTGACAAATTTAATCTAAATGTGGTGACACTGATCGGCGATCGGGTATACTGTCTAAGGGGTGTAGAGAGGTGGGCTGCAGGTTCACCGAAGCTACTTCTGACGTGATGCCATTTATCACTTCCACCCCTGGAGCTTGAGTCTTAGCTTTAGCGATCTCCACTCCGTGCCGGCTGGTTAAGGCAAGCACGGAGTCGGGTACGAGGTGTCGGTACTCAGCTAAGGCTTCGCCACAAAGCCCCCCTATTATTATTTTATGTCAGATGGGTCACCCAATGGAATGTGGTAACCGTCCGTCGCCAGCCTTGAAAATAAGATGGTAGAAGTGAAATAGGAATAATGGGATAAGAGAAGCAGGAAATAGGCCCTTGGAACATTAATTCATCGCAGGAAACAAAGTATTTCCACGCGTTCATTTTATACTAACCGCAACTTCGTCCGCATGGAATTTTTTCGTGGAACCCTAATTTTAAATAAAGCCTAAATTACTCCTCGTAACATCACTATGTGCCAGTCAAAGTCCTGTCCAAATCGATCCAGCCGTTACAGAGATTAGCCGGAACCAACAGACAGACAAAAAAAAATTATATTTTGATATAAGTATCATTTAGTCAATAGCTATTATTTCCACATTACATATAAACATTTCATTTGTATTTATTTGTATAGACATTTCCACGCGCATTAAAAAAAAGCAGAAATAAATAATTTTAAACAAAATTATAAAGTAACTACACTACATTAAATAAGTCTGTTGGTGATGTGGGCGTTAAATCCGTCCGGACAGTACATCGAAAGGCTTTCACCCGAGCGAGGCGCAAACACTCTCACCGCACACGATCAATCATTAATCAATTTCAACTACTTGAGGCGAATTTAAAGCTTTCCTGCACTTATTTAGTGTTGAATAAGACAAAAAGTCTTTATAAAAATCTTAAAAATGTATATTCATTATTTAAACTGTGTTTTAACGGTTACTAAGCGATTTTTATTTTATTTTATATTTTGATACAATTTGAGATATTGACCATTTTTCAGTAACCTTGATTACATAACGTAGTATAAGATAGTCTAGAAGACCCTTTTTATCTGTAAACATTTTGGCTAGTTTGAAGTCTGTGTACCTATCGATTTTTAGAAATGAAAAGTTTATAACAAACAATATTTTTACTCAATATTTTTTACTGGAAGTTTTCCACGAGATATATAGCAGCTCATTTCAGATATTACTTCTTCAGTTGTATGGAGTATAAAATACTCATAAAGTTGGCTCCGCTCTTAGCACATATCCTGGCTCAATAGGCACTCATAACGCCGTAATGGTAGTTTTAGAAGTAGGTCTAAAACGCCCCGTACCGTGGGAATGGAAAGCACAGCCAAATCAGTGCCGGTGTGAACGTGTTAAAATTATTATTAGTCAAAACTAGTGACCCAACAATACCTGATAATAAATAATAGAGAGTAGTACACGTGTGAGGCGGTACATTTGTTTCGTACAAAATTGATTTGTACTATTTCAAAAAATTTGTCCCGCTACTACTCACGCGTCTAATGTAAGAGGCAGGACGGAACAAGGACAACAGTACAATAAAGCCTCTACGGATATTCACATGACAAAGAGGGGCAACATGACATGCACGACTGCTAGTAAAACGAGGTGACCGAGGCTGAACACATTCGTCTCTTAACGAACATTTCCGATCTAGAAGTTTTGTACGGTACAAATGAGGCAAAACCGCTCACCGCCTCACCAGACTTATCGCTTCAAATTTACTGCCGCGGTACAAAGCATACAAATCTCCTGGCCTCATTTGAAGTGGTACATTGTACTGGTTAAGTACAAAATGTCATGCTACTCTTACAAACTCATTTTAAAATCATGTCCTACCCATCTCTACCTGAAAAGCAAACCAATATTTGAAGGTAGACATCACTGTTTACACATCCGAATAACGTTAAGGTATTTCCCACAAAGTAGGATGGCCACACACTCACGGATGTCGCATGGGGCACTCGTGTGAAATGGCGTAATCTTTCCTTCGATATGTGAATATGTAATCCATCCGTTTCGCTTTCGCAGAAAACCAATGGCATTTGCTTGGTTGTTACGTCTTCAAAACGGCCACCGTAATAGGACGACATGTTCTAACGCGATGATGTGTAATGGTTACTAATCATGTTGAATCGTGTATTTAATATTTTAATATCATTATAAATGTTATGTCAGAATAGTCACCTTACTTCCATGTGTTTATGATTTCGATTCCTCTCATACAGAACGCAATATTTAGGGGAAAGTATATTATTGTTGTCAAGTCAAGCATATCAAGTCGTGGTAGCGTGATGGCTAGCGCACGCGTCCCAAACTCAAAGGGCGCGGGTTCGATCCTGGCCGGAACGCATGCACCACTTTGGCAGTTTTCTCACCCAACAACTAACGACTCTCTGCCCTGCCTCACACACAATACCGTCACCGCTATTGCGTAGACCACCTCCTGCTACTGCAGTGCTCACCTCTGAATTTACCTCGCGTAGCTAGCTTCTGGATCTCCTCTTGAACCAGGCTAAAATCCTCCTTCACTAAACTGCCCACTTAACTCGTCACTGTCTTCTACTTAACTGTTCTTCCAACTCTCTCGTATTGCATTTGTAGCTTTATTGTCTTCAACTGAACTACTCTATAGGCGCGCCTGTCGATGCTTATATTACGCGAAAGAATCTTGAAACCCATAATTTCGATCTTCTTTTCGTTGTTCTTTTATTTAATCTGTCCTTTTCTAAACATCTATCTATCTCTGTCTTTCCCTTCCTGAAACCTTCTATTCTAGAATTTCAATCTGTAATTATTCTTTTGTTCGTCATCTATCGCTTTCTAAAATGTATCTGCCTTTGTTTTTTTCTTCTAGAATCTTCCACATTTTTTTGAAATTCCTGAAACCAACTAGATCGTTCCACCGTCGCTCGCCACATTAGTATACAGGCTGTCATATACTATACCACTATTTAAGTTGTAAATTGATCTTTATACATAGAAAAACATTAATAACTAACCATGAATAAAGCACTATCTAAGATTCAATATAAACTCTGTTATATTTTTGACACGGCAAAATAGTTTATTCGTTTCGGAGTCAATGCATTGTCAGACGGTGAAAAGGTCACGCGAGACCGTGACAATGGCACGTATGAAGTTATAAATAGACTAAGGACAGTGCGATTCTGATTTTGCATTATTTATGCCCGAAATATCAACACCCATGAAATTGCATTTTAATGGACGGTATCGTTACCACTTTGCGCCGACAGGTCGGTGGGTTTCATCGCCAATCGAAATAGCAAGTTTAAATTACCTGAAGGTGTCGTTTATTTCTGATTAAAGACTAGATACTAAAGTTTATTTACTAACCGTAAATTTTGGTGCGTGTACAAAATACACTAAGGGTCGAAGCACACTGACGCAAACTCGAAGCGTCAAACTAAAACTTCACATAGTGTATTGGCCTCTGCTCAACGTATAGCAAACAATTATAATAAGAGTCAATACGAGTACACTATAAGTTGACGTGACGAAGCACTTCGACTTGCGATAGTGTGACCCTTAAACAAAATATCTTCGGATTATCATCAGTTGCAAAATATGTTGAAAAGCTGTAATATCAATGAATGCAGTAAACGTATTTTATAACTTCTCAGTTATTTCAGTTACTCGATACCGAAACCCCGCGCTAGCTCCTTTATTTTCAATCAAGTACAAAGAAACGAGAAGATTCTGAATTGTTTAGTTTTTCTTACTTTTGTAATATAGACAACATTTTTATGATATTCAAAGTGAAAACGAATAGTGCCAACTCTTTGAAATGGTCTATTCATGGTAACCCTGCTCGCAGGCAGAGAACTCATTAGAGCCTTAGCCGCCTGTACTTTTAATCTAAACATATACACAATACTGTTGCTATTGAATTCTATGTATTGTGTATATTTGTAAAGGTAGAGATAATCGTTGTAAATAAGAGTGGACACGCGTACACCAGCCAAATACAATTTGCTAGAAAAATAAGTTTTCAATATGTTACCTTAATATTATTATCAAAGTTATTTGCTATAAAATTACATTCTCAAAGATAACACGTTCATGTCGTAAATCATACAATCGAGTCAACTGAGACACTTTTTGTTATCTTACAAAATATTACAGCCTCCTTCAATGAATGTAATATAATAATTCTAACCAGTCTAAAGTTTTTACAATAAGTATTTATAGCCCTTTTAGATTTTTTGTAAGTCAATCAATCAATAACACTTTGTTGTGCAACAATACAAAAAAGAACTTACAGACTAAAACTATATCTAGTTATGTAGAAAGGGCGGTCTTATCGCTAAAAAGCGATCTCTTCCAAACAAACCCAGGAATGAATTGAAAATATAATGATGGTGGTTGTATACATAATACATAGCAAAATTTCTTACACTCTAGTAATAATTTTTATAAATGCAGTATGTAGGGATGTTCTATATATTAAATAGATATATACTTAATTTACATAATGACATCGTTTTTAATATTGGTAGCGATTTTGCTTGTCTGATAGCAATTGGCAGCGCGTTGCAAAGCTTTGACAGTAAATTTTATCACATGAAAAATAATTTAATAATTCTACATAGTAAATAAAGAATACAAGTATTAACCCTAGAGTTTTCGCTCTTAAACTTATTAAATCAGAATTAGAGAGAAAGAACACCTACTAATTCCTGGTGACTGGTGGCCAGTCGTAATGGGCGACAGAACAAGCCACAGCCAGATGGCAGGATAATTACTTGACTGGATGGCTACCACCTCTGATCTAGTGTATGCAGCTTTGGTGTTGCAAATATCCATAGGCGATGGTAACCGCTTTCCATCAAGTGGGTTGTCTGCCTGTATGCTGAAATCATGCATAAAAAATAAAAAAAACACTCTAGCAATAAAAAATTCTAATACTCTATAATTTACTGCAAATATAAACAACCAGCATATAATAGAATCCAGGGCTAGTTCCCCATTTCGCGAGCATGCATTTTTTATGAACCCAACACTCAACAGAGCTCTCACCGATTGAATTATCTGGAAATAACTCTCAATCGGAAAATCAATCAATTATTTACGCGTTGAAGGATAAAAACGTGGATATAATCAAATATTTAAAAGCTTAACACCGCTTTGCTATTTATTCCTAATAAAGGTTAACAAGTGTGATAATTTATCTAACACTAACTTCAATATACCACTAAAAACAATCGTACAACTTCAACTCACAAAACAAACAAGCCATATTAAAACACACAAAACTCACACCAACGCACACCACTACCATATTTACATTACATTACCCACACTGTACAAAAGAAACAAAAACACAAAGTCTTGTTTTGTCCATGGACCCAGATTCCTAGTTCCAGTTCATCCCAATAGCCCGGTACCTTTTGTTCTCATTTCCTACAATAGTCCTACACTGACCAGGGTTTGTGTAGACAGGAATAATCGTCGCTCAGTGTCACAACACATTTACATTAAATTTTTCATAACTGCATTTTTATAGCCCGTGGTCTTGAGAAACATACATGTAATACACAAATAAATAAATAACAATATTTATAACTGTATGGCTGTATACAAGTATTTTTTTAAATAATTTACCGTGCATGAAGCTATGGAACGTAGGTAGTTAATCTTAAAACAAATAAACATTGATTGCTATACCCCCAATAAACAATTGAATTAAATTGAATTGTTATCCAAGCCTCTAAAACGAAAAATTCTAAGCCATTAATAAGATGAATCGCGGAATGAAGTTTAACGAGGATTACATTCATTGTGTGTAGTGGTTAGTAATGCAGTGAGTCAACCATTTATCGGGCAGTAAGCCGGCAAGGCCGAGCGACAATGGAGCGCCTTAACGAGGTCACGCGCGATGCAAAAGTTGTGTACGCCACCGCCGAAACTACAAGGACGCGTGAAGGTTGCACCTAGCGAAGCGAAGCGTGTGCGGATTGTATGTGTTATCGGTCAAGGCACCTCATGGCCTATATCTTGTTATTCGTTCACTTGGCTTACCATCGGTTGAATTTTGATATTACGGGTATAATAATAATAACCCATGTTGCCCCTGCCTCTTATGTCATTTTTTGAGGCCCATGCAGAGGTAGCGAGTCACCGTCTGCCCATTTTTTCATGTTCCCCGAACATTGCGACGGGCAGACGTCGCATAGTCCCCATATTTACAGACCCCTAGTACCACTAGCAGTTCACCCACATAGCTCGGTACTTTTTGTTTTAATTTCCTACAATAGTCCTACACTGGCTGGGGCTTGTCCTTGGGTGCATTACTATATGGTGTAGACAGGGATAAGCATCGGTCAGTGTCACGCCACATTTACATTAAATTTGTCAAGGGGATGGGCCTCTACGTGTTGGCCTTCCCATGGCCCCACGCAATAAGCCTGATTTTGTGATGGAAAACTCCGGTAAAGTTGTGAGGTCTTCGGACCAACAACAAAGTCAATTCCAATAAAAAAACAAAAAAGCGCTAGTCATAGTTCGTTGTTACCTAGCGATGACTAGACGTATGCTGCTCCCATACGATTAATGCGAGTTGTTACCTAGCGATGACTAGACGTATGCTGCTCCCATACGATTAATGCGAGTTGTTACCTAGCGATGACTAGACGTATGCTGCTCCCATACGATTAATGCGAGTTGTTACCTAGCGATGACTAGACGTATGCTGCTCCCATACGATTAATGCGAGTTGTTACCTAGCGATGACTAGACGTATGCTGCTCCCATACGATTAATACGAGTTCCAACGGCGATACAATAGTAATGTCTGGTGGTACTACTATTGTATCTTCGTTCCTACACAGATCAACTGTTGTTAAGATCAGCCTCAATATTATAACTGAAAAAAATAATGTAATCAATTTCAAGATATCCCTAACACAGCTATAACTTAACTTAGAGAAACATTTATTTCACTTATATATTAGATAACAAATCAGTTATTGAACCACAGAAATGTAGTGAATAACTCGATTATAATTTCGAGTGCTAATTTTTATCGCTTCAGAATGGGCTATATTACACTGTCAATAATATCACGCGATACTCGTTTTATCACGATAATACTGATGCACTATTGATGGTATCGTAGTATCGTGATAATATCACAGGTGGCTTCGATATTATTGACAGTGTATGCGTATTGTGTTAATTATTTTCTGTCAGTACTCACTCGCAGTCATGGCGGAAGGAAGTGCGCGGCGTAACGAATTGCACCCCGACGACGCCGCGTCTCAACAAAATGACCAACTTAAAAATGATATAAAAGATTTTCTTCTTTCATACGAAACATGCTCCTCTCTATGGAACCCTAAAAACAAAAATTATTAAGTTTTTCTCTCGGCGATATAGCTTATGTTTATTTTTAACCGACTGTCAAAAGGAGGTTCTCAACTTGGCCGGTAATTTTTTTTATGTATGTACACCGATTACTCTGAGTTTTATGAACCGATTTGTGTGATTCTTTTTTAGTTCGATGCGAAATAATTGCCATTTTGCCATTTGGTCCTCTATAAAATTAACATACTTTGGCCCAGTAGTTTTCATTTTATGAACATTTTTTTATGATAATTTTTTTTCATTCCGTTCCATATGTACACCGATCACGCTGAGATTTATGATCCGATTTACGTGATTCTCCCTTAGTTTGATGCGGACTATTCGCCGTTTGGTCCCCTAAAAATTTGACATAGTTTGGCCCAGTAGTAAAATTAAAAATTAAAAATAAAAATTAAATTTTAACATATATGTATGACCTTCAAAAAGTGTTCTCCAGTGGAACTTATTTTGAATAAAAACTTTTGAATTTTGAATTTTGAATTTTGAGTAGTTCATTTAATTATTTTTTTCCGTTCCCGTTTCTTGGGACCTATATTTTTTAAGGCGCGCGGCACCTTTCGTAGGCTTACCCATAGTCAGATACTAAAAAGTAACAAATAAAAAACTTCGTTTAAAAAAACCGACTTCAAAATCTAAAAAGTATAAAATAATTTATTTCTAAAGCTATTTTATATTACAATATCTTATTTTTATGTTTAGTAATATAAGGTGAAACCAAGTTTAAAAACTTCTCAAATTAGTCTTCACGTATTCTTAAATATTAGCGTAATCATTTAAATCGTCGCCCAAGAAACACAACTACATTCCAGTAACGTCAAAGGCTTACTGAAGTGGTAATACTGATGATAATACTGATAAGTGTAATAGCCCAATTCAGTATTTGCCATCTTGTGATAATATCCTGATTCCAGGATCGCGATATTATTGAATGTGTAATATAGCCCAATAGCAATGGGCGAGTGTTGATACCACATGTCCATGTTCTAATGTCATGAAATTGTTAGCTAAAAGCTTGTGTCCATTAATGATAAAAAAAACGGATAAGTGCCTGTATGATTATATTGAATTTTTTTTTGTAGATTTCAGAAAAAAACAGTTATTCATTTTGTTTTTCTAAATGTCTCTATCCGCAATTTTTTGAAACTTGATTATAGGTTCATAAGTTTTTTAGGTATTGGAACCCGAAAAATAGTTGTAACTTATAAATCGGAACTTTATTCAATAGTTAACTTTTCGCCGACGCTAGCTGCGGGTCATACCCCCGAGAGTGGCTCTATTATACTTACATAAAAATCTAATTCTGTTTTTCATATATAAACCTTCAGTAAATCATCTAACAGAATCTAACTGATAGAAAACCGCTTAAAAGCGGATTAGCAGACACAGACGCGGAAAGGAATTTTGTTTTATACTATATAAAAAACGATAACTAAAACCATCAAACTTTTGGAAAGTATATCAGAGTATGAAAGTGTTGCGGACAGAGAGCACCCCGTGACCCGCCCGCCGGAGCACAG
The DNA here is from genome assembly GCA_949752895.1 of Dendrolimus pini. Lineage (NCBI taxonomy): Eukaryota > Metazoa > Arthropoda > Insecta > Lepidoptera > Lasiocampidae > Dendrolimus > Dendrolimus pini. The sequence goes on from OX457128.1 coordinate 25,145,578, forward strand.
CGTCTTTTCACACCCTGCATGCCGCCAACGGCCATAGCTCGCGGAATTAGCAGCTAGGCGTCGGACGGAACGGGGGATAAAAGAATTGGCACTGGAGACCGAAAATTGTTCACATTGCTCACAATAAGGCACATATACACACTACTTTACTCTCTGCCATTCTACATTCTCGCTGTAACTTGTCTATGTATACTTTTAATTTAATTTTAAATAACGCCAGGAATAAGACATAGAGTCCACATCGAGTTTTATTTGGAAGAAGCAACTACCACCAATAGAAAGTGTTCTAAGCCTCTGAGCAGACTTCATTAATGAATGAAATTCAATCCTAAGGGTATTAAGGACACGGTATAAAAGAGGGTAAGTTCGTAATTTCGAAAGATCGTCTAAAGTCATCTTTGTACTATGGATCGAGGGGTATCGAGTTTAACTTGCGAGCTGAAAGGAAACTACAAGAAAATCTATCTAATAATAATTATAATAAAACTTTAGTGTTTGATTTTCTTGTAACTTTATTCGAATAATGTTTAAATCACTTTCTTGTGCAATAATTCCCATTTTCTGTTATCGAAGATGTATGTACATGTACTAAATTTTATTACAATAAATTCGATTTACATACATACTAACGAATAAAATAGGAAATAATACAATATATAACATTTCATAACAATCTGATCATTTGCATAACCCATAACCTACATCAAAATCATAAAATTCAATATAACATTCATACTCGAAAAGGACACTATTAAAACTATTGATAGAGATAACAACATAATCTATTGAACTCCCGGTGCAGTGTTCATTTTTAACAAGTATGAAAAATACATATTGTATCTATTTAAATCCGTAAGATACAGACCAGACCAAGCTAATATCTTAATCCCACATATCTTACTACACTGGATTTGCAATCTAGGCCACTTGAGTCAATCAGATATGCAGCGATCACATAATACCTCGTCCGTTGATCTTGACCAAAACAAACCAATAAAATTAAACGGTCGTTCTCTTATTGATGTAATAAAACACACTTTGAGAGCAGATATTGCATCCATTTATTGCACGCCTGCTATCGAACCAGCCACGTTGTAGTACATCATCGAAACAGCAACTGGTGTTGAGCCGTAAATCATCCGGCAATTGGCAGCCGGCAACGAGTGGCCGACGCCATTGGCCTCTAATGCGAGCGTACGCGTGCGAAGATCCATAACTGCTTTAAATCAATATTTGGATGTTTTATCTTATTTTAAAGAATGACTTAGATTAATTATTATGAAAAAAATGTATGTCTCTCAAGACCACGGGCCATAAAAATGATCCGGACTTTTGGAGGGCTGGTTTGGGGCCATGGGAAGGCCAACGCGTAGAGGCTCTTTGACAAGTTTAATCTAAATGTGACGTGACACTGACTGGTGATTATCCCTGTCAACACAACATAAAAATTCATCCAAGGACAAGCCCCGGCCAGTTTAGGACTATTGTGGGAAATTAGAACAAAAAGTACTGGGCTATTGGGGTGCACTGCTAGTAGTAGTAGGGTCCTGGGAATATCGGTACTAAGGCTTCTGCCCGTCGCAATGTTCGGGGAACATGGAAAAATGGGCTGACGATAACTCGCCACTCCCTGCATGAGCCGCAAAAAATGCCATAGAAGACGGGGGCAACATGTGTCAGTGGCTAAGGGGTGTGGAGAGGTGGGCTGCAGGTTCACCGAAGCTTTAATTAAATTTTGTAATATTAATACAAAATAGATAATAATCATTAATTATAATAATAGGCAGAACAATTTGCACGCCCTTGAGGCATACTCGTACATGTAAAGTTATGAAATATTCCTACCATCTTTTTTATGTGCCATGTTTTGTGCAATAAATGATGATTTGATTGATTTATTTGATGATTTGTGATCAGCCTACAAAATTAGGCAAATGACTTGCGGTTACTGTCGGAGTCAGTCCTGTACTCTACTGTCCTCATCCAGCCTTACCTAGGCCATCGGAACATCTGTATGGCGTCCAGCATTACATTAACTAAGACACCGTGTCCACCCTGTGACTCGTATTCTCCTTTGGTCATCAGTCCTGAGACGGACAAATTGATTAAAATAGACACAAAGAAGAAAAACGTACACAAAGAGCACCTTCGTATTAAGCACGTATTAAGAGTAAGTCGTGGTAACGTAACGGCTAGCGCACGCGTCCTAGACTCAAAAGGCGCGTGTTCGGATCCTGGCCGGAACACATGCTCCTCTTAGGCAGTTGTCGGACCTATTGTGCATATTGTTACAATTATCACGTGCTAAGAACGGCGAAGGAAAACCTTGTCAAGCGCCTTGGACAAGCATAGCAGGTATATTCTCCGTTCCCCTATAGTGGGGGGGCCGAGCCCAGCAGTAGAACGCTTAAGGGCTATTATTATAAGAGTACCCCAATTCATCTCTTCGCGCCGTAGGTAGGCTAGGTTAAGGGCAAAAATTCTTCTTGCCAAAGAACAGGCACCAATTCTGACCCTAGACTTAGCTGTAGCCTGACCTTGACCTCATCCCTAGCGAAATATGTATTTCTTTACTAAGGATGAGACGTGCACATTGAAACAGGAATGATATATACCTTAAAATTGCAGATAGTGATCTAAGAATCATACAAACATACGTACAGTAAAATTAAGCTCACATTTATTACTATTATTTCCTGAAGCTCGAGTCTTGAGGGAATGGGTAGAATACAATATAAATAAGTTAAGTTTGCTATTATTGTACCAGATCCTTTGTTGTATTATCTTTAGAAAATATAGCCCACATTAGAGTTGTTGTAAAATATAATATGTATGATATTACTACTTTGTGGATAGAGCTCTTTGAACACAACACACATTGCCTTTAATTTTATAGTATTTACATTGTACAATGATTCTAAGGAATATTATGGTAGAATAATAAATGGCACTTTATGGCAAGTCAAAGTCATGCAATAAATTGTGCATACGGTTAAACTATCAATCAAAAGCTTGACTACTGTCCAATGTTCGTCCTTAATAATGGAGACGATGGGTTTTAGCAAAAAGCAATTAAACAAAGTCCATTGAACCGGAATTAACTGAATAAAATTGGTGCGATGCAAGGACGGAGGGTGCGCGTGGCGCGGATTTTTTTTGTTTTTTTTTGTTTGAGGCGAGGAAAAATGCTGACCGATTTACGCACTCTCAGGGCCGTCACTAAGAAACGGCGCGCATCCATCGGGGGCGATAACGCTAGCAATAGTATGCTTAGTTTGCGCTTCGTCCGCGATGGCTTGACACTGAGGAGTGTGGAAGACTCAGAGCGATGCCGCACGGGCGAGCAACCTCAATACCCACTAAAAAACCTCTCCTCCCGTCGACCCTGCGCTTTGTTGTGAAGGAAAGACTGAGATATAGAACATAGTTACGCAACAGTCGATCCAGCGCAATAAAGTGCCTGGAGTGTGCCCTGGGAGAACACACCCCACTTCGAAACGGGGGCTGAATCCCTTGCGTTGTGGCGCGGATATTACACTAATCTCCGTAAAGCTATACACCTTTCGAATGTGCAATAAATATATAATAATACAGATGGAACTGACTGTTCTATCCTACTTTTCATCATAGCCTTATAGAAAATTTATGAAATGAAATAACTAATGTAATATTTTCTTAAGTTTTCGCGACCTGTATAAATAACAAAACTACTTTTTACCGGTTTCAAGCGCTGTATTTTATTTGATTTTATTATTCCAACGTTTCGACCACTTTTCAGTAGCCGTGATCACACACGACAATGATGTCAAGTGTCAATGAGTAATGTTTAAAAAAATTCACCTACCGCCAACTTTTCGTTTTAATTTTTAGTTTAAATATTGTTTATATATAGGAGCCTAATCTAATTCAAAACCGCTTCACAACATGTTTTAGCTTGAAGAGAAGAATCGGCGCAAGGAAATTTTCAGCCACATGCCGAGCTCTAATAATTTTACTTAATATTAAAATGGGTGGGGGGTAAAAGAAAAAGGGAAATTGTCAATACACCAGAACACAAACCAACTTGTGCTTAGTGTTCTGGTGTACGCACAAAGAGCTCACAGTGTCTTGAGGCCTGGCAGTTGTTTTTGCTGGGTTTTGGACTTAATAGTTAGGACTTAATAGACTTAATAGTAGTCGGCTGATCTAGAGAGCTGATCATTTGCTCCTGTTCAAAATGGAGCCAAGCTGTTGTGGCTGGTGTTTGCGTTAGTATGCGCTGAATAAATCCACTTGGTCTATGATGAATTCTTGATACGTTGCACTGGCTTTCTTTCATGGCTATAGATTTATAAAATTCAATTGAATCGACTTTTCATTTGATATCAGACCGAAGCTGGGAGCTGGCTCGGCCGTTGCACTCTATTTAGTATTCCAATATCATTTATGGTTCCGTACCAGTTTTGGCGAGAACAGAATCCTTACAAAATCGTTATTTCATCCGTTTATGGATCCGTGTCAGTTCTCCCCCGTGTTCCAAATCTAGCCCCAACCGGTAATCTTACGCACGTCGTCGGACCACCAGGCTAGCCGTCCTACACCACATTTACTGAGTTGTAGCCTCTACCTCAGGATACTTTTGCTCCATCGTCCATTGATCCTGCGGTAGATATAGCCAGTCAACTACCACTTTAGCTTGCTCACATCTGTTACTCGGTTCCCTTATCCCTCAATCCCTCAGAGAGACATGTATTGAAGTCATGTTCAGCTTCCCATCTCTTTGTCTACTTCCTAGTTCTTGAGCAAACGCAGTTGACTTTTTCACCTTTACGGGACCCTTTAATATACATAGTTTGCAGGACTTGGCTGATTTTTATCGAACCCCAAGTTTATGTAGACATAAGTAAATGTTCTGACTGAATATCCTGACCTACTGGGCCGAGACATGGACACTGACGGCAGGATTGGTCCACAAGTTCCAAGTCGCTCAACGGGCTATGGAGCCCGAAAAATTAGCAAGTTGAAGTGGCTGTATGCCGGTCACGTCTGCCGCAGGTTCAATGGCCGGTAGAGCAGACGAGTCCTCGAGTGGAGACCGCGTCTCGGTAAACGAAGTGTCGGATGCCCTCCAGCCCGATGGACCGACGACCTCCGCAAGGTCGCCGGTAGGCGCTGGATGAGGAAGTCAGAGGACAGGGATAAGTGATGCCAACTTTGGGATGTATACGTCCAGCAGTGTACTACGAACGACGAAAAGTAAACGTTAGAATCATCTTTAATTATACTTAGGGCCAATTTTTCACCCATCAGATAAAACATATTTATAGGACAAACTACAACATGAACAAATTAATAATTAGAGCTGCGCATTATACAACAGTTGAATTATTTCACTTTTAAGATCGGTCGGATTATAATTTATTAGATGTATACCTTTTATCTGATGATTAAAAAACCGTTAAAGTTGTGTCTCTCTTCCGAATGGTTGTTTCCACTTTCGACCGAAACGATAACCGGCCGCGGGTCGTGACGCACGCGGTTATTTTTGACCGACCAATAAATAAATGTCATATTTATATCAAAGCTGTTGATTAAATAAAATTTATAGAGTCCGATAATAATGACAGCTAAACTATATTTCATCGAAGAAGAGATAAAATGATATTTATAACACGGTGCTAATGTAAAGTGGTTACTTTTCTTATTGTTATATAAACATTTTGTGTTATTTTACTTAAGAAGTGAAATATAAACTCCATTTTGGAGACTAGATCTTATTTTGGGTCACAGGGCTGCTGCAATTATTATTTTTTTGTTATTTTATGAGTAACAGTCATATTTTTATGGACTCGATAATAATTTCGACTTTCAAGTTTTCAACATTCAAAAGAGTGTTTTCTCTATTACACACTTTATCTCTCAAATCAGGTTAAAATTCAAGTTTTTGACCGTGATAGAATGGAGAACGAATACTAAATCCTGGTGCCTGCTGTAAAAGGTGACAAAATACCCCAGCTAGGTAGGATACTCGCCCATCTGAATGACCATTCCCCCATGGTCTAGATTAATCTAGAACATGCCACCGGTCAAGTTCCAATCCTCGTTTTAAAGTGCAAGGCAGCACCCTTTGTGTTATAAATATCCACAGCGGGCGCTAACCACTTTACATTAGGTCGGCCATCAGCCTGTCTGTTATACTTCAACCTATCCGTGCAGGAACGCAGAAAATATACAATTTCGTAGGGTCGGGTGGCCTGTCGTAAGAGGCGACTAAATAACCCACAGCCGGGTGGTAGCGTATTGGCCCATCTGGATGGCCACCACGCCTGCTCTAAAATATGCCGCCATAACAGCCTTGAGTTATGTTCCGATATGAGTGGCCCGGTGCCAGTCAACCTTTAACACTCTTGGTGTTACAAATGTTCATAGGTTATGGTAACCGTTTTCCATCAGGTGAGCCATCTGACTGTCTGCTCAAATTCACGTAATAAAAAGACAAAAATGAAAACATAAGTTCCTTTTTGTCTTCCTTACTGACGCCTAAACATTGTATTTTAAATTATAAACCGGTTTAGTCACACATTAATCTGGAAAGGGCCTAAAGTCACGCAGGTCTAAAGTAGACCCTACCAGCGATAAGGGTCGTGCCGCCATTTGCATATCAATTGCAGTGCACTTGTTTGAGGCACTCCCCATTTTGTGGCGTTTTGGAGGTGTCGGATTACATTAATAGAGTCTGGATAATATGCATTTTGAATTTATCGATAATTAAGAATTAAATGAAAATTCTACTGTTTAGAGATCTTTGTCTTTAATGTCATTAGATATAATTTTAGATTTGAATACTTATATATCTGGCATATAGATATGATAGTGATATTTTTATACTGGGGGCAGTTCCGGTCTCCTAAACAACTTTTTTATATCAACTTAAACATAATTTGCTTATCTATCCATACTGTTTTATATTATAAGTGCAATTGTGAAAGTGGCTTTGTTTGGATGTTTGTTCCCTGTGCCTTCTCTGTGTCTTTTGGAATGACGCATCTATCGTGAGGGGTACTTTTGATAACAGGGATTTAATCGTACATAAAATATTTATATAACGGTAAAAATATAAGAAGTTTGATCCATACAAAGATGAATTCGTAATTTTAAGATCGACGATAAATGAAACAATTATCCTGAAATATGATTACTGTTCAGCAAAATATTCAGTAAAAAATTTAATTAAAAGATTGCGAGAGATGCAGTGACGCATATGTAAAACGTGCTGTACTTCCGCAATAGCAAAAGCAGAAGATCTGTTACATCAGTAAATACTACTTATCTACTTACAAGTATTGCTTACTGTAGGTATTTTTAACAACGCCTATGGACATATGACATCCTGTAACTTATATAATAACGTACCCACTTGAAAAACTCTAGTAAACTGTTTTGTCGTGCGTAATTTTTTGTACCCTAATGGTATTCGGATTTACTTTTTTAGAATAAAAAGATATTTTAGTCATAAATAATATAATAATAACAGCCCATAAATGTCTCACTGCTGGGCTCGGGCCTCCCGCTATAGGGTATCGGACAGTATATCTACCACGCTTGTCCAAGGCGGCTTGGCAGGTTTGACACATTGGTCATCACGATGTTTTCCTTCGCCGTTGTTAGCACGAGGTTATTGTAACACTAAGCACATTAGACCCGAAGACTAAGTGATGCACACGTTTCACCCAGGATCGACTTATATTTTAGTGAATCTGTATTTAAATAATAAAAACTTCGCTCATATTAAGTGTCGATGTTATTTTATTTTATCGACTGTTAGCAACACTAGTTGAAATGGTTTTGCTCTCACCAGCCATGTTTGCGGAACCCGGCTGCACCCCTTAATTGTTAATCATTTTGCCACGTAGATTGGCAACGCGGGCACAATGGGGATTCCCCTTTATTTTCATAACAAAGGGGCGAACTGGTGAAGGGTGGGAACACTGCTCTTTGTCATTCTACCATTGTTCATGGTATACGTTAGTGCCATTCTAGTGATTACTTTTATTACATTTTCGAAAATTCACGAAGGCACGGTCGAAGCATCATAGTTACAGGGGTAGTATAAAAGTCGTTGGGTGAATTTCATATAATTTTCTGATCTATTTTAATATTATAAAGAGGAAAGATTTATAATTTTGTATGTTACGAACGAATGTAACGAATAAACTCAAAAACTATTAAATGGATTTCAAAAATTCTTTCACTATTAGAATGCTACATTATCCCTGATTTATATAGGCTATACCAAAATTAAGAATCCCTACTAAAACTTCAATAATGTAGTTACATTATTGAAGTTTTAGTAGGGATAAGTATATCAATATAAACACAATACTTGCCACTGGAATCGGGTGTTACGATTTTGATGAAATTGTATGTGTGTGAGTGTGGTAATGAGTAGTACACGTGTGAGGCTGTACATTTACCCGTACAAAATAGATTTACACTGATACGGCTCAAAATTTAAAATGTGCTACTTCAAAAATTTTGTCCGGCTACTACTCACGCGTCAAATGTAAGAGGAAGGATGGAACGAGGACAACAGTACAATAAAGCCTCTACGGATATTCACATGACAAAGAGGGACAACATGACATGTACTATGTACGACTACTAGTAGAATGAGGTGACCGAGAGCGATCACATTTTATAAGGTACAAATGAGGGAATGCCGCTCACCGCCTCATTGGCCTCGTCGCTTTAAATGTACTGCCGCGGTACAAACCATACAAATCTCCTCACCTCATCTGATGTGGTACATTGTACTGGTTCAGTACAAAATGTCATGTTACTCTTACAAACTCATTTTGAAATCATGTCCTACACAACTCTATCTGAAAAATGATATGAAATGAAATTTATTAGCAAGTAAGTAAGTTAAAGCAAGGCAATATTTGAAATAAAGTACATAATAAATTAAATGTATTATGTCTCTTTCAGTTACATATTTTATTATTCATTGGATAGATGGATGAACAATTTCTCCACACCCTCTTAAAATACTGACGGACTAGTGTCCTTATTCCTACCGCCGGCTGTAGTTCCAGGTAAGTACCCAAGTACTAAAAATTACCTTGTGGATTTGTGCCGTCGGGTTACCAATCCCACCGTGTACGGTACAGCGTGGTACGCCGTATTTTATTATTAAGAGAAAAATAAAACATCTATTACGTAAATCCCAATTATTCACAAAAAGTTGAAATTCCCTATGTTTGTCAGGAATTTGGCCGTTGGTCGGGAAGCCAAACGCTATCCAGAGCAATAAAAATGAAAATTATTATTCTGTTTCCTTTTAAACTGTTTGTGGTTTTCTTTATTGAACCATTTCGTTTACACAAGTTCGTCCTTCGCCCGTGAAGAGAATCGCTTGTCTGTTTGTTTGATTGTGTGCGTTGTGCGGCTCACAGCCGTTACGAAACGGGCCACATGGCCAACAAGCGGTGCACAGCAAAACTATATGCAGTATGTCAATACCAGGCCACTCAGAAAGTATTTCGAAAAAAGTATTCATGTATGAGAGACTGGCCAGATATAATCTATTTTGAAAATATGATTATTTATAACTAAAAATAGGTACGTTCCAATTTACAAATTTCCCTCCACATTGTTTGCGAGATAATTTAAACCAAAGAAGCATTAACATCGAATGGTACGCTACCAAATGCTTGCTAGAAGTTTTCTCTGTTGTGAGTAACAAGCGGCCAAATACAGGGCTCCGCAGGCTACTGCTTCACCATAAATTCAAATTCAAAAGTTTTTATTCAAAATAAGTTCCACTGGAGAACACTTTTTGAAGGTCATACATATAGGTTAAAATTTAATTTTACTTCCTAGTCTATGTACACCGCTTCACGTGTTATTGCTGTTAAGGAGAAGAAGCGGCAAGAAACTCCCCAGTCTAGCTAAAAATTGTTTTTCTTTATATTTATTGTTTTATTTATATTTAAGTTCTTTTTTAAAGTTTTATACAGAATTATGTAACAGAATGACTTTTGAAGAATTAATGGAGTTGTAGCAAACAGTGCATATTCAATAAGACAGGGCGCATATAAAATAATATAAAAGGAAGCATATAAAAGGATAGAAAATATTATTATAGTTATAAATATAAAGACATAACGTACTATTTTTTTAATGTAACATATATCCATATATTCCTTACAAGTACGGCAAGATAAAAACGTTATACTCGTGCAAAACACAGTATAAGAGGTTGGAGCCAGCTGCTATGTAAATGACGTTTTGTCATTTAAATATTCTTCAATAGTGTAGTGTCCCTTTTTAAGCAAGATACTTTATAATTTAGTGAAGGGCAGATCTAACATTTCACTCGGAATCTTATTAAAGAACCGTATACCAACCCCCAAGAAAGAAGACAATACTTTTTGTAATCTAAAAGATGGCAATATCAGTTTATTACAATGCCTGGTGTTGAAATTGTGAACATCCTTATACTGCTTGTAGGGACTCAAATTATTACGAATATAAATTATATTATTGAAAATGTATTGGCAGGTGACCGTCATAATACCGATTTCCTTAAAGCGTTCCCTAAGAGACACCCGAGGGCCGAGGTTGTAAATTGACCTTACGGCTCTTTTTTGTAAAACAAATATAGTCTCTAAGTCAACAGCGTTGCCCCAAAGTAAAATACCATAGGACATGACACTATGAAAATAACTAAAATAAACTAGTCTAGCAGTCTCTTCGTCAGTGAACTGCCTAACTCTTCTGACCGCATATGTAGCAGAACTAAGCTTTCCTGAGAGTCTAGATATATGAGCGCCCCATTGGAGATTCTGATCTAGGTTAATGCCTAAGAATACAGTTGAATCTACTAGGTTAAGTCTAGTGTCGTTAAGGGAGATATTAACATCGTATTCTTTTACATTGGGCATAACAAACTTAACACATTTAGTTTTATTCGGATTAAGTTAAGAGTACGGTAAACAACGAGTCCGCCCATACGATGCTTAAAACGAAGGACTTCCTGGACAGCACGCCGGTCAAACTCCTGGGTCACCCTCCTTACAGCCGTGACCTAGCACCGTGTGACTGCTTTTTATTCCCGAAATTAAAAAAAAGCGTTCGAGCAAACTGTAAACGACGCTTCTGCGGCGGACTAGAAAAGTGTTTCGAAAACTGGTTCAGACGCATGATACTTTGTAGTCTGGTGAAGAGTACATTAGAAAGATTTAAAAAGAAAATATTTACCTATAGAACATTTTTGTTTCTTTTCGCAAAACTTTCTGAGTGTCCCTCGTATTTTCATACTTTTTTTTAATTCACAACATGTTTTCATTTCAGCAGACAGGCAGACGGTCCAACTGATGAACCCACCAAAGGTGCTACCAATGTGGAGGAACTCTCTAAAAGTAGACAGGATCCTGGCCACTAATGCCGAATCACAACTTAAGGTTGTCGTACAAATATTGTATCCGAGGCTCGAGCCTATCGGTAGAACTAAGATGCTATTATATACAGAATTGCTGCATATATATGTAGTAACACGTTTTGTACATGTTTCTTTAGAATATGTAATCTAAGGAAGACGGAAACCGTGAAATTTCCTTCATAAGCATCATCTGAGTGTATTTTCCGTTTGAGCTCCGCTTATCGCTTATTTAATTTATTCAGGGTATATCATATCATTCCGCTTATATCATGTTCCTTTTATGCAGGTTAATTTTCCCATTTTATGAAGACATGTACTTAATAATGTGTTTTTAAATTCTAACACCTTTCTTCTATATATTTCGTTTTTTTTTTATAAATATCTTAGAGATTCAATCCAAAGTAGAAAGGGGTAAGCTCCGTTCGCCATACTCAAACTGTTTAAATGTCAAAATATGTTTGTCTGATTCTGAATGACTGTATTTTTATAGTGTTTTCTTTTTTTTAGTATATATATGTCGAACGATTTCAAATGTTGAACTATAATTGTTATTTTATCTGTTATCTTGTATGTTTAGAAAATGTCAATGTCAGATGTAAATGGCGCTGTCAGTTGAGTTTTTGTATTAAGAGGTTGGCTATGTTACGATGTGTCTGTAATTACGGTGCAAAAAAAAACGGTTTGAAATATTGATCAAGGTTTTTGGTTCTTTCCACATATATTTGTTAAGGATTTGTATATATAATTTATTTAAGGTGTAATTTATTTTAATTAGATAAGTACATTTGTAATTTAAACCGATAAAACTAGCAAAATAATGATGCATGGAATAAAACAAATAGACTTAACTTACTGAGGTATAGTACTAACTACATTTTAATGTTGTATTCGAAACAAGTGTTGGGCTATAAAACAAGCAACATCGATCGATTCGTGCGGAGTGGTGGCTATTTCATAACTAAACGATCCACCAGTGTGCAAACTGCGATATGGATGTGGCGGCAGTCAAGAGCGTTAAGCGTATACGAGAAGAAAAAATCTTACTTACTACGCGTGCGCAGAAGGTTTGCCGATAGCCTCATGATTGTCACGCGCCGATGGTCAGTAGGGTTGACAAAAAAGGTTACAAACTTGTAAATAGTTGTTGCAATAAATTTATTATTTTATTTAAAAACATATAATTAACCGAATACAATAAAAGAAAACTTTACTTATTTATAATGTATTCTACCCATAGTCCCACAAGACTATAAGTAGATTACTGAGCCTAGATCACTGTCTTCTATAGGTAAGGTGTCAAGAATGCTGGATACGTTTCCTCGCTGAATCGCCATACTGATCCGTTGCCCGAGGTAAGCACCAGCCTTCTGATCACCAAAAGAGTCCATAAGTCGTTTTGATAAATTTTGATAGGGGCTCATGGCCTCAGGACCCCACGGTCCAAACGTCTCGCCAGCAAACGGCACAAACATATAACTCTTACTGAGGGTTGCATATTTGCGTCGCTTGAGTGATTTAGCTGTTTCCGTCGCCGAACCAGCTGATCTAGACGTTTTGGTAAATGGGATGCGGCCAACGTCTATGCAGGTCGCATCCTACACCAAAATCTCGCCACGCTACCAAGGAATTAGAGTCATTCCATCAGGACGCCTACCATCGTCTCGTGCAATATCGTTCGGCTCCAATACAGCCGGCACGTTAGCGGTGGCAAGCGCCCTCCGTAAGACGTCATTCAAAGGCGGCATGGCGTGATCATCTACCGGCACTACAGCGGCAAGAAAGACCGCGGTATCCTGGGTTGATTACCTCTGTTCCACAGACGCATGTTTATGTTGCACATATGCGAGAACACAAGCGCAGTTTTATAGCAAAAGAAAAGGAAGTATTTTCCATCAATGTACCTATATTTGGGAAAGGGAAGGGATAGCTTGGTGGTGCGCGCATCTTATAAAACCATTTTACATTGTATATATGTGTATTGCTAGCTATTAGAGAAACTAGTGTTTTCTAATCCCAAAGCTATATAGTAACACTCTACCTGCATTCGCAGAACATAATGTTCGCTTGCGCCTGTCTTCGGATCACTTCCCGTGTTCAGCCTCATTGCTAATCGTAAACATTTAACGACCCGTATAATGTTGAGTGCTGTCTGCTCGTGTACTGTGGACCGATCTCTTTCTTACCTTGATTGCATTTCAACTACACGACCAGAAGGAATCTCAGACAAAAAATTATGTACAATGTAAAACGGCTACTTAAATATTAATTTATAATCTAAATTAGTGTACTCTCTATATTTTAAGCGGATGTATTTCAATTTGAAGGAGGTCCGTGGTTGAAATTTGACCATAATAATTAATTTGAATTGTAAGTTTGAACATTACTTCTATAATCACAGATTTCGCCAAGGCTACAATGTTAATTTGACTTGGACAATAAACAAACGAGCGTATATATGCGTGTGGGTGTCAAATACATCGTTAATGTATAATTTTAAAAAAAAATAGCATTCTGCACTCCATCTCTATATATGTGCGAAATTTCATACTCCTCCGTCGGCGCAATTCTCGCGTAATTCTCACAAAGTTTTTGCTTCACGTATTAATATATAGATTGAAAATCATATATAATTATTGTGGCGACCGAGGGTGGAACTGTCCAGCAGCGTAAATCAGTTTTAGAACTTTTAGAAAGAACTAGAAATTTCTGGAAGGAAAAGACAAGGACGGATATATTTAGAAAGAGATAGACGATAAACGAAAAAAAGAGATAGATAGATGTTAGAAAGGGATAGACGATGACCGAAAGAAAGAGATAGATAGATGTTAGAAAGGGATAGATGTATAAACGAAAGTTCCCGAACAGAAGGTTCAGGAAGGAAGAGACAGAGATAGATAGAGGGGTTCTAGAAAATTCCTCCGGGTATATAAACAGCGTAAGGCGCACCTACCGGGCAGTTTTTAAAGTTGAGTTCAGTCCAAGACGGTGAAGCGACAAGTGCAATACTAAAGAGTTGGAAGAGAAGGTTAATAGAAGACAGAGACGAATTAAGTGGTGAATTTAGTGACAAGTTTGGTGGACAGATACGTGAAGGAGGTGCGTATCGTAGTTCGAAAGAGGAACCAGAAGCGAGCTACCCGCGATAATATCACGGTGGTCCACGCAATATCGGCGACGGTATTGCCTGTGGACTATTGGACTGTGCAACGTTGGTCGTGCGTATAGGGGCAACCCTGCAGAGAGGCACTACGAGCGGCTGAGTAAGTCAATAAAAGCATTTAAATTAAAAACTGGTGTTTTCTTCCAATCCATAAGTGCGTACCCCCGCTCGCACGTAACATTATGTACCATATCGATGTATGTATTCTCTTTTCTGTCACCATATCCCAAATTTGGAGTCGGCATAATACATATTTAGCTTCCACACTCCTCTACTCTGACATACATCTTCTGTCACACCACAAATCATCATATCATCCTTCACACAATCCATCCATCCATCTCTTTTTTGTTTCATTTAAAAAATACGCTGTAACCATTGATGTAGCAATAAATATTGTTACATCAATGGCTGTAACAACTTCTTTAATTTATTATCCCCTACTCACCGACGGTCTAGATACGCTTGGCCTTAGGAGAGACTTCGCGTCTTTCTGCGTATTCTACCGACTGTATAACGGGGGTGTTTCGACGAACTGTTCAGAATGGTGCCTTCGTCCTCTTTCTACCATCGCACCGCTCGCCATCGGTTCGGAGTTCATCCCCACTTCCTCGGGCCGCTTCGCTCATGCACGAAACGGTTCTGTAGAACATTTCTCTTGCATACCGTAGAGATTAGGAACGAGCTCCTAGCCGAAGTTTTCCCACAGCGATACGATAAATGAGGTTTTTTTAAAAGGGTGTCATAAAAATTTTTAGAGTACGGCAGCGCGTTGGTCACGTATCTGGTGTTACAAACGTCCATAGACGACAGTAACCGCGTTCGATCTGGTAGGCCGTCAGCCTGTCTGCTGTACTCCAGTTAGCTAGCTTCTGACGCTGTTTTTAACATCTTACCACTTGGTACCATAAGGCCACCTAAATTGGCTTCTTTTCAACAAACACATATTGATACACTGAGATGGTCGTAAGTAAGGATACTTCTAGACAACCCAAGCAATGCAATTAACCATCTCATAATTGATTTGTGCTCGTAAACATGTCGCAGTCGAAATTTTACGATCTAATAATTTATGTTCCAATTTAATGCGTGACTATATAATAGAGTTAAGTTTTTACATCTGTTTTACGATGTTTACTTTGGTGGTAGATTTAATCGCCTTTCACCAACAATTCAATTTGCTTGTCTTGTTTGAACAACTATTTATATTGTCAAATATTGACTCAATATGTTTGCTTTGTGTCTTTGAGCCACTTGTAACATAATTAAAGCAACGTTTTTGACTGAACTTTTAAATTTTATAAAAAAGAAAAGATTTTTTTAATAACCTTTTAGGGGTGGTGCGTAAAAGGTGCTCTCTCATCGCAGAATTCGCCTGTAATCTAATATTCACATAGTTTTAAGAATATCCCGACTAGGTACAGGAGCGAGACGGAATGCTCCTCCGTCTCAAAGGAAGATCTTCCAGCTATGCTATAGTTATGTCCCGCAGGCCTAGGCCCATACATTATTGTTGGTTTGTATTTATACTTTGTACGTGTTGGGATTCGTTTGAGAGCTCAATTATTGTACCTGTTGACTTGTAAGTGTTTCACTACATAGTTGTAAAAAGGCAGATAGAAATAAAAAGAAAAGATATATAAAACCCTCTTTCTTAATAATACAGTTTGTCAAACAAAATTTAAACCTGTTCACACACCCTGTAAGCATAAGACAAAAGAATAGAATATGTTGTCCGCTAAACAAGACGGCTTATGTAAATAAAAGTATATTTTGTATGGCATCAATACTGTACAACCGTCTACCAGATGAGCTTATAAATATTACAACTGCTAATATATTTAAACGCAAGGTTAAGACATTTTTAATACATAAAGCATATTATACAGTAAACGAATATCTAGGACATAAATAACTATATTATAATTCATGACGACTCACATAATGTGTATAATTTTGAAATTGATTATTTGACGATGAAATATAATTTATAATACTGTGACATTGATTTATAAAGAAAAACTTTTATATTAATTTAATAATTTATTGATTAATTAATTACTGTAATTATGGCCAGGCACCACTACAATCGCCTGTATTGTACGTCCGAAAGGACAAACTGTCGTTCCAACAAAAACTCGAACAACTTTGTAATTTAATGATTGTGACAGTTTATACAATAAATTTTTATTCTATTCTATTCTATTCTTATTCTAGAAAGAGGAAAAGGAGGGCAATTTTTTTACATTTATGATTTCATTTTGAGCATTATTAGTTGATTCCGCAATGTCAGACGAAGCGGTCGTTGTATTACAAGGTGTGTTAAAATATTACAGATTGTAAGTTATTATATATAGTCATTATAAGTTTCAAACTTCTTTAGAATCGTTGTGATTTAAAACTGGATGAAACGAAAAAGCGACACTAAAAGAGATAAGCACATAAATCTATAGGATTAATCCTGCAAGAGATACGAGGTTTACATTGTACAGCACAAATTTAGAATCAATAAGACCGATGTTTAAACATAGGTCCAATTTGGACCGAAATAAAAGTGATAATAAATAATATTATTTTTTTAAGACTAAAACAGTGAAATATTGAAAGTGATACTTAAGAAGTTTATTTTGAATTACAATATGATGACGGATGCAGGCTTTAGCTTATATTTATATTAATAAAAGTTAGACAACATTCTTGATGTGCTCATCCTAAGAATTCTGACAATCCTCTTGGCCATACGGTGTATAGGAAACCTACCCATACAGATAAATACCTCAATGGTTCGTCTCACCACCATCCTAGTCAGTTAGCTACCGTGGGCAAATCTTTGTTTCAGAGAGCACATAAAATCTGTGACGGGAACCACGTGGCTGGACAGCTTTAGCACGTCAAGCGAGTCTTACAACGCAATCAGCTGAAGACTCAACACCAACGTCACAAAGGCCCCAAACCACCTTCAGTTGGGCGGTGCCCTGTTACCCTACCCTACATAAAGGGGGTCACAGACAGAATTGGTCACATCCTCAGGCGAGCTTCAATCAAAACATATTTCAAGCCGCATAAAAAGATAACCCAATTTTTGAGACCTGTGAAATGCAATATCCCACTTCAGGATGCAGGTGTTTACAAGCCACCTTCCACCCATTTTAATATTATATATAAAAAAATTAGAACTAGGCATGTTTGCTGAAGAGTTTCTTGCGCCGCTTCTTGTCTTCAAGCCACAACATGTTGTGAAGCGGTGGTAAATTAGATTAGGCTCCCATAGAGTAAATAATATCCATAAACAAAATTAAAACCAAATAATTAAAATGAACAAGTTGGCGGTAGGATAAATTAAACTTTGACAATACACGTTAGACAAATGTCATCTTTGTCGTCCGTGACCACGGCCACTGAAAAGCGGCCGAAACGTCGGGTAAACCAAAATCCGCGCTTAAAACCGTTAAAACGTAGTTTTACTAAAGTTAGAGAAGAAATACCTGGAGTATATTCCCTGAAGTTTGACTTCTGCTGCGTGTCAACTGCACACAGACACATTGTTTTAATTAAGAGAACTCTACGGACTCTGTGTTCCTAACAATTTTTTTATTTAATTTAAAATATGTTGAGATTTGCTCTTTTTTTATTTATTGTGGTTTGTGACAATTTATTGGGTGTTTGTTATGTTGGAAACTATATATTAATTACGTGAAACAAAAACTTTATACCCCTTTTTAGGCAAATTGGGCGGACGGAGTATGAAATGTCGTACACTTCGTGTGCGTCCATACTACGAGCCTAGCGCGAATGCGACGACGGGCGCGAAAAATGAAACATATGAAACGCGCCTTTGCGTCCATACTGAAGTGAGTGCGTAGCGCGACGCGCTCGAGCGAGCTCGCGTGCGGAGCTTTCAAACGCATCATGGGCGCACTACGAGCCTAGTCAGCCTAGACAGCAAGCGACCTAACGCGCGGGTGGCGGGGATAACAAACCAGTTCGGTCTTGTCGCTCGACGTGTGCGCGGCTGCATATTATTATTATAATACTTTTGCGGAAGTTTGTATCTTCTTTCGTGATTTTAGCTGATATTTTGCTTAGGATGTAGTCGAATGTTGACACGGACATTCGAGTGTAATCCAAACATTTTTTAGGGTATAACCTCAATTCTTCATACAAATTAAAAAAATCACCATATTGTTATCTGTTTTTATTTATTTCGTGTACACCATATCTAATGTTCAACACCTCCCATCTCAAAATAGGTCTGTCTAGTAAAAATAACAAATCCTCGTCCATAGTTTGCAATACGTGACATACACCGAAGCGCTACGAGAGCCAGCGGCTCACTGTGGCCACCGCACGCCTCCGCTCGCCGCGCCCGCCACAGGCCGCCGTCACCGCGCATTCAGTGTGGCCGCACACTTATTGTTTGTATACAAATGGAATGCAGAATACTAATATTTTTTTAGTTATGCATAAAAAATACATTAAATATATATAGTCTTTGACATTAATTATTATGTTCGAATTTCGACCACGGGCGACCTTATACGCGGGTATACTTTAACATTTAATGACACTATTGTTTTATTGCTGATTTTTATTTCTATAATACTTATTCTAATGTTAGTGTTACTGTTATAAGTCATGAGAATGGTGCTGCTGGTCACCGATGAGTAGTCGCCCTAAACTTTACATTACAGCTCGCGGTGAGGAAGTAGCATTATACATATTTGGTAATGCCTGAGGGAAATAGCGAACCCCATTGGGTAGCCCTTCAAATGATAGCCTAAGAAGCTATTGTTATATAAAATTAAAATTTATCCCAAAAATGATGTAAACGAAAATGTTGAGTAATTGGGCATCGACGCCGCCGCGGCGTGACTCGAATATTTTGATTACGAAACTGCTTTCCTTTGTGAATATTTTGTCAAAAGGAAACCATTGGACCGTAATTACTAGTAGTAAGGCTCATCAAAGACGTTATCGAACAAAATGGCTGCTAAAAATTCTTAAATAAAATTTAAGTTCAAGTAGTCAGCAGTGGCATGAACTTCACACAACTCGATTCCTCATAGCCTACCTTGAAGCAATTAGCGACTAAAAACCTAACCTAAAGACCTGGCAAAAGTAACTCGTACTAAGCACGACGCCAGTATTCTGTGTTTACGTGGTATCACAGCAACTTAGCCCTCCCTAAGAACTCTAATCAAGATTTACAATTCCAGCATGGCCTTGCCACGTTTAAATAATAGAATGAAGATGTGTACATTGAGAATTAAATTGCTTTTGAGCAAAAAGCGTAATAAGCCGACATGCAAATATATGAAATGTTATTTAGTTCAAATTTGCCAAACTTACAATGGCGTATGTACACTCCCAAGCAAACAATACGTGTGCTTTGAGAAGAGATTAAACTATTAATGCTATTTCCACGTTTAATTCTGCGCAAACCTGTCCAGGATTACTTAACGGTTTTAGTCTGTCAGTACAGTATATGGTCAGCTGAATTTTGTGAGTTTTGGTTGAACATGCAGTGCTAACCTGTTTAGGGATTTGCTCCACTGACAGCGGAAATCTTGCTATTGTTTTAGGTAAATAAAATGACTCAAGTGAACCAAAAAAATCTTTAATAGAAATACAATGTATGTGCAATTATAAAATATTTATTGTCGCAAATAAATGCACACACATAAAATACAAGGGTTTTACTTAATAAATAGATACAGTTTAAGAAATGTACATACATACAATTCACGGCAATGAGACTGGAAACTCAGCATTATGTTGTGTCAGGAACTAACACAGCGCTGATTTTCAGTTCCAGCTTCCGTCAAACCAGAATCAACCCAAACAACCTACTAATTATGTAGGTAATTTTAAAACAACGTTAAATACTTTTAATAATAAATGAAAACTTGATGAAAATATTGAATAAATCTCGTGGTAATTTCACCGGCTCAAAACGACAATACTTAATACATTATTTAACGTTACATGTTATAAATATACAATAAAGATATAAATGATTTGTTTGTTCAAATAAATCGGTGACCCAGACACTCAAACATCATTAAGTCCAAGTGTCTATATACCTATAATTAGTTTATAGAAGCAAAGCAATCTGACCAAAAGTAAATTAAATTATCATAGTTCTTACTATTCCTTTATAATGTCGATATAATTTAGTTGTTCACGGATTTTCTAAGAACTTATTTTATAGCCCACTGATAAAAGTACTCGATAATAAAATATTAATAAGCATAATACATTACGGACTGAAGTGTCCAAATGAAAGGAACAAACTCGTCTTCAGGCTCTATCTAAATGGAGGCCACATCTCGCTCACGCATTACCACATTTAAAATATAACAACAAATATATATTACACAAATATCTTCAATAATGTTACGAATGTTTCACAATAAAATATTAATTTCCTAGAACAGAAAATGAGTGAAAGAAGTTCTGATCTTTAAAAGTTGACATCGTGACTGAAAAATTGAGAGGAAAAAAATAAGGTGGTATGGGCATGTAGTGAGTAGGGATGAAAGTCACGTGACAAAAAGAGTGATAAACTACAAGATTGATGGGTACAAATGTCTTTTAGAACAAAAAATACCTGGATGGACTATGTGAAATATAACATGATGATTTGTGGTATGCTATAATAGAGGAATATGGAAGGAAAAGACACATTGTGCCGGCCCCAAATTAAGAAGGCCCGGTGAAAGAAGCAGACGATAATATATTACTTCGCTGTACCACGAGCTGGATGCCGTTTGCATAGTCGTAAAACATTCGTGCTACCAGCATGTACTGCCTACAATAATATCTGCCAAAAGCTCGATATTTTCAATGCAATCGGTTAAACACATCACAGTCTTTGTCAATTGTTTATTGAACTTCATTATTTATTTATTTATTTTCTAAATTATTATGTACTTGATGTCTATATAACTATATAACGCATGCCGTGTTCGCATCAACCAGGCCTATCAGCAACCATATTCTCTGTGTTCTATTTTTGTTTAAAAGTACGTAAGCTGAGTTGGCCAGTCTGCGAACCAAATTAAAAAACGCTATTCCGCTCTCTGTGAGGCAATACCCTATTGTTAATAGACTGTTGGAGTGCACACTGGGTTCTGGCGCACGATGTTTTGGCATGGCCACCGCATCCGCGAATATGTCTAACTTGTTTGAAACGCTGTATATGTAACAGATTCGCGAAAAGAAAATATTTAAGTCTGGTTTATGTTCTAGATTGTTTTACCTGGCATATAATTATCAGTTGGAAGTGTTTTAAATAAGATCTTGTATAAACTGAACGGAATATAATTCACCCACCGATAGGTAAGTATTTAGCGTTCTGCAGCTATATTTGCGGAACCATTCTGAAAATTCAATCTGTAAGAGGAACCATTATAAAGTTTATCGTAATAGCCATCCGTGTATGTCTAGTCTGTCCGTTTGGTTTTTGTCGTGTTTCTCCGAAACTACTGAGCGCATTTGGATGAAATTTAATTACCTACAAGGTTACGCTACATTGTTTATTCACTTCGAAAAATATTTTGGTATTATGTTTACCTAAAGGTCTTAGTCTACTTAAGATACAGATATTAAAGTAGAAAATGTTGTAAATTAATCATCTAAATATGATTTGACTAAAATTTTATTCAACACTATTTCGTAAGAAAGACAAAGTACAGTTATATCATGAATTTTTTTACATTTTGAAACTTTTCACAACTCAAATGCATTAAATTAGTCGTAGATTGATAGCGATGAAATGAAATGAAATAAGAAATTTGACGCGAGGTTAAATGTAGTTTAAATAAAGGTCAAGAAAAAAAAAATAAAAAAAAATATTGCTGAAGCATAACAAACAGGCTGACGGCCCGACCGTGATGGAAAGTGGTTACCGTTGCCTATGGACATTAGCAAAAGTGCTGCCGGCCTGGAAGGAGAATTAATGCTTCGATCAAAAAGGATTGATGTCTGGGGGGTAGCTGCCGTCGTATCAGCCTTTTCAATGATACAGTGCCCCCAGGCTACGGGGGCCCCGAAAGTGTGTAAGCAAAAATTCTTCAAATGTTATCTACAATCTCTTATAAATTAACAACGTTTTTGGAAATAACTGCTGGACCAACAGAAACGGCTATCAGACTTAAAGGCAAAAAATCTAAAAAAACTGAAATCCGAAAAAAGTTAGTATCTTGGATTTAAATTATTTGTCTAACTTAGTTCCTAGGAGCATTAAGTACAAGTAATAACTTATAATCAATATATAATTATTTTAATTCAATTCGAGTATTTTTTATTAAGCAAGCTACGCCACTGATTGGTGTTTAGATTTACGAAAAAACTACTGGGCCAAACTATGTTAAAGTTTTAGGGGACCAAATGGCAACTATTCCGCATCAAACCAAAAAAGAATCATGTAAATCGGATCATAAAACTCAGCGTAGACGGTGTACATATGGAACGGAATGGATTTTTTTTTCATATGAAAAAGTTCATAAAATGAAAACTACTAATAAAACAAGGGACCTAATGGCAACTATTCCGCATCGAAATAAATAAAAAAATCACGTAAATCGGATCATAAATCTCAGAGTAATCGGTGGACATACATAAAAAAAATACCGACCTAGTTGAGAACCTCCTCCATTTAGAAGTCGGTTAAAAAATCCAGCGAATAATGAGCAGTGACTCATATCACAGAATATGCGACAATCATTTTATATCTGAGTGAAAAATTGGGACTTGTTGAAATGTAAACACGATACTCATTACGGCATTGACTGTGGTCAGCGCTGCCCATCGATTGGAATTTTTTATCAAATTATTACTGCGTTTATTTTTAAAGCCTTTCCTAAATCAAGGTGGTATAATAAGAGATAGAGAAACTTTAAAATTGAATCTTTGGCAAGGACACACCCATCCGCCATCCGCCCATCCGTCTCCTCCACTTCCAGGAAGTGTTTGTGATTAATATAAAACACTAAAAATTCTTCACTTTCAAACCTTTTTAGCTTCATCTTTCACTCTCCTTTTTTAGATAGACGTTCTACATGATTCTTTGTTGTTCTATAGAAAAACTCTTTGTTTGCTTATAAGCAAACTAGGAAACTGGTCTACTTGATGGCAAGAGGTAACCGTTGTCCATGAAAATCTTTGTCACGCCATAAGAGACGATGCATAGTCTACTGCATAGAAACTTGAAATAGATAACTGTTTACGCTCTTTCAGAAGAGTTCTATAAAGTAGGGCACTTGGAAAACAGCGGGAGCGATTTCATTCCACGGCTTGCTCACGCATGGCATGAATTGGAGTGCGTCACATGCAGTCGATGACTTCCAAGTGTCGACGATGTAGTTACCAGATCAAATAGCTCCGTTGTACAGAAGGTAGAACATGCTTAGACTCTTCACAGTTTCAAAAGATTCTAGACCGTCTGGGAGTTCGTGATCGTTGACAATCCGGATCCGGACCGATTCCAAACAATGTGTTATTTATTAATGAAAATTCACAAAATAAAAAAATCTGTGTGAAACAGGAAAACGAAAATGTAAAAAGCTATGCGTAAATAACTTTTCTTCTTTTAACTATTTATACATTAGAAGGATAGGTACATCACTAGGAACTACTGAATTGAACAACTAGATAAGCTAGAACGCCTTCAAAATGTTTGTATCCGGTTCATATATGGTTTGTGTAAATATGACCATGTCTCCGAATTTCGTTAAAAGCTTAAATGGTTACCTATTCGCTTTCGCCGAAATGTTCACTTACAAAATCTATGTTTAACAATACTTGCACACACTTCTTCCTTCGTAGAAAATTCTTTTGCCGTAGAGACTGTTCGACTGTGGAACTCCCTCCCCTTACCAATCAGACAAGCTAAATCAATGACTACATTTAAATGTATGGTCACTGACCATTATTGTTCTATTAAATTAAAATTGTTGCATTCAATAAATGTATCTATTGTTCGAATGTATATATATTTATAACTAGCTTCTGCCCGCGACTTAGTCCGTGTGGAATTTTTTTTCATAAAAAGTATCCTATGTTACTTCTAATACCTCCAAGAATATGTGTACAAAGTTTCATCATGATCGGTTGAGTAGTTTTCGCGTGAAAGCGTAACAAACAAACTTACATTCACATTTATAATGTTATAGTAGGGATATCATCGTATATATAATTATATATGTATATCTATATATATAAGTATATAGTACTTTATTTATATTTTATTTTATTTTTATAATACACCACCATAGTTTTTATATTTGAATTTCGTTTAAAATCTCCTTAGACACTGGGTTGCCTGGAAAGAGATCGCTATAAGCGATAAGGCCGCCCATTGTTCTAATGCAAATGTATCCATATCAATTGTCTAGATTTAAGTTTATGGTGAACTATAAAGAGTTTTCATTCATTCATTCAACTACTCCTAGGAAGATTAATTTTTAGTTAGTTTAGTTTAGTTTAGTAGATATCGGCTTCACAACAGATTGACTGTCCATTATTTGACTTTCTTGTAATGTAAATACTGTATGAAATTATTTCGATGAAATCTTTTCGGTGGTTTATACAATTTACAAAAATATATTATAATCAGTCTGCGTTTACAAATCCATTTCCGAGAGTAATAAAACTTGTTTAGTAAGTCGGCGTTTTATGTTAGATCTTAGAACATAGATAGATAATACGATCCGTGAGTTTTCTAGGTAATAAAACTATTTCCGCGAGCCGCCTGTTCATTTGCTAACGTGATACTGTTATTTCCCCCCCCATTAATTTAGGTATCCGTCTGTTACTTCTTATCTTTCGGTTGTAATAGATCAGACTTCTCGCGTTTTATCTGTCTTTTATGTAGCTTAAGTATTTATTGGATTTTGAATCTCGGGTTTATAGTGTCTACCAAAATTTATGTTTCCCGATGAATATGGAAGCTGTGAATATGTTTAAATATTAATAGAAATAATGTTTTTTTTTATTCGCCAACTCCTCCGTTATATTTCAAGACAGTCTTTTCTTTTCATGTCTTTTTTTATATATATTCTAGAAACACTGGGATAATAAGAAGGGGGTAATAATTTACTATTTTCTTTTTTTTTAAACCAAATCTTGTACTCTATTACATTTATAGAAATAATGTTCGAAGTAAATATGTGTAATACACTGTGTGTATTCAGTGTAGATAAATGGTATTGTACTAATTTGATTCGTACAAGTCGTATTCGATTCAACTTTAAATCTATGTATCTAGGTATCAGTGGCGTGGACTACATACAACTGGATTCTCCATAACCTACCTTTAGAAAACTAGCGACTAGCGACCAAAAGGTCGAAAGGACCATGAATTTATTGGCGCTTACGTCTCTTAATCGTATATATATTACGACTATATTACTATCTCTTACGCTCGGCGGCTTTCCACACGTATTGGATGAAATAGCAAATCATAACCCGATCGGGCACCGGCTTTTGTTTTAAAATATGCGATAAGATTGCAAAATTAAAAATACAAATTGGAATAAGCAAATACATCGCCATTTCGACGTTTTTTCAACAGCAGTGTAGGCGGCGCTTGCACCATAAGATACGATCACTCAAGTGGCTTGCCCTTTTTTTTTTGGCCAGGAGAAATCCGCTTGAGGACTAAGCCGCGACAGGAGCAGAAGCCTGGGGGGATGTTCGCGACCCGGTGAGAGTGTGGGATTCGCCAGATCGGGGGTGGCACTAGCGTGCCCGGTCAAAACCGGTGCCACGCTATTGCCACTCCCCAGGTAGGGATACAAGTGGCTTGCCCTAGCCCAACTCCCAGCCCGCGCTACTGCTACGTATTAAGTAAATCTGGGGAGGATCTACTTTCCCAAATGGTACAAGATAAGTGGCACTGCAATCGGGTTTTAAATTTAATAGGTTAGTTTAATAGGTTAAGGTGTAATATCAAAGTTAAACTGGTCTTATAGTATTACGTGTGCCAAATATCATAATCTCTCTGAGATAATCAATTGTAACACAGACATCGGAGTGACATCATTATAGTTACTTTTGTTTAGATTAAGATATCGGAACTCTAAAGAAAATATAATAAAATACTTACAAAGCTTCACAAATGAGAAATCGATGGCAAATGTGTTTTTTAAGGATTTCCTTTAACCCTACACTATTAGGCCATATCTTGATAAGGCTTGGCGGCTCACTTGTTGGGACTCCCCCGCAGCTGCGTATGAGTTCCATTCAAATGTTTACAAAGGGACGAACGGTAGTCGGGTTACATCATTAATCATTTTCGGAGCAATCACACAGACTGGATTTCGTAAAAATCAATCAATTCCTGTATAAACAGAATTCATTTTTTAAATAATATGATGCATAGATTTATTTATACAATATGTGTGTTTTTAATATTTACATAAATTTGATTAAGCATATTTAGCTGAGAATTTCCTTTAACTTAGGGGCATATCACAGTTAGCAAGATGACAAGTATTGTTTTTCCAATAAAGTATAGTAAGAATTTTTGTAATTATTTCTTTAGTGAATTTAATTGAAGGCACTGAACTGAAAGAACACAATGGTATTCAATGACATTGAATTTGTCAACATTGAACAGGTGGAGGGCAGTCATCTACCTACCTATCTGTGTGAAATGAATCATCTAAACACACAATTTAAGTAAAAAAAAAAAAAAAAAAAATTATTACTTTTACTTTTCGCTTTTTCTACGAATATAAAGTCAATAACTGTTTGGTTACGAAGTTATGTTAATTTTATATACATACATAAATAGTATACTTACTCATACGAAGATTGTATCAAAATTGTTATGAGTAGAGTGAACACAGTGCAAAGTTGTGCGTATAATCACTCACAGTATAGGAGTTGTAAGTTATGAAACGCCACAACTTTCTCTCGACATGAATAATGGCTGCTTGGAACACAAATATAAGGGCTTAAGAACGTGAAATCCAGTTTGGGGGTCCCTCGAGGCCCAGGAGCCGGCGCTCGCGTTGCGCTATCGTCCACGCTGAATACTTAATGAACATCAAAAAGATTCGTTTGTCTTTATTTTTCATACAATATTATGCGTGGGAGTGATATTTGCTCTGGAGAGAGCAATTTCTAACTTACGTTGACGTAATTTCTTGTAAACATTTTACTTATGAGCGTACTGATATATCCATTTACGCTTATTGAAAAGTTCTGTCCAATGTTTTTGAGATTTGACTACAAAACCCTGAAACCTCTTATCTGTCTCTACCGCGATAATTTAAAATATTTTTTCTTAAAAGTATTATATTTGTTTCCTACATTTTGATATTTTCAGAAATGATCTGCATCATAGTTAAAATTTAGAGGGACAGGATCGTTTCATAAGACTTGTGCTTTTTCTTAAAAATTCACTCAGTCTTTTACAGTGTTGATAAGAAAATTACCCGTACCATACCATATTCTCCAAAATCTACCAAAATGTTGCTAGGTTAAAAAGAGTTAAGCATTTAGTATTTAGTAACAAAACGTCAAAGTATCGTTTATGAATAAGAAATTTTTATATACTGTTTAAGTCTTAATCAGCTACTTAGTTAATTAATGTTTAGAACGTTCATTAACAAGTATTTTGAATAATGCTGTCCTGGCCTTTGTGCGGTGCCTGAATTACACAGTACATAAGCTTCCTTCTGCATTTGCCTTTACGTAACGATACCTAGTTTTAAGTAGACTATGAATTTGCTACCATGAATAATGAAACATGATTTTTGTTAATTTTTTTATAGGTTCGCATCTGACCATGATCTCGCTTAACTAGATAGGAGCTATTCGCACGAGCAAAGACCTCCAAAGTAGTAACATCAGACTTCCTAATACCCAATATTATAAATGCGAAGAATTGGTTGAATGTTTATTATTCAATCACACCAGAACAACTGACGGATCTTCATGAAATTTTACACAGAGGAAGATTAGTCTGGAATAGCACATACGCTACTATTTGTCCTGGAAAAATGTACGCTTCCCGTGGAATTACCATAACGCGAGCAAAGCCCTGCGGAAAGCTAATTCTTACTATCTAATGTGGTCACAAAGAACTCTATAACTTAACTCAGAAATCGAATTAAGACAATATTACAAGGTAACGATACAGCCTCTCGGTTATAGATTGATGACCGAGGCTTAGTATTCCGGTTGCACACTCGATGGACCACAGCAACGCATATTAATTGGGATCAAGACACATTTCCTCAATTAGAATACATTGTAGTAAAGACTAATAGCAGTGCTAGTTGTGAATAATACACCTTTACTCTGGCAATTAGAGAGACAAACAACCTCGTCGTGCGTGCACTACGTGAACTGGGTGCTTCATGTGTGTATGAGTACGAGGACATATCATGTGTGCACATACATATGTATGCGTTGTATGTGTTTGGACCAAATGAGCGGTTCAACTTGCATATTACAGTGTTGCAACCGTTTTGAAGTTTGAGTAGGCACTTTGCTGAAAGCTTCAACATTGTCTTTGTAAATCAAGTTATATTTCTCGAAAGCTACTAAGTCTATATACATTAGAAAAAATGGGTAATAGAAAAGAGACAGGAAAGAAAGAGCTGATCTATATGCTGCTATACCATGTTGTACTTTTATCCGTGCAGGAATGGAGAAAGAATACAATTTCCATAGGCCGGGCGGCCTGTTGTAAGAGGCGACAAAACAACCCACAGCCAGGTGGTAGGATATTTGCAGGCCTGGATGGCTACCACCCCTGGTCTAAACCAGGTTCCAGTCTCCCTTAAGTGAGCAGCAGCGCATTTGTAGCACCTTTGGTGTTGCAAATGTCCATTGCGATGGTAACCGCTTTCCAAGTGGGCTGTCTGCTTGTCTGCTGAACTCCTGCAATAAAAAATAGAAAATAACGGAAATCGTTATCATATTATAATTATTTGTAACAGGCTGAATCTGAAACAAAAAATTCAGTTTACATAGTCGTTAACCAGGTCAGGTAAAGCAGTAGGTAAGATTTTATCTTCGTTGTGAAAATTACATCTCCCTCCTCTACATTTTGAAACGTAAAGCCAAAAATTCTGAATTTTAAGTTAATAAAAACTAAGAGACATTCAAAAATTTATTTTCATAATATCGATTAAACATAGATGTGGGATACTTTTGCGTAAATGCTTTGTAACGATTTCATTGCCAAATGACGGAAATAGGGGGACTGCGGATTCATCTATTATTCGAGAACCGTTATACATTTATCTGATTTAAAAATAAATATTATGAGAACACATAAGCAAATATACATAAATAAATTGAAGCTAATTTTCCACAATGAATATAATAATACAGTGCATTACTATATATATATATATATATATGTTATAACAGCTATGACGGGAGTGTCTTGTATCCCACTTACCATTCAGATTTCACTTGTCTCTGGTGAATGATATTGCTACAAGGCTGTTATACTCATATTATCGGGATGGCGATCGAACGTGCCGCGGCTGGAGGCGGCGAAAGTGGCCGTCGCAAGGCTAAGGGATAGGGCACTCTGTTACGACTACAGCGGATTATATATACTTAAACTTATGAATGCACGACGTGTATCCACTGATTACTTATGGTTTTCTATTAACCCTCAAAGACGGAACCACCACAAATTAGTGGTTTAATACAGATAATTGAAACGAACGTTGAAATGATGCTTTCTCCCTCTAACTACATAGAATTTGTATTAGAATAAAAGAGACGATATAATTCTCTTGGTCTCGGGGCAATTTTGATGGCAGCTATTTTGGAAAAAAATACTATTTTTGGTCCCCGTTTGAGGGTTAATTATGAACCTCTTCAACATCGAAGCCTTAGTTCCCTGAATTATGAGAACTCGTTGCCGATCTATCAAGAAAGAACAATTAAGTCAAGCTTTGAAACAATAATGACTGATAAACTTATTTTACATAACTTCATAAGCACAAAGTACCCGCTATAAATATTTTATGGTGGGCTATCGACAACGAACGCTGACATAATCCATTCATTCGTTCGTCTTACCACGGGTTAAGATTTGAATGAAACTCGCAACTTATATCCCGAAGCAACACCTAGGATACTTTTTATCCCGATAAATAACGTTGTTTCCCTGGAATGGACAAATATAGCCTTGGACGGTCTGCGCGGTTCAGCGGACTAAGGCTTAACCGGCCGAGCTCAATGGAACGCAGAAGCTCCGGACTCGATCTTGGTATGGGACACTGACGAGCGATTAATCCTCTCTACACCATATAAAAATGCTCCTAAAGACAACCCCCGGTCAGTGTAGAACTATTATAGGAAATGAAAACAAAAGGTACCGGGCTATTGAGATGAACTGCTAGTGGAACTAGGGATCTGGGACTATAGGTAATATGGTGTCTGCCCGTCACAATATTCGTGGAACATTGAAAAAGTGAGCAGACGGTGACTCGCCACTCCCTGCACGGTTCCCGAAAAATTGCCGCACAAGATTGGCGAGGGTAACATGAGTGTGAGTGGCTAAGGGGTTTGGAGAGGTGGGCTGCGAGTTCACCGAAGCTACTTCCGACTTTAGGGTCATTTATCAATTCCACCCCCGGAGCTTGAGTCTATGGCTAGTTATAGCTAAAAAAGTGGTAATTATGGTTTTTTGGTACCTCCAATGCAATTCACTACCAAAAAAGTCATCGTCATGTCAACGCGAGCAGTCTTGCTGACACGTGCTAGTTACTTAGAAATATGAATGAGAACATCGTTTACCGCTCGCGCTTGCTTATTTAACCGCGGCCCAAACTCAACCCACCGGCAAGAACTTTGAAAGTGCATCGGGAAAGGCGATTCCTTTCCCTACTGTAACCGAGTTAGATGCCGCTTTGTGTTGCTATCGTAGCCAATTTAACTCTATGGGCCCAGACCCCGGGGCCTTCGGCGGCCATTCAATTACACTCGATATCGCTTCGCCACTTTCTACTACAAATTCATTTAACAACTTTGAAACTTAGTGTGATTGGCAGCTATTTTCTGCCGCGCTTTCATTCATTATTATTGCACTCATAAATTGTCAGGGCAAATTCTTCATTTATTGCTTCAGTGAGTATTAAATCCATACTCCGACGATTATACTTTCAAATAGTTTATGACTTTCATTGTCATCCTTGTATGTTTTAACTGGGGATAGAATTTGGGACTAATTCAGACTCAATAAGTTAGTAAAAAGAAGGACAATGGGATAGGAGAGATGAGATGCACGAATAAAACATGAAGAATAATAAATAATAATAATAAGACTCAAGCTCCAGGGGTGGAAGTGATAAATGGCATCACGTCAGAAACAGTTTCGGTGAACCTGCAGCCCACCTCTCTACACCCCTTAACCACTCACACCCATGTTACCCCTTTCTTCTATGGCATTTTTTGGAACCCATGCAGGGAGTGGCGAGTCACAGACTGCCCATTTTCCATGTTCCTCGAACATTGCGACGGGCAGACGCCATAGTACCCAGATTCCCAGATCCCTAGTACCACTAGCAGTTCACCCCAATAGTCGGCGTGCCCTTGGGTGCATTATTATATGGTTTAAACAAGAATAACCACCGGTCAATGTCACCCCACATTTAGATTAAATTTGTCAAGAAGCCTCTACGAGTTGGTCTCCCCGTGGCTACAAGCAAGCCCTCCATAAGTTCGGGGCATTATTATGGCCTTTAAAAACATACAGTAATAATCAAGCATGGCTGTACCATGTCAAATACAGCATGCAATAAACAATAGTTGAAATGATCTCATAACATTTGTTCGCACTAGTCCGTTATCTCGGATTCAACGTCTTCAATATTGCATGAATATTCTACTAATATCTTCAATCTTCAATATTATATAAATTGACGAGACGTTTTCATAATACCACAATATCTTGAAACTTTTTCTTTTTCTTTCTTATTACCAAACAATAAAACTCAAAGTCGACGGTGGGTTAAGGATTAGCGCACATTGGACTCGTTCGGTTTTTAGTTTCTGAATTCATATATAAATTAGACATACATATTCATCGCTCGCATTTCTAGTGGGCAGGTATTGAGAGAGTTGGCACCGGAGACAATTGGGCAGACTTCTGTGCCTCCAGCCACCAAAAACGGACGTCTGAAAGTATAACACCTTGCCTCTATCTATAATACTGTATGTTACTGTATGCCAAGGACAGTTCTTAGACGCGCGGTAAAAATTGGGCGGCTTTTTCTACGACTTCCTGTCGTACTAATGCAGGATCATGCCCCAAACCAACTCGTCAATTTTAAAAACATTGACATTATTGCACTTTCTTTGGGTGCTTTTAAAAAATACCTTATTAATGCCGCTATGGATCAGGTACTGTCATTTTCTTAATATTTTTCTAAATACATCCATTTTTACAAACTTTCGCATTTATAATATTTATAGAGATTTGTCGATGCATTACATTAATGTGCTCACATATTTAAAGTGTCAGCCTTATATTAATAGTATATTCTTGTACTTGATATTAGCTGTAACTTGTTTTGTGTGCCAAATAAATAATTAAAATAAATAAATCATAATGTCCCAGTGTCCGCTTGTCCTATTTTTATAAGCGGGGAAAGTTTTCAGCCGCAGACAAACACTGTGTAAACGGCAGAAGGAATTTTCCTCAGACATTATTATTGAGGCCGATGAAATATGAGTAGTAGGCAGATATGTTTTGTAAAGTTTAAGTAAATGTAACTGAAAAGTATAAAGATATATCCATTTCTACATTCAAACACCTGATCAGTGACCATTATTTGTCCATTAAATAAAATTTGTTGCAGTGAATGGAATTGTATTATTGTTCGCATGTAGGGATATGTAATTTATATTAATCTATGTAATTATGTATATCTATATAAGTGTATTATATAGCGCCTGTCTTTGAAGACCACGGGTAATAAAAATGGCCCGGACATTTGGAGGGCTTGCATGGGGCCATGGGAAGGCCACCACGTAGAGACCCTTTGACAAATTTAATATAAGTGTGGCGTGGCACTGCCCGGCGATTATCCCTGTCTACGCCATATAATAATGTACCCAAGGACATTAATTAGTTTATTATTATAATTATTTTGTTTTTACTTTAATTATATTATTTAATTAAGATTGAATTAGTTTTAATTTAGTTAAACAAGCAAATATTGTTAATTTTTTCTTGTGACCAACACACGAGTTGTCTGGAAGAGATCACTATAAGCGATAAGGCCGCCCATTCTTTTAATGGAAATGTATTCATAATAAATGTCTAGGTTAAAGTTATTGGTTACCATAAAGCGTTTTCATTCATTCATTCATTGATAATCCATTATTTTCAAATTCAGTCTAAATACTGTTGACGGAACCAAAATTTTAGATAGTGTACGATGTCAATGTATTTCTGTTCATTTGTCTTACTATCGGTTAAAATTTGATATAATCTCTATACAAGTTGTTGCGACACGTTTCATCCACCAATTTATTGATGTAAAGACCATGGCAAATGCATGAACGTGATGTTACGAGTTGCAGGATTCGAATTAAGATGCCGTTGGAATTATTATAGAGTTTATTAGAACTATAAAAACACGTATAACACAGGTACAAATATAACCGAACACGGCAAATCCAAACGTAATGCAGAAGGTCGTAAGTCAATAAAACGCGCAAAGTCCGTCACTAAAAGATTCTCGATTGTAGTACACACGCGTTGCTTCGCTCGTGGTTATCGCTCGACTGCCTCATCCCTCCATCGGGCCATTGCTTTATACTGCACAGATGCAATATGTCCGTCCAGCCGCGTGGACTGAATTTCATAGAATCAATTCGTACTTTAAATCCGTAACACCTGGCAAATAACTGCCAAAAAAGATTACAATACAACAATGGGCTGTTTTCTAATCACAAATTTTATACACAAAGAAGGCCAAATTCCTAAAGGTAATAAAATGGGTTTTTATGGGTATACAGGTGCGAATTTGTTTTTGTAGGCGTCTAGGTTGTAACAGTAAAATAAGATATAGGAACCGGTTAATATCCATCAATCAATTTTCTTGCTTCGAGACATTTTGCATTAGAGGATTATTAGATTAGAGGAGTGTGGAGGGAAAAGACATATTGTACCGACCCTAAATAATTGAGAAAAGGTGAAAGAAATGAGTATAATATCCGAACGCAGGTTGGTATCGCTTATTTTTAGAAAATAATAGAGGAAATCGGTATATAAGCCGTAAAGTTCACAGCGATTACCAACTCAATGCCGATGTAATCAATTAAGCACAATTCATTATTGTTTATGAATAATGCATGCACAATATTTAGCCACCCCATAGCGCTACTACGACATGTGCATCGGACCAAAGTCGAGGTCGAATGTTTCGCACTTGGTCGCTCCGTCCGCTTGCTTTTGTATCCTGACTATCAGGAAACATAGACTGGTAAACAAGTGCCTTTTGGACCAACTTTTTCCAGCAGTCTTTGAAAATTATAAATGAGGTGTCATTCGATTCGGAATGGCATCTAGATGATTTTTGAAAAAAATGAAGTTCCGCTTGCAAAAATTTAAAAGTTATTAACAATTAACTATGCTAACTATGCTTAACTATATATATGCGACAATTTTGACGAAAAAAAAAGGCACCAAAAGTGTAGTTAAAAAGCCCTGCACTTGAATCTGTGTGCTACCCCTTTATGATTTTAAATAATACAGATTTTTAGGTTGTGATACGGATGAATGAATGAAAACCCTTTATTGTTCACCAAAATTAAAACTACGTTCTTAAAAAGTAGATACAATAAATGTTGAACAGAGGGCGGCCTTATCGCTTAAAGCGATCTCTTCCAGGCAGCCTCTTAGACTAAAGAAAATATTAAAACATGACAGTGGCGGTGTAGACAATAAATAATATAAAACATTCAAAATATATGAAAAAAAAAAAATATACTAAATAAACATATCATAATACATATAGAATAAGCAGTGTACCTGAGAGGACCAAAAATGATCAAAAACCATGATTTTAAAAGAGGATACTGAATGAGCTTGTCTGATGTTGAATGGCAGTGAGTTCCATAAACGGACAGCCTGTACCGTGAAGGAGTTATTAACGAAGGACGAAGTGTATACAGATGTCATTAAGGACAGATTAGTACTAGAGCGCAAACAACGGGAATGAGAGAGATGTAGAAAGTCAATACGTTCCGGATATTGTAAGGGCCGCAGTTTAATATTACAGGTTTTACAAACTTATTCCCTTTTCATCCCTGTAGGAAATTACTAATGACTCTCTTTTAGAGTTTTACCCACATGCATATTGTAAAATAAACCAGTATGTAAATATATATTTTGTGCATTTAAAAGCCTACCGCTCTGTCGGTGTTTATCACAAACGTTTCTATTGTACGAGAGTTCCTTTCCGCAACGATGCAAAATGACGTTTCCTGGAGTACGTACTGGTATCTGTTGTATGCAACGGCGCGAACGTCCGCAATGCGGAGGCAACGGCGTGCAACGCTCGCGCATCAGTATTCGCAGGCTGCCTTCGTGTATGCACTTGACGCTGCCACAGACTGATTCAGTAGGGAAACTCCGGGCGAGGAGGCGATCTCATGACAAACGTATTCTACGTAACGTGTTCGTGTCACCATAAATACTAACATTATAAACACCATCTCATCATCTAACTTTAACAATTTTAATTACGCTTTAAACAATATATAGGGGGTTTTCCTACATAGTATGTTAATGATAGGGTTGCTAGATGTAAATTGTATATAACTTAAATTATGCTAATGAAATAGTGCTTATGATTATGCTAAGATCAATGGCTTTTTTGCCGACTGACCGAGTACAGTGCTAAACGAGTACTGATGCGAATGATAAGTTAAAATGCACTTGTCGGTGCAAACTGCTGACATGACATTAATACCCTATTTGACTAAGTACTTCAACATATATATTCGAACAAACGAAAAATGAAATTTAACATGTAAGTACTACTGTTCTCATCTTTGGGTAGGCTCAGCCAAACTCGAAACACTTAAATTCGAAACACTAGAATCGATTGAGCGAAGAGTCAGGAGGCTGGTTGGCAACGACCAACTTTTCGATGAAAAAAACTTATCGGTTTTCTATCGAATACACTGTAGAGAGTGCGCAAGTGAGCTCTTTGATCGGGTCCCGCCGTCTCCCTTCCATAATCAGATAACCAGACGCACCGGCGCCACCGATATGTGGTGAGTATTCCGCCAATACGAACGAAGTGCTATGCGTCTACCTTCATTATGCGCACCGCAGAAGGGAGGAATTCATTGCCGGAATCTGCCTTTCCCAATACAACCTGGCATCAAGTCTCGTGTGAATAGTAACCTTCTAGGTAAGCGTGCTCCATCTTAGACCATATCTCTGCTCTACATCGGGCGAGGTCGAGAGAGATGTTCAAACGCGAACCTGGACTACTATTTAAAAAAAATAACTATTATCTACTGTATTTAAATGCATTTCAAATAACAGCAAATCAAATCTTACTGTAAAGTCTGCATTAGCTTATGAATCAAATCATAAGAAAGTCGACAAGATGTCATTGACAATCTCACTTTCGTGTATTTATTGGTATAAATATAATAATTGCTAAAATAATATACTATACTATATATTATTTTTTTATACACAGAGATTTGATACTTTCGTTTTTAGTCATAAAGTACGTATAGCCCGCAAGAGTTAACTTGAGACGTCGCTCGGATGACGTAAGTGCGAGGTACTGAGCTCGAAAACCCCGTGGCCGGCGGCTACACGGTGGATGCAATCAGGCCACAGCTGACGGAATGGGTCAACCGCACCAGCGGCACCCTGACCTTCAAGACGACGCAGATACTTACCGGACACGGGTGTTTCGATAAGTATCTGTATCGCATTGTGGGCTGCTTGCCTTCCCCGGACTGTCGCCAATGCGGCGCGCCCGACACGGTGCTTCATACGCTAGTTTCGAACTCGAGACACACGTAGGAGCGGTCGACTCGCTCTGCAACCTGGTGAAAGTCATGTTGAATAGCAGCGACACCTGGGGGGCTGCGGTTACTTTTTGTGAGGCAGTAATGTCTCTCAAGGAGGCCGCAGAGCGAGACAGAGAGAGGAGACCTACTGCGCGTGCGTATGCGTCTACACGAGGTCGCCGGCCTTCAGCTGGCACCCGGAGAGGCAGGTACGCGCATTAATTCCCTCCCTGAAATAATACCGCTGCGGGGGGCCTTTAGCTTGCTAGGGAGCAAAGGATTCACGACCCCCGTATGACGAAGTGGATGTGTCCTGCTTCCCGGGACACATTCAGGCACTTTTTGCGCTGGATCGGACTGGGCGTAACTCTGTTCTAAGTCTCAGCCTTTCCTACACAAAAGCGCGGGGCACACGGGAGGAGAGGGTTTTTACTGGGTAGTGGGGTAACTGTCCGTACACAGTTACTTTGAGTCGCCACACAAGCTGGAGTCGATCGCGGGTGGACTACTTTTGCATGCAGTAATGCCGCCCCCGACCGATGCGATTCTGATCCCTGGCCAGAACCCAGTATTGTGCGTAAATCGGTAGCATTTTCCCTAACCTTGAAAAAAAAGTGCGAGGTACTGACTCGATCGCACGCGTCGACGGCGAGAGCGGTAAGAAGGCGGAGGCGCGAGGGGAGCGCGCATTCCGCTCAGGTCTCAAGTTAATCCTCGCAGACTATATTTTGTAAAGTTCATGATATAACGAGGTTAATAAATTACTCATTTACCCACTGATGTGTCCAATCTGCGTGCACAGTACCATACCGACTGGCCAGTTACAATGGACTGTGTCCTTATTTCTTTATTGCAAGCCAAGGCGGCATGAGGGGGTGAGGAGCGGCATTGGCGGGGAGGGGCGGGGGCGCTCGGCTGATCGCCAACTGTCCGCCGGCAACTTCGCTTCAACGTTGTTGCTGTTGCAACTTTGAAACGTGAAATTGCATTTTCATCCATAGTTAGTAACTTTGTTGTATTGTTTTTAGCATAAAGTCGCCTTTTGTTTGACATTGGAATCGGTGCATCTGTCTTAAGCCTTTACTTGTACAAGCTTGTAAGGTTATGGAGATATATTGCAGCATAAATTTTTAGTACGTCATGTCATTATTATAATATAATATAGTATCATAATATTTTTCTTTCCTTTCATTGTGTCTTTGTCTTATTGAATATGCACTGTTTGCTACAACTCCATTCATACTTCACTTCTGTATAAAACTTAAAAAAAGAACTTGAGATACAAATAGAATAAGAAATTTAAATAAAATCAATGTTTATCTAGACGTGTTGCTGGGGAGTTTCTTGCCGCTTCTTCTCCTTATTACATGTTGCATAGCGGTGTACATACCTACATAGAATGCGAAGTAAAATTAAGTTTTAACTTATACGTAACCTTGAGTTTTTCCGGTATCAGTGACCAGGTTTACGTCTCCCTTTAGACAGCAGCAGCGCATTTGTAGGCCCTTTGCTGTTGCAAATGTCCACAGGCGATGGTAACCACTTTGCATAAGGTGGACCGTCTGCCTGTCTGCTAAACTCAAGCTACAAAAATACTACAACGGTGCAAGATATTAACTCTCATTTGATTATAGAAACGAAACAGTTGATCTATCTTTGCAGGGACGGAGGAGAGTCATGAGAGGCGACAAAACCTTCGCACGACCCTTGTGGTGTAAGGGCGGTCATTTACCCATCTGAATGGCTAACACCCCTGGTCTAGAGTCTGCCGCCTTAAGTTGTGATCAGGCTTGTGGTCAGATCCCAGTTTCAAGGCTAGCAGCACATCTGGTGATGCAAGTGTCCATAGACGACTGTAACCACTTTCCATCATGTGAGCCAGATAAGGTCTGCTATACTTCAGATACTCCACACTGGAAAACTACGAAACGGTTACGTCTACTGACAGTCCATATTACACTCCAACAAACTCTAATCACTTTATTTTATATATAGATAAAGCAAAACCATATTGTTACAACTTAGTCCCCCGACAAAGACAAATTCCACCTGCATGTCTGGAAAATACATTTTATTACCTGTCGGCATTTGGACTAATTGTAATTCTTTTATGATCGTCGTCTTCGTGTTTACTTATTTATTGGCATACGTTTCTAGAGAACAGCCCATTGTTTTATTGCACTCATTTATGGCCGAATAATTAGCCAGGTGTTACGGATTACGTCGACTACGATAAGAACACATTTGCATTTGTATAAAACGACGGCTCGGTGGGGAGAGGGGGCAGTCGAGCGAGAACCACGACCAAGGCGAGACGTGTGTACATTCGGCAACTATTATTACTATTAGTGACGAACTGCACGTTTTATTGAATTACGACCTTCTGCATTACGTTTGGATTTGTTGTGTTCGTTTATATTTGTACCTGTATTATACGTGTTTGTATAGTTCTAATAAACTCTATAATAATTACAACGGCATTTTAATTCGAGTCTCGCAACTCGTAACAATATTTTTTATTTTACCAACAGATGAATGTTAATATTTTAAAATCCACGCTCAAATGGCACGAATAATGCTGTGTTTATGTTATATTCCAAACAAGCTCTATTATTATTATTATTACAGTTTTAACATAATAATAGTTTCGAAGACCAAAGTAATAACAAAATGGTCAGCCTCCCATTATCCGCAAATTGTGCGATGTTCCGGATTACGGGCACCAATCGCCAATCGCCAATCGCCAGTCGCCAGGGCTGCTACCTGCCGCCTTAGCGCTTTCGGAGTTACATGTAGTGCTTTTCAGGGTAACCTAGTTTCCTCTATTACTACGCAATTTTCGGTGAAAAATATAGCGCTTGTTCTGTACTAGGCAAATGTCTAAATAAGTACTGAGGGTATTCTATTATTTTATTCAAAACATGATATGTCTCGGCTTATTTTGTTACACTTGTCCATATGTAGGTTAAAATAAATAAATATTTATAATAATAATTGTTTGTATCTAACCTCTTTAGTATGTAGTTCTTTTTATAAGTTTTATACAGACATGTTACTCTTATGTCAAGTTTCGGTTTTACAATATATTAGTGAATTTCATCCAAATTTTCTTTTAGTTATTTTACCCAGTAGTAACTCTCCTGGACAAGGAATCCACCTTAACAATAATAATAAAAGCAAAGACATCGAAACCAAATTGACTACATAGTCAATTGCAGATCACTGCCAACGGGGAGCGTGTCCAGAAGGCTGGCTGCATTGCCGCGGTGTATGGCAATACTTATTTGATTTTCGAAATATGAGCCAGCCTTCTGATAATATAAGTTCTTAATTTTTATGTTTTAAATTGAAAGTAAATATCATAAATGCTGTATAACATAATAGTTGTTCATAATATTCTTACTATGGCACTCAAGAATAAACCTATAAAATTTTAGCATGGTCCATACCTAAGGAGAATATTTTTAGGTGCCAATTTGCATACCATATAATGACAAAACTAGTTTTTTTTAATTGATGTGGTTAAATTATTTCCATTAATACAAACAACAAATAAAAACTAGAACCCGAT
Source organism: Dendrolimus pini (assembly GCA_949752895.1). Lineage (NCBI taxonomy): Eukaryota > Metazoa > Arthropoda > Insecta > Lepidoptera > Lasiocampidae > Dendrolimus > Dendrolimus pini. The sequence continues at coordinate 25,186,762 of OX457128.1, forward strand.
TTCAGCGCCACCTACCGGGTCGAATTGTGAATCTAAACCATTCCCGGACCCATTTAAGCACAATTTTTTTACACCTTGCGATACATTATTGAAGTTTTAGTAGGGATTTCTATTTTTTTCTAGTAATAAATACAGCCTATATTAATCTGAGATAATGTAGCATTCTAACGGTGAAAGAATTTTTTAGAATTATTCCAGTAATTTGTGAGTTTAATCTTTATAAACGTCTTTCCTTTTTATAATACTAGTATAGATATGTAATTTTTATAATTATTTTATGATTAACAATTAATCATCACCCATACGGAACTCTGTGCGTGATACGACTCCCAATTTTTAACAGTAAACTTTGATATCTGCCGGAATCCAGTGCGCCACGCCTTTGTTCAGCTATGTAGCGCTCAACACTGTAACAAGTGGCAGCCCTGTACAGTCCGCCATCGCGCGTCGTCGCGTGACGCTATGGATTCTTTAGTAATTATAACAGGTTTCGTCCACATTTGACAGCGACGGTTATTACGCTTCAAACGAACGAATACATATTTTTATAATAACTACAATGTACGTCGTTACATTTTCTAATGTTTTTCTTTCTTCATTTTTCTTCAAATGATAGTTAGTTACTATACTGTTTTTTATATAATTGTTGAACACTGTTATCATATATTTTTTACCTTTTCTTTCTGCTGTATAGAAAAACTGTAGATTCTTTATTATATTTCTTTCTTTTTCTAAACTAGCGTGTATCACCTGCATGTTAGTTAAGTCAATTGCAAAGACAGTACCATATAACAACACGATTGCAGCGCCCCCTTTTTGGTTATTTTTGTCTATCCAGCGGGATGGCGTCATTTGTTGCGTTAAAAGTATCAGACAAGTAAATGTAGATCCGGGATATTTGTATTTTTGCTCTATGCCGAGTCTCATTTCAATCCGTTCTGTACTTTCCACGTGGTGGTTCAACAGACAGACAAAATTATATTTTCGTTATCTGCTGGTTCGTATTAGCTTCCCTATTTATTATTCACTTTGAAATTAATTGTAATACTTGCAACAACTTAAAAGGGTCTATAAAGGAACGGCAACTGGTCACAACACTCATAAACAGAGAACCTTATGCCTTGCATACATGTCATCCACCGACTCTTTACACTCTACAATCGTTTTTAGAACACCTCGCCATCCCTCCAACAATTTTACAGTATAAGAAACTTAGCAAATTAGCACCGAATCGGATAACGGGTTGAAGTCATTGATTAATTATTTTAATTAAAGGGTTATAAATGACAAGTATTTAATACATTATTGTTTGGAAATTTTTACATAATAATTTATATAAGATTTTTTTAATATTATATAACATATACGTAAAGTTTTGCATGTAATAAAATAAATCAAACACAGTATAAATGTATCGCGTCTGCTAACGTGAAAATAAAATGTAATGTAGTGAATACCGTCTACATACAATTGAGAGATTTTGAATTATAATCTGTACACAATTACCACATATTAGAGATAAATATTATTACATAAAATTATGTTAAATTGTAGAGAACTACTTACTGTAAGCAAAACAGCCGCTAATCACCGAATACATAATAATATAACATTATTATTCAATTAAGTAAACGACCCATTGTATCGTTTAGAAATAAGAGGGTACATAACAAAATTAATTATTAACTTTAAAAAGAAATATTACAAGAACAACTATGCTATTAAATAACTGTAACATAATTATACAATTTATGATATTTATAGATATACTGCAAGGCAGTTACAAGACAGGTTCATAAACTACATAATACAAATGACATATTTCAATTCCTACCAAAGTATATATTTTTCAATAATAATATTAATAATTTTAATAATAATTTTTTCAATTCTGTATTAGAGATCAAAGTATGAGCAAATACTTCGCCAAAGTTTTTTTTAATGGGGAAAGTTGTTGATCGGAAAACTTGTTGAATCCAATTATAGGTGGACATTTTAAATTATATTAAAATGAAATAACCATATTGATTTCGTTTGACGGTGAAGCAATAACCACGCATCGTGGGTGGTCATCCCACAAGTTTACCTGATATACAAGTTTCTTTCTTTCTCTATCTTTTAACTGTATAATCACATTCCAGAAGAATTTCTAACAATACCATCAAACACTATTTTTAGAAAACGTGTAAAAAAGATACCATAATTTGTAATCAGGATTGTACATAAAGTACATATGCATGCCGAAAGGTGGAATTTGGATAACTGCTACGTTAAATTTAACAACTTTTTGTATACCTATTTTCGCATTAAATAAATTGAATTGAATTTATTGTTTGGTATACAAAAGAGAATTACTAATTACCATTTAACTTGTCCAAACATATTTCTAAATAAATAAATGAATGCAAATAGAATCCGTAAGAATTTATCCGTGCAGGAATGGAGAAAGATTGCAATTTCCTGCTGCCGGGCGGCCTTTTGTAAGATGCGACAAAACAACCCACAGTTGTTAATAGAAGAAGTTTAATAGAAGACTGATAAGTTAGTGGTGAATTTAGTGAAAAGTTTAGTGGGCAGTTAAGCGAAGGAGGAGGAGTGTAGCGCAAGTTTGAAAGGAAATCCAGAAGCGAGCTACACGCGCTAAATTCGGAGGTGAGCACCGCAGTAGCTGGAGGTGGTCTACGCAATATCGGCGACGGTATTGTGAGTGAGGCAGGTTATCGTCGGGACTGCATCGTTAGTTGTGCGTGAAGGGGCAACCCTGCGGAGAGGAACCCACCCACGGCTGTGTAAGACAATAAAAGCGTTTAGTTAAAAACCTGGTGTTCCCTTCCAATCCCAAGTGCGTACCCTCGCTCTCACGTAACAAAACCTCTATTAATTAAGTTATAATTACAGTTTTTATAATCTCGAAAATGTAAAGTTTAAATTGTGTCTATAAGTATGTTATATTTTTAAAATTTAATAATATACCAATAATACAAGCTAGTTTAACTTAGAACATCGATATGACAACACAATCCAGGCGTGGTTTAGGTACTTTTAATGATAATATTTTTAACGGGTTTCTTCTCTACGACGATCCGACGAAGCATATACTTGGTTAATAGTAGTTTTTAGAGATACGACGTTCAAACTTCGTACCACAGAATCATTATCTTAATGCGTGTAACTGTCAATATTTGTTCGAACGCCTAATGATACATCGTCGACTCCCGCCATTGTGCTCGTCGATTCCAGTCATGAACCAAAACACATTTAAAGAAAAGAAAACAATAGACTCACGATATATCAAGATGGAACGCCTTCCCTCATGTGATCAGGGATAGTCAAACGGAAACCATCTTTAAAACAAGAGTTAAAGAGCATTATCTGTCCTAATTAACTGATATATATCTATTTATTTATTTCTTATTCCAGGAGTTCAGCAGACAGGCAGACGGCCCACTTGATAGAAAGCGGTTACACAACTACAACACCAAAGGTGCTTTAAATGCGCTGCTGCTCTCTGGAGAGAGACTGGAATCTGGCCACTGATGCCGGAACACAACTCAAGGTTGTTGTGACGGCATACTCTAGACCAGGGGTGGTCGCCATCCAGTCGAGCAAATACCCTACCCCCTGGCCGTGGGTTGTTTTGTCGCCTCTTACGACAGGCCGCCCCAACGCAGGAAATTGTATTCTTTTTCCGTTCCTGCACGGATGAATGTATATATATATTTTATATATGTATGTATGAGTATGTAAGTTTAGATATGTATATAGTCTATTATGTAAAATTCATTTTCTTTAAGTAAATTTAATGTACATTTAGGTATAAGATCCTATTTACTTGTGCATATAAACTTTAATGTACACAACCCTGTCTCTTGTTTTCGTACTCTTGCTAGACCCCCATAAGTTTCCTGGAAGAAAACTCTTATAAGGGTTAATCTCGCCTTTTTACATCACCACGTTGCTAGGTAGTAGGGCATTTACTCGACTGGATGGCTACCACCCCTGGTCTAGAGTATGCCGCCATAACAACTTTGAGTTGTGTTCCGGCATCAGGTTCCAGTTCCTCGATCAAGTCCGGCAGCACATTGGCAGGACCTTTGGTAGTGCTAATGTCCATAGGTAACAACTTTCCACCCAGTTGGGCCGTCAGCCTGTCTGTGTACAATAAAGAATAAAGATCATAAATTAAAGAAACAATCAATTTGACATTTACAAGGAAAATTAACAAATGACAAAAAATAACCAATTTGATAAATAGTCCAAAATGTTTCATGATTTTATAATTTATATGCTTGTTTTGTTTTGAGAGATCTCTCGAACTAAATCATGTGACAATGAAATGTGGTAGCCGCGGGAGCCGCGGAGGGGGCGGGGGGGTGGGGGGGGGGTATCGCGACGCACGCGCAAATAGACGCGCCGATAAATAATATCACGCATTCCTTGGAGCGGGCGGGTAGGGGGGAAGGTCCATCTAGTGTTGCCAGGGGGGATTCCAACAACACGCAATATATTCTACATCTTAGATTTGAAATTAAAAGAGTAAAGGAAAAGAGACAAAAGATATCTTCCCGAAAAAAATGAATATATAAATAGAGACAAAGAAAGGCGAATGTAAAATATTAAAAACGGATGTTTTGATTACCGGCCTCCTTATTTACCTTATATGTACGAGTATATCTGCAATTATAATAACTCACATTTCACAAGCTGTGTGCGTGGATTCGAAAAAATAGTCCGAATATTCTGTACACACGTAAACCCTGACCTCATAGTATTCATTTGTTGCCTTCAGCTGTCGTATACATGTTTGTTAAATAACAATAATAAATAGAAGAGATTATTATATAGACTCAATCAACACTATGTCCGTCTTTTGCTTCAGAACCGTATATCATGCATATATCTTGAAACCAACTCAATGAATGACTTTCACCAAATTCAGTAATTTTAGGGCAGCCGCCATTTTCATTTAAGTTCACCAATTCACTGCACTTGCCAAAAATCGAATATTTCTTACATGTCTCTTTATTTAACACCGCAAACGAAATCCGACGACACAATGACGGCATCTTTGTGAAGTAAGCCATAATTGAAAGAACAGAGATAGATACACCAGTATACAAAGGAGAAGGAAATATGCATGCATTAATGCATATGTACTGAAGTATGAACAAGATGTGTTCAGCAATAAATCATAAACACAAGCACTTAGCCAACAGTTGAATTTGTGATAGAAACGGATGCGTCAACGCAGACAAGTTTAAGGAAGCAGGCCGACGTATAAGTGGCACTGGAAAACTGGACTCTGTATCAGAAAGAAGACGTTTAGATCAAGATAAAAGTTTGACAGCATAAAAGAAGTTAATCCTGGATGAATAAAATAACACAGCTAAAGTTAATAAAGAACCGGTCAATAGTCCGGGAGCGAATTGATTGCAGCCAACTGGCATTGCATTCTCCCCATAACCATGAAAATAACCACTTTACATTGGGGTATATTATACTACTGGCTTCTGCCCGCGACTTTGTTTACGTAGAATGTGATAATATTTTTTTAAATCTTAATGCCTGCCCGCCGGACTTGTACATCATAAATGCGCGCGTAGTACTTGATCATTATTTTGCTGCGATGTTATTTTAAAACTGCGATAACTTCTAAGATATTTATAGAAATCGAATCACATAAATGGCAATTTTGGTTTAAATTAAATACTTGTGATGAATAATGCATTTATTTGGATAAGGATTAATATCATGTTTATAAAAACACCTTCTCAAATAATGCATTATTTTAAAACAAATTTGGTTAGCATAAAAAGGCTATAGTGACCTTAAAAGATAGACATGTGCTGTCGCGAACTCTTTTTTAGAACTTGTAAAGGGGAATAATTCTGTCATACAAGATTTTTGCGGAACTTTAACCGTTGACGCAGCACACGCAGCGGAAGCTCTCAAAAGGAAAAAGACCCGATATTGACATTCTTCATTGGTGCTCCACTCTTATTGATCTTAGCGTGATGATATATAGCCCTCCTCGATTAATGGGCTATCTAACACTGAAAGAGTTTTTTAAATCAGACCTGCAAACAAACAAACTCAGCTTTATATATTAGTAACATATGGATCTAATATGGACTTGATAGTAAATTGCAATATACGGATTTTACAACGTCAATAACATTCATTTTAATATAACCATAAATAGTGATACATCAAACAATTAAGTTTGATGTCAGCTGAAATTACTTTTAGACGTACCAAGTACAAACAATAATAATAGTGATTCAAGCAAATTGGCCTTAGCAATAGCAATACCGGTGGCCGCACTCAATGTCGCCGCGATCACTATTATTATGATAAAAACACGTTTTTATAGAAATAACTGGTTCCCAGTGACGCCCGATCGCCGCCACGTCCACCGACGCACCACATTCATCTAAACTGATACAAATGCGAAGCATCGGACATATTCATTCATCATACCAATTTAATACAGTCTCTTTTTCCAATGATATTTATCATATAGCAGTTTTCTCTTCGTAGTGAAAATGAAAATCAAGGTGGTCTGCACTTGCGTTACAAGGATACTGTGGTGAGTGACGGTGGAACAATCTAGTTGGTTTAAAAACGTTTTAGAAAAATGTAGTATATTCTAAAAGAAAAAGAGAGAGATAGATCGATGTTTAGAAAGGGATATATATTACATAAAAGAATAACGAAAAGAAGATCGAAATTATGTGTTTCAGAAAATTCTTTCGGGTATATAAGCAGCTTAAGGCGCGCCTACCTACAGAGTTCAGATCAAGATAGCGAAGCGACAAGTGCGATACGAAAGAGTTGGAACAGAAGTTTGAAGACAGTGACGAGTTTACTGGGGAGATCAGTAAAGGAGGAGTGTAGCGTAGTTTAACACAACAGCAGGAGGTGGTCTACGCAATATCGGTGACGGTATTGTGACTAAGATATGTTATCGTCGGGACAGTGCGTCGTGTAGGGGCAACCCTGCGGAGAAAAATCACGTACGGCGGTGTAAGTTATAAAAGCGTTTAGTTAAAAAACTGGTGTTTCCTTCCAATCCTAAGTGCGCACACCTAAGCTCGCACGTAACAATACGTTCAAGCGTCATCTAGAAGCAAGTGTCATTAACTTTACATAACAAGAAGAGCTTGCTCAAGAAAGCTTGTCGGTTCACAATCTTCAAAAATCAATTTTACCAATTGTAGGATGTGGGTAAGAAACGCCACATTCGCGAAGATAGAAACTAGGTATGTTACGACACTGTTGAGCAACTATATTGTATGAACTGCGACCGAGTATTTAGAAATAAATTCGGCCTAACTACCTTACCTACTGACCTACATTACGTGACATAAACGTCGTAACAACTAGGTGTATCTCAGGGGATACAATAATAACCTATATAGAACTACTACAATGTACATTGTACATTGTAGTAGTTAATGCGAATTATAAATATTATATTAAAATATGAAATAATATTATAAATAAAGAAATATTTTAAAGGTGAATGTTCGTCAAATATATGGATATATGTGATATTGATAAATATGAATGAGACATAAATAGATGTAACATAATAAATTATATAACAAAATATTGAATTTTATTTAAAAATGAACTCAATTATATGTAAATTACATTTAAAATTAAACTATAAAATCTAGTACCAGACCACTGTCAGTGGGAAACGTGCCCAAAAGGCTGGCCATATTGCCTCGCTGAATGGCAACGCAGTTTTTTGATCACTTGAGACATATCCACCAGACGTTTGGCTATGTTTATATAATATATATAATTACGTGGTTTTATATAGGAGTTTATTATGAGCCTCCATTGCGTGTGTAGGAATCGTATTTGTTATTATTAAGTATCCATATGACGGAAGTAGTCAATAACCGGATAGAGTATTCTTTCATGTAGTAATCGCCCTTCTTAAGGACGCCCAGGAAGTCGACTGGTCAGGGGTCCTCAATGCATCAACTATTGACGAGAAGGTGCACGCGTTTCATGCAGCTCTGATAAAGCTGTACGATACTCATGCACCTCTACGCCGTATTAAAGTCAAGCATCTGCCAGCACCGTGGCTCACAGCTGATATTAGATTACTAATGCATAAGAAGTCTAAGGCGAAAACTAGGTATAAAATGAAACCAACAGAGGAAAACAAAACGGCTTTTGTCAAGATTCGTAATCGCTGCAATAGGATGTGTAGGGACGCTCAACGCCGTTACATTCATGAATCAGTTGAAAACGATAATCCAGCCAAAGTTTGGAAATTTCTTCGTACTCTGGGAGTTGGCAAACAAGCAGATTGTCCAATTTCAAAAATATTCAACATCGATGATTTAAATCGACATTTCACAACCACTTCTGACTTTGACATAGTAACTAAGTCTGACACTTTAAATCAAATCACTTCTATGCCAACACCCCAACATTCTCCTTTTCTTCTTAGTCGATTCACTGATAGTGATGTTAAAAAAGCAGCAAAATCCATTACATCTAATGCTGTCGGCAGCGATGGCATCAGTCGCAATATGGTCTTACCCATACTGGATGTCATTAATCCTATCCTTACTCATATCCTTAATGCTTCTATTACCTCTGGTGTATTTCCTACTGCCTGGAAGGAGGCCCAGGTCATTCCTCTTCCAAAAAAACCAAATCCTACCTTAATTTCTCATTTTCGTCCTATTTCTATACTCCCGTTCCTTTCTAAAGTCCTTGAACGTCTAGTGCATCAACAGTTAAGTTTCTTTCTGAACCGTAATTCCCTTTTAAATCCTTATCAATCCGGTTTCCGTCCTGGCCATAGTACAACCACAGCTCTCGTCCAAATTACTGATGACATCCGGCATGGCATGGATAACGGTCTGCTGACTGTTTTATCGCTGCTTGATTTCAGCAGTGCCTTCAACAATGTCAATTTTGAATTGTTGCTTAGGGTTCTTAGCTCTATTAACATATCTCCTACAGTAATCGATTGGTTTCATAGTTACCTGTATGGTCGCCGGCAGCGGATTCGAGTCGATGATGACTATTCGTCATGGCGTGATCTCTCTGCTGGCGTTCCTCAGGGCGGCGTTTTATCTCCCTTACTATTCACGATTTTTATAAATTCAATCTCCAATAAACTTACTTCTTCCTATCATCTCTATGCAGACGATTTACAAATCTATACACAATCACCTGTTGCGACATTACAAGATGCAGTCTTAACAATAAACTCTGACTTCGATCACATAGCACAATGGAGTAAATCATATGGACTACAAGTAAATCCCGAGAAAACACAGCTAATTATCATAGGTAGTTCACGGATGCTGTGTAGAATTGACTGGACCTGCTTACCAAATTTCGTATTTGATGGTACATATATCCCGGTCAGTGAAAGAGTAAAAAATCTAGGTATCATATTTGATAGGGAGCTATCTTGGCGACCTCACATAACCGAATTGAGTCGACGTCTCTTCCTCTCTTCGAAATCCCTTGGGAGGTTGAAAAACTTCCTGCCCATAGCCACCAAAGTTAAGCTTGCAGAGTCCTTACTACTCCCCATTCTTGATTATGCTGACGCCAGCTATATTGATTTGACTCAAGAGCAACTTAATAAGCTTGAGCGCCTCCAAAATTTTTGTATAAGGTTCATATTTGGGTTACGCAAATATGACCACGTTTCTGAATTTCGTAAAAAACTCAAGTGGTTGCCAATTCGCTTTCGCCGGAATACTCATATTCTTTCACTCCTGTACAGTGTATTGTTTATCCCCACAACCCCGTATTATCTCAAAGAACGCTTTGAATTCATCTCTTCCTCTCATAATTTACGACCTTCTACGAATCTCAGACTTAATACTCCCAAACATTATTCATCTTTTTTCAACAATTCTTTTACTGTACAGGCTATTCGACTCTGGAATGAGTTACCTGTTACTGTTAGACAAGCTAAATCTCTAACAATATTTAAGAATATGACAAAAAAGCACTACCTACAACTTGATGTCTGATATTTCTACGTATGTTTATGTATATATAATAATATATGTATCTATATATTTATGTATGTATATATTTATGTATGTAATATCAATAGGAGTATTTATATATGTCTATTTAGTATAAAATTTATGTAAGTAGCTGCATATCCTGTAATATTTATGTATACCACCTTTGACCAATTTAATATGTTTTTATTCCTGCCTCGGGTTGTCTGGAAGAGATCGCTTCTTAGCGATAAGACCGCCCATTGTGCACATATAGAATATTTTTAGGCTATAAGTTAATTTGTGTTTTCTGTAATGGTGTACAATAAAGTGTTATCTATCTATCTATCTATCTATCTAATCGAAAGTCATATAGCCGGACGTAAACGTAGAAGCATTTATTATTAAGCTAACGGATATCGGAAATGAAGTTACCGGATGTTGGAAGTTAATACTGATGGCGGAAGTTGGTTATATGAAGGAAGTGAAACTAAAATGGCGCCACAGCATTACAGGATATTGTCACTGCAGCGCGCTACGAGGACCTTATAAATACTGGGTGTTCGGGCAGAGGGGGAGTCTTCAACCAGCAGTCTAGAACCGACGGTCTACAACCGTCATTCTACATTCATCGGTTGAACAGAGCGGAAGCTCTGTTGGACAAGAGACGCATAGTATATTGTGGTCGATAATTGCTGTTCGATAATCGCAGTATTCTTTGAGGGCAGATTGCTGCTCGACACCTGACAAGCGTGGAGACGACTCTTGGAGTTGTCCTAAAATTTCTGTGTATTATTGTGCTGTATTTAATATTGTAATTGGAATAATTCTAGTGTAATAAACTTTGATTATAACATTTCAGATTATTATTGTGTTATACTCCGAGTGTCATTCGCTCCCGACGTGAGTGAGCCGACACGTGCATCACTATGTACTATTCTGTTAAAAAAGTTGTTAAAAAAGAAAAAAAATATTTTGGAACCATAAAGAAATCATCCATTACTACTTACTATACTTATTATAATACTTTTTTGATAAAATATACCGCTAACTAGCTTTAGCAGCTATAAGTAGAATATGGTACATGCGTGTTTTGACAAACATTTTGTTTTTATAAAAATTAAAATTAGAAACAAAAACTTACCTAATGACGAGTGGTTAATTGGTTATATTCGCCAATGAAACATCTGCCACATAAGATCTCTAAAAACTGTTTACAGATAATTGATTAAGGATAAAAAATAAAAGACAGTCAGCAGTTAACCATGTCAAACTCTTCCATTGAACAAAGAATAATTATCACGATAATAGTAAATGATTTCAACGATTGTGGTGAATAGTCTCGACTGTTTCAATTGAAACAAAGGGGGACTCAAAACGATGTATTGCAATCGATTCAAATATTGTTATCTCTTGATTATGAATAGTCTTCACATAAGAGAGATGAATGTTACGCACTGTATTACCTCGGTACCAAATGATGTAATACTTTTGTCATCTTAGATGTATTTATCAGAAGCTTGACTTTGCAATTGTATCCTGGAATCTGTAGACATGAAAGTACAAGGGAACAGTTATATTCAATTCCAACTATATTTGCCTCTGTAGGTTGCTTGCACTTATTGTCCTTAAAACCTGTTTATTAACAGTTGTTGTCAATACATATATAATAGGGGAGCCCAAGATGCTAATGTGGAGCTACTCGTGGTCGTGGGGAGGGTGTGGATTGTGAAGATTACATGCTAAAACGAATAAAAACATTATATAATGTATGCCCTTTGCGGGTGGCGGGCGGGAGGGAAATACTCAAGCGCGTCAGATATTCAAAAGGGATGTTAAGTAAACCCTAAAGAAACTCCTATTCAAAGGACTGACGATTTGCACGCGACCAACAGTTATGGCCAATTCTTGAAAATGCAAAAAAAACGTAGCATTGAAATATTCGAGCGCGTCAAATTAATATACAGCCGATTCAGCTCAACGTCGTTGTCGTGCTGACGCATCATCTCACGATTATGTGGGGGAATTTCCTAAATAAAAAATATCCCCACCCTATATGAAGTGAAGGGGGACAGTGGGGGTACATAATAGGGTGCAAGGTTTCTCCTCTTATGTTATTCTGCCACGCTCGAGTAAATCCCAAAATCCCCGCTTGGCCTCCCTTACTAATAGTTTAAGCTTTGAATTTATAGTAATTTGCCTGTAAAATATTGATAATTAAATTTCTGTTTTTTATCCTAAATTTCGCGTTGTTCTACCACAATAATGATGTAGTAAAGCCCTACTGGAATCATTAGCTGGTTTTAGCTCTTAGATTGCGACAAACTACGCTGTGATGGGGTATAATAAAACAGGTACTGTTTAATTTTTCAAAATCCTCAGATTTCATTCCTGGCGAGGGTAACTTTTTTTTCAAAAATCTAATTATGCCACTTTAGTTTTCATCAAAAACAGCCCCGAGACTCGTATTAGTATTTTTCGATATTTCGTATAGTTTAAGATTTGGCCCTAAGGAATTCAGCCTTTATACCTAATTACTATATGCTGACATTATTTATAAATTGGGTGAGAAGCGAAATAAAGTTGAACGGCTAATAATGCTATTACCGGCAACTAATTATGTTATTTTGGTATTTGACCCACGGCGGCGGCGGCCCTACTGATTGACACGTGGTCGTTCCACCGAGGGCTCTCACTTCATATTTAAACGGTAAGAATAACAAATAAAACGAGTTTTCGAGGTATTATTATTCGGCGGGAACTTGGAGAGCAAAATGTTACTATGCTACTCATTTTCAACAAGTGTATAATACTGATAATAATGGACTTATTGGATATTTACTGCTTTTAATAAAGACTTATTTTGTTTTAAAATTCTAAACCGTTTAGCGAGTGTCCTTTTTCGAACTACCCTCTTTAGCGTCGTGATATATTAACAAACATAATTTATTTAAATAAAATCGGAGAACGCCTCCTAAAACGAGAGAAGGCAGAATTGTACCTATCTTCCCGCAAGCTGAACACATCTCTGTAAAAGTGTCTCTTCGTTGCTAATATAAATAATTATGCTCTGAACCTGTCTCTTATTGAAGATCACGGTCAGCTCAGAAACCGCTGGCCGTTACAGTACACAAATCTTGCTGAGTCATATTTAGAAAGTAAAAAAAGGATATTTTCGTCCTTTCTTTGCGGGAAACGTTTTTCTTCGGCATGGAGTTGCCTATTTTAACAATTATGCTCTATCATAAAAAAGCTGCTGTTAATAAAATATTATCCTACAGTTAAGTGAAAGTTATACAAACAGGATGTTGTGTGTTACCAGTAAAATAAATATAAATTGCATGGGTCACAACGCATCATGTATGTCTAGCACTGACAGGATTCTAGGCAACTACAAAATAGTCTCTTGTCGTATATTATAGGAATAATGTAGTTTTCAATCTTGTAAGTTAGTAGTTCTCCCCGCCGTAACTCCGCGGTTTATAAGTAAGGAGCTTTGTTTATTTGTTTATTGCGTCGATTCAGCGGCTGTCTGCTGAAAGAGAGCCCTGATGGAAGCGGTTACCATCATCTATAGACATTAGTAACACCAAAGGTGCTACCAATATAAAGGTGCCACTCTCTAAAGGGCGACTGGAACTTGGCCACTAATGCCGGAACAACAACTCAAGGTTGTTGTGGCGGCATACTCTAGGGAAATACCCTCCGCCTGGCTGTAGGTTGTTTTGTGTCCTCTTACAACAGGCCGCCCCAACGCAGGAAATTATATTTTTTCTCCATTCCTACACCGTTCCTACACGGTTTTTTTATCGTCAGTAAAAAAATGCTAATGGAGAAAACCGCTTAAAATACTTAGCGTGTTTAGAAGGAGTTAGCGGCTACACAGACAAACAGACACGGAATGCGACTTTGTTTAAAGTGTCTCAGTTGCTTTAGCTGTTGTCGAAAAGCCGCGCGTTCCATTACTAGCTCACAACGCCCAAAATGCTGCATTAGCCGTTCCACAAGGCGACCGCGGTCGCTGTGGTCTTGTCGCAAATGTCACTAATGACGTCTTAATTTTCGTTGTATAAATAACACACAACACTCACAACGACCAATGTCAAGAGGTGGGTTGAATAACCATTCCACTTGGGTTTACGATTGTAACGGGAAACATCGCGGGCATTGTGAGTCTCTAATGGAACGTGGCCAAGGCCGTGACATAAGATTTTCCATCTGAGAAAATGCTCATGGAAGTATTATGAACAGTAAAGACGAGGCCTGCGAACGAATCGATCACGTTATTGGAAACTTAACCTAAATCAACGTGAGAAGGAAGAAATTAAAGACAGAAGTTATTTCATTATACCTAATACAAAATGGCGATCGTGCTCGCCGGAGCAGCGGAGGAATTTACTAATGTTGATCAGAGCCTAATGAAACCTGGATTGCTACGCAAATTTAGTTGTGTTACGGTGTCGGCTTATTATGCCTCAACGCTTGCTTTTCCACTAATACAAATTTGTGTAAGACTATAAGACTAAGGCCGGTTTTGCAATCATTAGATAAAAAGTTATTAATAGAATAAAACACATGCGCTGCGATACTTCCCGCGGTAGCTTAGTGGTTAACACTTTATGAATGATACGGGTTAGAATCATGTCTGGAGAGCATCCACTTCTTAAGCAATTATCTGATCTAATTTGCATATTGTTGCAATTACCGCACGCTGACTCTGATTGAAAAAATTGTGATGATACTTACGAGTTGATGTATATTATTAATTAATAATTCGACCTTATAATAATAAACATTAAAACATTATAATAGTGGTTTTATGTTACCAATTAATACCTATATAGCAGAATTCAAAAATGTATTTAAAAATGTGTTGTAATGTATTAAATCATCGCACTGCAAAACTGTCAAACTTTTTAAAACTTAAGATAGTCTTCTCTGTGTTGTTGTAACCAATGATTGTAAAGGGTAAACAGAAGTATTCATCTCCGTGCAGGAGCGGATACGAATACTGATTCCCGCAATGGGGCTGCCCGTCCAAAGAGGCGACAAAACAACCTCGAGTTGTGTTCCGGCATCAGTGGCCAGGTTCCAGTGTCCCCTTCAAAGCACCTTCTGCACATCGGCAGCACCTCTAGTATTGCTAATTTTCATAGGCGACGCTAACTACTGTCCATCACAGTTGGGCCGCCAGCCTGTCTGCTGCATTTCAACAATAAAAATATAATAATTAACACTCTTCAATTTACAAACTATGAGAAAGGGTAAAACCCTTTCTTAAATTTGTAAACTTGTCGCAGTTCCACTAATTACTGAGAAGCCGACTGGAAGATAAATCTGTGAATCACCCCATGAACCGTCTAGCAGTAGGAATAAGAATTTCAGCAATCTTTCAAATCACAATCCTTCCCATCTCATTTTAATTAAAACATTGAAATTCCCTTTCAGTGTGAATCATCGCTTTTATTCTAAAAGATCTCTTATATAACGAAATTGCTTGGAATAAATGTGTAGGCAAATTATATTGTGATTTTCCAAAAACGCCAAGTAATTTTCCACCTTCGCGTATTGAAACTGAAATTATTGTGAATATTGAAGCACAAGTTATTTTTTCCAAATATTTACAAAGGCCGCCTACTTTGTTATCTTAAGATAATTTGAATTTGTTTTGCTCAAAATGTACCAAAACAATATTGTTATGCTAAAGAATTACGTTAAAGGTACTGAGAAACTAAATAATTCTATTCAGTAGATTTTAAATTAATCATTATATTTATAAGTGAAGCAAAAACTTTGTAGCCTTTTTTCCCAAAATTGCGCGGATGGAGAAGTATGAATTTTCGCACACAAAGTATGCATAAAAAATACATTAAATGAATAACAAAAAACATTACACACAGTATTTGACACACAAACGCATAACTCTTTTGTTTTATTGTTCAAGTCAAATGAACAGTGTAGCCTTGGCGAAATCTGTGATTATAGAAGTTTAAGTCTTTGACAACAGAACCTTAATAATGTTCAAAGTTATAATTTAAATTAATTAATATGGTCGAATTTTGACCACTAGTATTATAATATGCACTTAAATATTCAAAAAAGAAAAAACAAGCAAAACCACGATCCATGAGAGTCCTTACTCTCATGGGCCTATGTGCAGATCCGTGATCCAAAAAGGCGCTGGTACATCCTCAAAATAATTTGCTAAAACTGCAGTATGTTTCTCTTACGTGTTTTGGGCAATTGAGCACGCAGTTGTGTGCCCCCAGGTTATTGCTCTGCAAGAGACCATGTCATTATGCCATGAGCGTTGACCGCGAATGTGTACACGGGGCAATACGAAGGTACCTTGAGTGCGTCCAAGTATCGTGGGGTGACTGTGTACAGAGGCAAGCCCACCGCACCCGCTGTGTTCATTACGACTGTTATTTATGCACTTTAATGGACACCGTGCCATTTGTTTATCACCAAACAAGAACTGACTTAGCACCGAGATTAAACACCAAGCGATGCCTTATTCGCAACATGTTAGTGTTCTACCACATGAGTAAATATACCGTTTATTTACTTATGTGGTTCTACTGCTGATCAGAAGATGGAAATCTCCATAGACAATAAGTCTGTCTTAGTGTGTATCAAGCCCAAGACCGTCACTCACACACTATTATTTGCGCGTAATAATCTCACCTTAATGACACCTGTACACACTTCTTCCTTCGTTGATAACTCTTTCACGGCACAGGACGTCCGTTTATGGAACTCACTGCTACTCAAAGATTAGCTAAATCCATATTGTCTTTTAAACTGATAGTTACTAAACATCTTTGGTCCTCCCAAGTCTAAAACATGCTGTTGATTCTATATATATAGTATATTATAAAGTATAATATTACCATTTATTATATATTTTTTTAACTTATTCTTGGAATGTTTCTTATTATTTATTGTCTTCGCCGTCACCGCCAATGTTGTTTTAACATTTTCCTTAGTTTAGGGGGTTGCCTGGAAGAGATCGCTTTAAGCGATAAGGCCGCCCTTTGTTCAACATTTACTGTACTTATTATTATTAATATATATTATAAATTACATACTATTGAATACAATGTAAGAAAACTTAACTTATTTGTATTGTATTTACTGTACTTAGTTTTTAGAACGTAGTTTTATTTTTTGGTGAACAATAAAGTGTTTTCATTCATTCATTCATCACTCGTGTATCGTCTATAATAAATGAGCAAAGATCTAATACAAAGATAGGCTTACAAATTTAAATGTCTATTTTTGAAAAAGGTTTTGTTATAATTATATCGATTACCATGAATGGCTTATGCATTGTTTTTTCTTATCAAAATCATTTTGGTATAACGCACCCGCGATTTTTGGATTCAATGACACTTTTAATAATGCTTATATGTCTTAGTCCACCTAAGAAACATATAAAGCTAGGTATTAATAATAATAATCGACAGGCAAACACACATATTGTATATCCCCAAATTAAGCAAGTTACGCTTGTGTTACAGCCGATCCTAGACATCCAGACTATAGTTAATAACGGAGGAAATTCGTTTCCGAAATTTGCCATTACCAAGAATCGAATCCGAAGCCTCTGCGTTGCAATAAAGTCAACGCTCCACCACAGAAGCCGTCGACATTAAAGTAGAACATAATACATAATTTAAAGAAAATTAGTTCAATTTAACTCGTAAGGAAATACAAGAGTCAGGCGAGTAACCGTCGCGCGACGTTTTATTGTTTAAGTGTCGAATTTGGTACATCAATTTGGACATTACACCATTACAATTGCCTTTCCTGGATTCGTTGGTAATCGAATAAGCCGCTGAGTGCTGCCAGTCGCGAACGAGGAAATATAAATGGCAACTCAATCACAAATGATACAATTACTTTAACTGTAAACACGGATTACCTCCAAGCCGTGACTTGAAAGCACTGAGACTTGTCAATAATTTTATTACTAGGAATTTTATAAATAAAACTGTAAAATATTGTAATTGTCATAAGATATTGTCTATTTTTTTATTTTATTTTTGTAGACCCGGGTTTCTCCGTCTTAGGGCATGACAGAGACTATCTTTTCTTTATTTTTATTAATGCTATTTATAGGTTTCGATATTGTCTATTATAATTATGTGATAACTAGCTGTGCTCGCAACTTCGTCTGCGTGGTTTTTTTTTTCTCGGAACGATAAATTTATATGTAGCCTAATTTGTTCCTTATAACATTAGCTATCTGCCAATGAAAGTACTGTCAAAATCAGTCCAGCCGTTTCAGAGATTAACTGAAACATCAGACAAGCAGACAAAAAATTTATAAATTGCATTATTTTAATCTCTAAGGTCCTATTATTACCTCCCCTAATTTTTTAATTTTTTATTTTGACATTACATACAGACACTTCAAATTTATTTATTTGTATAGATAATCGATTTCACACAATATGTTAGAAGTGATTCATTGGCCATGTTTGTAGCACACAGCTTTTGATCACATTAGCTAATCTTAAAATAACAATAGAGTAGACTTGGGGTAGTTAATTAAACACATCTAGTACACCTAGACAGAGACAAACTCTTTACAAGTCCTAACAAAATGTTGTTCCGAATATGAAGAAAACCATAGAGTATCAAAAAGAGTGTGCTTTTAACAATGACAACGAAAGTGTTTACTTGTGGTAAACTTACCTGTGGTATAAAGTCGTCGAGATTATGATAATCTTGTGGTATCGTGTGATGGAGAAATTGGGGCAAGTGCTGATGAGATGTATGTTGCATTGTTGCAAGCAAGCGACATGCTATTGCAATTAGCGCGTATCGTTGCCAGTTTGAATTATAGTTTGTTATTAGTCTTGCAAGGATTGCAATTGGCAATCAAAATAATTTTCGGACTGATGTCAATTATAGGGAGGAATGTGTCGATGTCCCTCCCGGCAGTGCGGGCGCCAATTCCCTTTGATGTGTGCACATGTCGAATGTGTCGTGTGCGACGTCACACACCTCACGCCATCTAGGTAAGTCATTAACCCCGCACATTGCGATTATATTTTAGAACACTTCAGAATTCAAATTACGATTTCATTCTGTATTTTTACACAACTGGGTATATTCAGACACCTTATTTATGTCAATTGCCAATGTCTTTATCATACAACGAGACAGGAGTAGCTATAGTCATATATATTTTAATTGTAATTTAGTAGAGCTTCTTTTAGCCATATTTCATATAAATTTATTAAGTCTCTGTAACAGACGTAAAATACATTATTTTTAAATACAATTTTAAATTCTTTTTTCTTTTTTTGATCCCACTCTTTATAACAAATACTCGCAATTGCTTGTTTTTTCGTTGCACCAATACATATAACCTCAACTTTATCGACATAGACATATTTAACATATCTTTAAATAGACTTAAAATTAAACTAAATTAAATATTGCAGTAATTAACCATCAAAAGGTTTTTGAAGTAAAACTTCTTTAGGCGCGATTAGGAGGTAACCGGACGACAATGCAACGGAAGTTCGTTACGGCAATATGGTGTCGCAATATGGCGTACCATCCGGTTTTCAAATATTTTTTTGTCAATAGATAGTTTATAAACAAATCAATCAAAAAATTTTGAAAAAAAAATAATTAGTAAAAAAGTTTTACTTCAATCGCGTGTGAACATTACACGCACTCTTTTTTTTCTCTCAATTTTCGAAATTTGAAATCGTGTAACGTACGTTTTCACTGTTCTTCTGTCTCACTTTTAGAAATTATTTTTATAATGAATTTTTTTTGGCACTGTTAGATTATAAGAACAAATTTAATGTAACTTTTAATTTAGGTTGAAATATATATTCGTATTTTAATATACTTTTTTTTACTATACTGATATGTATTAGTCTGTAAGTCTTCCTAAAATTAAATAAATAAATACCGTTTGATGTCAAAATAATGAAACAAAAAATAATTTCAACATTTAGGTAGGTTTTATTATTTAAAACTTATCTTACCGGGAATGTATAGCTAAAGCTGTTAGTTATAGCTCCAGCTTTTAAAATTTAGAGACGTTTTCAGCGATCAACAAATGCTTCAATTAGGTCAATTATTTGGCTCAGTAATAAATCATTGTTAGAAATTAATTGCTTTATAGACCTAATTATTAGTACTAGTGGTTACCCGTGGTCGAAATTCAATAATAATAATTGATTTAAATGATAAGTTTGAACATTATTAAGGTTCTGTTGTCAAAGACTACTTCTATAATCACAGATTTGGCCAAGGCTACCGGTTAATTTGACTTGAACAATAAACAAATGAGTATATACCCCTGTGTATGTTAAGTATATGGTAGTAAGTGTAATGTTTTTTTTTTATTGATTTAATGTATTTTTTATGCATATTCTTTTTTAAATATTAGCATTCTGCACTCTTTCTCTACATAAACTAATAGGTTGGGGAAAAAGTCTTTTCGCATATAGTATGTATGAACTTGTAATAAGATCTCTTTGGCTTATACCATTTGTATCTTGCTGGTTTTGGTATCATTAAAAAGTTTTAATTTTCAAGAAGATAATTCCAAATTCAAATTAGGAAAATGTGTGATTTTCATTTGTTTTTCTAATTGTTAAAATGAGTGAATCTAATGAAGAAATTCGATACATTTTAAAATTTTACTACAAAAAAGATAAAAATGCAACACAAGCCGCGAAAAAATTGGTGATGTTTATAGACCTAATGCAGTATCTGTGAGAGTAGCACAAATTTGGTTTAAGCGTTTGCAATCCGGAAATTTTGATATCAAAAATGCACGTCGCTCTGGTCGCCCTGTTACGGACATTGAAAAAGTGGAGCAAGACCATATTAGTAGTTCCGATGTAACTGGAGAACTGGGAATTTACTACATAACGGTTTTGGCGCATTTGAAAAAGCTGGGTACACAAAAAAGCTCGATATTTGGGTGCCTCATGAGCTCACTGAAAGAAACCTAATGAACCGTGTACTCATTTGTGATTCTTTATTACGACGTAATGAAACCGAACCATTTTTGAAGAAGCCGATAACTTGTGATGATAAGTGGATCACGTACGACAAGAACGTGCGAAAAAGATCGTGGTCAAAGGCCGGTCAGGCTTCACAGACTGTGGCGAAACCCGGGTTAACTCGCAACAAGGTGATGTTGTGTGTATGGTAGGATTGGAAGGGCATTATTCATTATGAGCTGTTACCGCCAGGCAGGACCATCGATTCTGAACTGTACTGCGAACAACTGATGAGATTAAAGCAAAAAGTTGAGAGAAAGCGGCCGGAATCAATCAACCTCACACATCTTTAGCCACGCAGCAAAAATGACGAGAGTTTGGCTGGGAGGTGTTAATGCATCCGCCGTATAGTCTTGACCTTGCACCTTTAGATTTTCATCTGTTTCGGTCTCTGCAGAATTCCTTAGGCAGTCTCAGGTTAACATCACGAGAGGACTGCCAAAACCACTTGTCGCAGTTTTTTGATCAGAAGCCCCAACAATTTTATAGCAATGGGATCACGTCCCTACCTACAAGATGGCAAAAAGTTATCCAATAAAATGGCACCTACATACTTTAGTCTAATGTAAATAAACTTTATAAAAAACCTTTTGAATTTTTATATAAAATGCGAAGAAACTTTTTCCCCAACCTAATATAAATGTGCGAATTTTCATATTTCTCCGTCAGCGCAATTTTCATAAAAAAGGATACAAAGTTTTTGCGGTGTTTTTCTTTCACGTATCAATACAGATTTTTGAATAACCTGTTGTACGATGGTAATTTGCTACCTGGGACCCAATTCTTCAATATTTTGGCGTCGCGAAGATCTTCGAGGTACGATTCCATTGTGATAGTATCAAAAATTCGTATTCTACTAAATCCACAACATGTCTATATGGTCGCGGTGGAATACCTAATAATAAAAAAATACTGGTAAAACTACCAAAATTTTACCAACTTATATCGCGAATTTTTCCGTATAAATGTTTATAAAAATAGAGTGGCGTGTCAAGAATACGCCACTGGAACTGACAGAATACCGAAATCAGCCAACATACAATTAAGATGGTAGTGTTCAGCGATTTTGAGGAAATATGAATAGCAGAATTGGGCCCCTATTGAGAAAAGAAAGATCGTCAGATGTTTAATATGCATATAGTGTTACTATTTAATGATTCAGTGATGCATGAATTGGCTGCAACGGAGTGGTTCGCAGTGGCCCCAAGTGGCCGACACATTCGCGCACACGAGTGCATGTGCATGTGCACGGCGCTCACTCGCGCGACTTATCACAACAACTTATAAAGTTATAACTTACAGGGTTGCTCCCCAAATATTACAAGCAACTACTCTTTTAGAATCTTCGCAAATAAAACTGCCTCAACGTTTATTTTCTGGCCCAATGTCAATATACAATGAAAATTTAACTACTCAATCTACGTCATTTGAAAGAATGTAACGATTGAACTGTTCAGGCGTTCAGCGGTTTTTTGGTCGAATAAAAAACACATATCACACATTTAGTCAGCGAGCATGAAATTAAATTATTTTTATGCGCACATATATTTTACCTACTCGATAGCTTGTTTTAAAATATACAGAACACATGCTAATTAATTAAGTTTTGACTTATAATGTACATATCTTCAAAAAAACAACAATTAACCTCAGAGTGCCCTAGAAGACACTTTGGCCGCTTCCCATCTTCCAGATATATCCATGGCAGCTGAATCCGGAGAACCAGACACGTCGCAAATATTTATCCATTCTCAATGTATATCTGTGGCTTTCAGTGTTGACATTTTAAGGCATTGCCTTCCGAGGGTTATCGACTCTATCGAATGTCAACACGTTTTATATGAATGTCTCACATGACCAAAAAGACCAAAGAGCTCAGCTTTATTTAGGGCAACGTTTTGGGAGCGGTCTCAACCAACGGCGATTTGAGCTTTACAATTATCTCATTTTCATTATTATCATTTCTTTATGTCAAGCTGTATTTACGGAAAACCGTACCATTGTAGGTTTGCACCTGTTGCATTTGGGCGGCCTGTTGTAAGAGGCGACAAAACAACCCACATCCAGGTGGTAGGGTATTTGCCCGTCTGGATGGCTACCACCACTGTCTAGAAAATAACAGCACATTTGTAGCACCTTTTGAGCTGCAAATGTCCATAGGCGATGGTAACCACTTTCCATCAGGTGGACTGTCTGCCTGTCTGCTGAACTCAAGCAATAAATTTAAATAAACTCCACCATATGAATAACACCTAGTCTATTTAATCATTATTTAGTTATTTCATATTTATTCTGTACCCTTACAATAATATTATTGTACCTACAACTACAAAATATAAATATATTAAGGTTTCGTCATGCTTTGAATGAAACGATATATAATAGTTACTCCTACATTGAATAAAATGCCACAAGTGACTCCATGAAAGCCAAGCATGATGCTGGTTGTGCAATCCGTGCAAGCCCTGGCCAGGATTGGCGAGCGTCGAGCGTCGCACCGACGCGACGCCGACGCCCAGCGGAGTGGTGCGCAACGGCCATAAATTTCATCGTTATCATCGCGGAGCCCCTTGGGGTAGGTCACCGACCTGCGCACGCCACTCACAACAATCATACGAGAAAGGGAAAGTAACTACAAAAGGTGGCATTTAATCAAATAACCCCAATGTGTCCGCAAAACTCCATGGGTTTAGTTCCCATGTAATGTGATTTTTCAACGTGTTTTATCGTATGCTTGCTTGGTTTACTATAAACGTACAACCATCTAACATCTTTGACCGCTACTTTTTAGTTTAGAATGGTAGAGTACGCTTGCTAAATGATACTTCTTTACTCGTCACATAAAACTTCCAAGCTGAGGAAAACGGAATGTTTTTTTTTTATTGCCTTAAGCAGGCAAACAGACAGACGGCCCACCTGATGAAATGTGGTTACCGTCGCCTATTGACGTTTGCAACACCAGGGGTGTCGCCAACGCGTTGCCGACCTCTAAGAAATTTTATAACGCCCTTCTTAAAGAACCCCATGTCATAGCGCAAAGGGAAAACCGCGGCAGGAAGTTCCCTCCAGATCATTGTTGTACGCGGAACAAATGTTCTAGAGAACCGTTGCGTAGGTGAGCGTGGGAGGGAGCTCAAGGAAATGGGGGTGAATATCCTGTCGCTGGCGAGCGGTGCGGTTGTAAAAGTGAGGCGTTGGCACCAGATCAAACAGTTCCTCGGAACACTCCCCAATGTAGACTCCAGCCTGTCACTTTAATTTATTATACAATCTATTAACACGTACTTCGATTTCTATTATAAGTGTTCCATTATCATTTAACCCCAAGGGAACCTTTATCGTTTCTCGATATTGGTCTTTATGCAAACTTCACTTCGATTTGATTTGGAGACTGGCACCCACCCACTTCACTATGATATTTTGAAAACGCAAAGCATTATAAGGATTGCCACACTATTTATATGGATTAGTATTTTCAATTCAATAATGTACATAATTCTAATTCGGAAAAAAAAAACTGAAATAAAAATTAGTTTCTAATATTTACATAGAAAAAATAGTTCTTGATATATTGAGCTATACGCTATTATTTAAAGACGCCGTAGTCATCTTATAAAAACGTGATATAAAACAATTAATTTCAAATAGGTGACATATTGGGAGAAATTACGTAAAGAGAACAATAAATATCGTGATTCTAAGCATACAATTAGATATTATTGTTACTAGTTAGGGGGACTCCAATTAAAATGCCGTTAGAATTACTATAGAATTTATTAGACACTACTACTACTATACAAACACGTATAACAAAGGTACAACTATAACCAAACACAACAAATCCAAACTTAATGCAGAAAGTCGTAATTCAATAAAACGCGCAAAGTCCGTCACTACTAGATTTCCGAATGTACACACGTCTCGCTCGTATCGTAGTTGTAGCTCAACTGACTCCTCTTTCCAGCAGGCCGTCGTTTTATGCTCCACAAATGCAAATGTGCCCGCCCGGAAACGTCGACACAATTCCTAGAATTAGCTTGTATTTGTAATCCGCAACACCTGGATTATAATGCAGCCTGCAAGCGGCCGTGACCAGTACAATAGACAACAGGATGTTCTCCACAATAACTTAGAAACCTATGCCAGTTAATAAGTGAACAAAAGAACACGATCATAAAAGGATTACAATTAGTTCAAATGCTGACAGGTAATAAAATGTGCTTTCATAGATCTGTACGTGGAATTTGTCTTTGTCGGGGTCTGAGTTGTAACATTATTATGAAACAGTAACATGACTAAGTTTATTTTTATATGATTAAAAATAATATTAATTTAGTAGGAAAGCTTACGATAACGCTATAATTTATGTTTTATAGATATGTCAGCGATACCATCATTTAAAATAGACTAAAGCAGTACTTATTTGTTACAATTCTAGAAAATCTGTATAAAAATACAAATTTACGGTTTAACTTACAATGACTTGCTGACGCTTCGGCCTACTTAGCTTCGTTTAATATAAATAATACACACTTCGCGCGATGGCCACTGCTAAACCTACAACTCCAGGGAAAATCATCCGAGCACTACTGCTGGATGAATATATCCCTGAAACTTCAAGGTTTATTTCGTCAATATCCTACTCTAACACTCCAATCACTACCAGCAATCTGTTTGAGGACTCTCCACCGCGGGAGAAACGTGGTGGAGCGTGTAGGATTCACCGCGTTAGGGTGGCACTGGCATCGCAAGCGAGAAGTGCTATTGCCACACCATGGTCAGGGATACCCACTAAAACCCTTCGGTTCTCCACCCTTTGCCCTTACACCAGGGCCACAAGTATTTGGCCTTATTTATAGAGGTGAGATCCGTTCATTGGCTAGTTGCCAAAATAATCACTAAAACATCTCCGTCTCATCAGAAGTCAGGGCCACGGGATCTTGGCTGGTGTAAGCCCACCCTTGTTTGCAGGCGGACCTTTCCTTGGGCCGGGGAGAATAATCCCCCCCGACAACTACACGAAATAGAAGGTTCTTTAAGGGACCCGCAGCCGTGTATCTCTGGCGGCCGGAGGTCGTTTCACGAAAGGAGAGGTGAGCGCGTGTGGAACTTCTCGCTGGCATTAACGGCGGGTTCCCACCCCACCCGCGCCGTCCGCTCACGACAATTCTTTCCTCATCATTCCTACGGCTAGGCGGAATGTCGTAAGAGGCGACAAAACTACCCACAGCCAGGTGGTAGGCCATTTACCCGACTGGATAAATACCACCTCTTGTTTAGAGTATGCCGCCATAATAACCTTTGTTCTGGTGTCAGTGGCTAGGCTCCAGTTTCTCCTTCCAGGCCGGCAGTACATTGGCATACCTCTGGTATTGCTAATGTCCATAGGCGTTTGTTGTGCTTCAGCAATAAAAAAAACCTTATTACTGATGCAAGTGTACAAACTATATAACAAATTTATCCCGGTTATTAATTAATACCAGTCTACTAGTTCTTGAGAGCGTTACATCGTCGTCATTTTAATAAACAACGTTGAGAGCATAATTACATGTCGATTGCACGTAATATTACGCATCATACAACGGTACAATGTGAGGCGCGAACGCAGCTGTTGGATGCGGAATCGCGGAACAGGGCCACCGGATGGTGCTCGATCATTTGGCGGATTGCTATTCTAGAAGCGAAAAGAGAAATGGAAAATAATTGATGTCAAGGATAAATATGAAAGTGGCTTTTCTATCATACATTTTACTAGAAACACACGTCCGCGTTACCGTGCGACGTATTGCGTAATTAATTGCAATAGGGGCACCAAAAAATCAACCGTAGCGACATTTGGCTGTCGCACGACATCTCTTATCGAGATTGTAGTGGGTTTGCCTACATAGAATGTTAATGATAGAACCAAATTGTTTACTGCTAAAATTATACTAATGAAATGATTGTGCTAAGATCAATGGCTGCTTTGCCGACTGAGCGAGTAGGGTGCGAAACGAGTCCTGATGCGAATGATAAGTTAAAATGCACGTGTCGACGCAAACCGCAGACACGGCAATGTACGGCTGTCGCTAGCCTGTACAGAGACTATATGCACATAATTAAAAATGGCAATGGGTAGTTCATATAAGGCTTACAGACCAGAGATGGACCGTAAAAATAACTGTGCGCACAGGAGCACAAGGCAAGAGAGGCAGAGGGCGACCATCGATGCGTTGGGAAGAAGACAGGCCCCAACTGGTATCAAATAGCCCAGGAGGAGGAGGCCTTTACCCAATCTGGGATTCTTAGATAACTAAGCCAACAAACAAACTAACAACGTTAATACTAACAATTTATTAAAAATTACTAACCAATTAACATGCTAAGAATACGTACTGTAAAAAGTAAATTTTTCATTTAGGTATTTATTATATACTAGCTGCGCCCGCGGCTTCACCTGCGTGTTGATGGAAAATCATTATATTTTGGTTAATTCACTATATCTTTATAAATTATAGCCTGTGTGTTATTCTGATGTGTACGCTATATTACTGTAAAGTTTCACCAAAATCCATTCAGTAGTTTTAACGTGCAAGAGTAACAAACATACATCCATACATCCATTCTAACAAAAATTAGCGTTTATAATAATTATAGAGATTAGGGTATGCCAAAATTTAAAAACTTCGTTTAAAAAAACCGACTTCAAAAACTAAAAAACTAAAATGTATAAAATAACTTATTTCTTAAGCTATTATTATTAATATATATTATCTATTAAAAACTTCGTTTAAAAAAACCGACTTCAAAAACTAAAAAGTATAAAATAACTTATTTCTATAGCTCTTATTATTAATATATATTACCTAAAACATCTTAAAGTCGGTGCTTAGTAATTTGCAAAATATAGTAATTTTTATTATGTTTTACTTTGCACCGACTTCAAGATGTTTTAGGTAATATATATTAATAATAAGAGCTATAGAAATAAGTTATTTTATACATTGTAGTTTTTTCGTTTTTGAAGTCGGTTTTTTTAAACGAAGTTTTTAAATTTTATTTGTTACTTTTTAGTGTCTAGCTATGTATGGGTGGACATACGAATGGTGCCGCGCTTCTAAAAAAATTTAGGTCCCAAGAAACGAGAACAAAAAAATGATCGTAAAATGAAAACTACGGGGCCAAATTATGTCAAATTTTTAGGGGACCACATGGCAGCTATTCCGCGTCGAACAAAAAAAGAATCACGTAAATCGGATCATAAATCACGGAGTTATCGGCAAACATATGGAACGGAGTGAAAATTATTTCCATGAAAAATGTTCATAAAATGAAAACTACTGGGCCAAACTATGTAAAATTTTTAGGGGACCAATTGGAAGCTATTCCGCGTCGAACAAAAAAAGAATCACGTAAATCGGATCATAAATCACGGAGTTATCGGAGAACATACATAAAAAAAAAATAAAAAAAAAAAAAGATCCCGACGAATTGAGAACCTCCTCCTTTTTTCGAAGTCGGTCAAAAATGTCGGTAATGTTTTTTATTCTCACCCCAAAACATCTCAGGAAATGCCGAAACTAACCTCCTGTACAGCGCAAGTAAAAGTGAAAAACATGTTTTTCAAAAAATGAATGAATGGAATCTTAGAATCTTTCTTAGTATTCAATTTAATACAAAAACTTTCATTGAGTCAAATGTCTATCTTCAATATTTGATTTTTTACAGAGCTTTGAAGTTCAAATTTTTAGGTTTCTTTGCATTTTTTAACTAAACTTCTGCTAGTTTAGTAAAAAAATGCAAAAAAAGGTTAGGGCAAAAATTTAAATCTCTCTATGTAGAGTTACATTTAAACCTGTGCAAGAAGTTTTCACATGACGTTCAAACAAGCAGATAAAATTTAATAAAAAAAATCTTTTTTTTTCTCATTACTGTTTTTATTAAGATAAAATATTTGTAAAACATTTTCGACAATTTAGTGTTAACATATGCATCATTGTGTGGCAAAATATTAAAAAGAAAATTCAGTTCAATAAGCAGAGCCAGTTTTAAACTGATGTTTAGCACCTTCCCTAAGACAGGACGTATAATTTAATTTGTAACTTTCGTCCTAACATCCTGGATATTTACGTTTTTAATTTTGTCTCCTCGTTGGCTTCGGCACAAGAGGGCATCGACCCGAACACATTTCTCGCGATAATGTGCAATCGTAAAAAGAAATTAATTTCAATCCGCTGCGTAAACACTTTAACAGTTTAAATCCTTCGAGCGTCGCCACTTTAGGGGTACTTAATGCAAAGTGAACGGTTATCCTCAGAGCCAGCTCGGTGCTAAGACCTTCCTTAAATACTAACAAGTCTTGATATAATTGTGCCCTACATACATAATAATATATGTCGTCTGTTTTAAGGGGTAAGCCTCTACTGAAGAATAACTTGGTATATCTAATATACATTATTACGTGAAGCAAAAACTTTATACCCCTCTTTAAGAACTCTTTAAGTATGATATTTCGCACATTTATAGTTTATATAGACAAGGAGTGCAGAATGCTAATACTTTTTTAAAATGAATAAAAAATACATTAAATCTATAAAAAACATTACACACACTAGCATGTATTCAACACACACGCGTACATACTCTTTTGTTTATTGTTAAAGTCAAATTAACGGTGTGGTGTAGCCTTGGCGAAAGCTGTGATTATAGGAGTATAGTCTTAGACCAGGGGCGACCTCTATTATATGTAATTCTATAAAATAAACACTCTATTGGGGGTGTCGAGTTTATAAAATGAATTTCAAAATTAAAAATAATCAGGAGACCTAATTTGGAACAGTAGATTCCGAAAATATTGCATGTAAATTTTTGACATTCCGTCTGTTGGAGCATCACTTAAAAAGTACTGAAGAGATTTAACTGAAACTCGACACAGAGCTAGTTTATTAGTGGGTCCGCACTTAGGATACTTTTTATCCCGCTAAATGACGTCGTTCCCGTGGGATAAATGAATATAGGCAATAATATGGCGATGCAATCCCGTATGTTTTAGTATCGCTGTTGCAATTCCCTACCAAATATTTAGGTCATCATAGAAACGCGAACGAAGTTTTGCTGGCATTATTAGTCAATTATAAAAGGAAATTTAATTTTCAGGGCTTTATAATGTTTAAAATCTAAGATGTTTTAAAAACAAAATAACGTAGGTTCGGTTCGGAATAGGTGATGAATATTCATGTGAATTAGTAGACCGCATTCTCGTCTTTATGCGGATGATTAACCGCGAATTTGAGCGCAGGTCGTTCACCCGCGGAGACCGACGGTGACAAGGTCGCCGTCTCTTCATTATTTCGACTTACGCCTCGCACTTTGATCATATACTTGTCCACATAATCAAAGGCCTCCCGTGTACTTGGTAGAGCAGAGCAATTGGGAAAATGACACATTGAAACGTTTGACGTCTTCTGTGGTTGAACGAACTAAGCCTTTGCCGGCCTACCTCACTGCAACGCAGAGGTTCCGGGTTCGATTCCTGGCAGGGCAAAATGTATTATGGTCTTTGTGTCTGGGTTCGGTACCCCAAAATCCTCCATCGTATGTTATCCATGAGCGTAACTTGCTTGATTTCGAGATATAATATGTGAGCGTTTAAAATATGATAACGTTCGTATAAAATACCACACAGTCATCATATTTTGAAAATGTCATCATAATAATAATTTTATCGAATATGTAAACAATAATTTTATTCGCTATTTGACTTGTTAAAGAAATGACGTCATAATTGGTCCGCTCGTACAAAGTCTAAACGGCTTCGGCGTTTTGCAAGATGATAAAAAATATCAAAATTTCATTTGATTTGACATTGCCTACAAATATCAATTTTACAATTAAATCGGGAGACAAACACATATTGTATATCCCCAAATTAAGCCACTTACGCTTGTGTTATGGGTCTCTAGGGCCGATCCCAGACACCCAGACCATAATAAATAAGAGAAAGATCGAATCCAAAATTTACCATGCCGGGAATCGAACTCGGAGCCTCTGCGGTACAACGAGTCCGGCTATGACTTAGGCCGCTCAACCACAGAGGCCGCCAAAATTATTAACCTATATTTTTTTGAAATAGAGTCACACGTTTTTTAATATTTTCATT
This sequence comes from Dendrolimus pini, assembly GCA_949752895.1. Classification (NCBI taxonomy): domain Eukaryota; kingdom Metazoa; phylum Arthropoda; class Insecta; order Lepidoptera; family Lasiocampidae; genus Dendrolimus; species Dendrolimus pini. The sequence goes on from OX457128.1 coordinate 25,217,946, forward strand.
CGTAAAATTTTGATTGTATAAAAAACAACATTAGCTAGCGTTACTTTTTCAAAGTAGTAAGAACATAAAGTAGAAGACAGCCATATTATTATTTCTAAAAACTATGGAAAAAGTGTGATCGGTAGACAAAAAAAACATTTAAACTAATGGAAAGTGCGCAGACACTGTATTTTTATACAAACATATATATTTTTATACACACAAACACAATTATATTCCAAGTGTGATCATATGGAATTTAAAATTATTGATTTCATCCTTCTACCAGACTAATCGCAGAAGAGTTGACAGACTAGATGGTGTATTGGCCGCCGGTTGGTCTCTCCAATATGACCGAACGTCGCGCACCAAATCAGCTGTGGTCGCGAACTGGTTAATTTTGGCGGACGGAGGGGTCGACGCCCAGACGACGCCGGGGGGGGGGGGCGGGGGAGATGCACGTATGCCCACCGGTTTATTCATCGCCTGAATAGAGGAATAAAGCCTAACACTACACAAACAAACCAAATATCCTATTCATATTATAAAACCGACTTCAAAAACTAAAAAGTATAAAATAACTTATTTATAAAGCTATTATTATTAATATATATTATCTTAAACATCTTAAAGTTGGTGCTTAGTAATTTTTATGTTTTACTTTGCACCGACTTCAAGATGTTTTAGATAATATATATTAATAAATAATAGCTTTAGAAATAAGTTATTTTATACTTTTTAGTTTTTTAGTGTTTTAGTTTTTGAAGTCGGTTTTTTTAAACGAAGTTTTTTTTTATTTGTTACTTTTTAGTGTCTAGCTATGTATGGGTAGACCTACGAAAGGTGCCGCAGTTCTTAAAAAATATAGGTCCAAGAAATGGGAAAAAGAAATGTTCGTAAAATGAAAACTACTGGTCCAAATCCTCCGATGTTCTATGTAAAATTTTTAGAGGACTAAATGGCAACTATTCCGCATCAAACTAAACAAGAATCACGTAAATCGGATCATAAATCTCAAGGTAATCGGTGTACATACGGAACGGCACGGAAAATTTTTCATAAGAATTGTTCATAAAATGAAAACTACTAGGCCAAACTATGTTAAATTTTCAGGGGACTAAATGGCAGCTATTCTACATCAAACTAAAAATAATCATGTAAATCGGATCATAAATCTCAGAGTAATTGGTGTACATATGGAACGGAATGAAAATTTTTTCATAAAAAATGTTCATAAGATAAAAACTACTGGGCCAAAGTATATTATATTTTTAGGGGACTAAAAGGCAACTATTCCGCATCAAACTAAACAAGAATCACGTAAATCGGATCATAAATTTCAGGGTAATCGGTGTACATACGGAACGGCACGGAAAATTTTTCATAAGAATTGTTCATAAAATGAAAACTACTAGGCCAAACTATGTTAAATTTTCAGGGGACTAAATGGCAGCTATTCTACATCAAACTAAAAATAATCATGTAAATCGGATCATAAATCTCAGAGTAATTGGTGTACATATGGAACGGAATGAAAATTTTTTCATAAAAAATGTTCATAAGATAAAAACTACTGGGCCAAAGTATATTATATTTTTAGGGGACTAAAAGGCAACTATTCCGCATCAAACTAAACAAGAATCACGTAAATCGGATCATAAATCTCAGCGTAATCGGTGTACATATGGAACGGAGTGAAAAATTTTTACATGAAAAATGTTCATAAAATTAAAACTTCTGGGCCAAAGTATATTAAATTTTTAGGGGACCAAATGGCAGCTATTCTGCGTCGAAAAAAAAAGAATCACGTAAATCGGATCATAAATCTCGGAGTAATCGGTGTACATACATAAAAAATATTTTTTTAAAAACATACCGATCAAATTGAGAACCTCCTCCTTTTTAAAGTCGGTTAAAAAGAGAAAATTTATGAAGATAATCGTCTCTCATGCAAAAACAACTCAACAGATTTCGATGATACTGCACTGTAAAGTAACTTATATATCAGACGTAACGAATAACACGAGTCATCGTCAGGTGTGTGACCCGTAGTGAACAGACACAACATATCTACAACTCCATCAATTCTTCGAAAAGTAGTTTAATCCGTGCAGGAACGGAGAAAAAAATACAATTTCCTGCGGCCGGGCGGCCTGTCGTAAGAGGCTATAAAACAACCCACAGCCAGGGGGTAGGGCATTTGCCCGACTGGATGCCTTGAGTTGTATTCCAGCATCAGTGACCAGGTTCCAGACCCCTTAAGAGAGTAGCAGCGCAAAGGCTACCTTTGGTGTTGCAAGTGTCCACAGGGCACAGACTGCCTGTCTGCTGAACTCGTGCAATAAAAGTAATTGTATAACATACTACTGTTTCATTTAAAAAAAAAGCATAACATAGATAAATATGAAAAACAAACCATTTTTTAAATTAGACATGTTGCTGGGGACTTTCCGCTTCTTCCCCTTAAACAGTGCGAAGGTATGTACAAGGAACAGAAAGTAAATTTAAATTTTAACTTATACGTATAACCTTCAAAAAAGATCTTATTTTTTATAAAAACTTTTGTATTTGAATTTAAATTACATATATAAACTTTGTAACAACTACTCGACAATAGATGGCGCTGTACGAAAAGTAAACGTGCTAAGCTTTTCAAAATTCAAATATTGATAGAGTGTGCCATACATCCAATTAGTAATTAGCTCCTACGGCTTCGAGGTGTGCTTCCACTGCGTGGGACATACTTGTGGACCATAGACAGCTAGCTACTACCTGGGAACAGGGATTATTCGCTTCCACATTGTGGGACGTCTGACCCCCTGTGAACAGATATTTTTTTGTAATCTGTTATCGTGACTATTTTTGTTGTGAATTGTACGTGTTGTATACAGTGACCGATTTGTAAGTGTTATCGTAATAAAACTTTTCCCAGTTCGTACTAAGTAAACAATAACCTGGATTTTATTTACTCCGCCACCCTGTTAAAAGTGGCGCTCCAACTAGTGGCCTTAAAAAGAAAATATTTAATCAAGAATCCACTCTGGCGGAGAAACGAAGTCCCAGGGTATACGTTACGCGATACGGACGAACGACGACAAGTACGAGATACCACGCTAAGAAGACACAGAGCATAATGGCGTTGTCTCCCGAACAATTCACAGCTTGGCTGGAGGTCCAAAAGCGCCATCAGGCTGAACTTATTACAACCTTATGTAACACCAAGAAGAAGACGCTAGTTGATTGTACTGCTCGATTTGGGAGTAACAAAGACTCAGTGGAGCCCTTTCTAGCGGCCGTCCGACTTTTTAAGGAACTAGAAAACTTGTCGGATAGTGACGTCATTAAGGGACTACCGCTATTGCTTTGCAACGATGCTAGTGACTGGTGGGAAGGAGTAAAAGACACTGTTACGACCTACTACGAGTTCGAAGATAAACTTCGACAAAAATATGCACCCAAGCAGCCTACTTATCTGTTGTATAGTGAAATATTTAGCATAAAACAGAAGGCAGATGAAGCGACTGAGGAATTCATAGGTAAGAAGCGGATGCTTTTTTCTCTACTGCCAACACCAAAACACCCAGAACCACAACAAATAGATATGATCTACATGTTAATGCGATGGGAGATACGAGATAAAATTCCCCGAAATACGATTACCACCTTCGACCAACTGATTGAATGTGCTAGAGGAGTGGAGAAAGTTCTCGAAGAGCGGATCCAAACTAAGGAAATTGTTGCCTTATCAAAAGCATCGGAAGGCAAACCTGCGTACCCTATTGTGAAGACCAAGTGCGGATTTTGCAAAAATACAGGGCATACATCCGAGGTATGCCGAAAGAGGTTGAAAGCAAAAAATTCTGTAAACTATAATAAGGAAGCAGCTTTAACTAAGGAACAAGTCCCACCTGCGGCAATGACACCCGCACCTAAGGTATCATGCTATGGCTGCGGAGCACCTGGCGTTGTCCGCACCAACTGCTCAAATTGTGCTGGGAAAACACTAGGCAACGTGAAACATGAAAACGTTAGCTTCTGTGCACTTAACGTCAGAGCATGTATTAAGTCACGGCCGGTGCTATTCATTGACGTTGACGGCATCAATGGCTACGCGTATGTGGATACCGGTGCAAAAGCAAACATAGCTTCCTACACACTATATCAAAAACTAGTTCAAAGAGGTTACACGTTCAAGAAAGAACGAGTGAATATTAGCCTTGCTGATGGAGTTGCCAAAATTCAAACTGTCTTGGTGGTCGAGGCTAAAGTAAAATTAAACGGACGCACTGTACCTACTACTTTTCTTGTCTTACCGGAATCCAGGAACAACAAAACCCTCTTGGGCATAGGGTTTCTGTCAACAGCTGGAATAATCCTCAACTTGCCTCAGTTTTCATGGCACTTCTATAACGACATCACTGTTAACGAACTGTTTACCGAAGATTTCGCGAAATTCAAAAACACGGCACCCCGCGCTGATTATGAATATCCCGGTAACTCCGAAAATGCGACTACACCGATTTCCATTGCTTCTATGAACAAGAGCATACTAGAAGAATCAATACCTGTTGAACCCGAAAGCGCAGCCACTTATCCAAAACTCAGACGATTGGATTTAGGCACGTCCAAACAATGCACGCTTTTCGATGGCTATTCACCTAGAATAGATTACATGCTTAGGGATGCCCAAATGAACATTAATCTGCAAGAAGTTGACCTGTCTCCGCGGTCTCTACAATTATTCCCAGACAACTCCTCTTACGAGATCGGCATAAATTCATTGGATATCAATTTGCTATCAAACCAAATGCTTAATGCCGATCAACAATTACAACTCAAGACATTTATAAAGAAGCATGAGGATGTTTTCATAGCTAACGGGCAACCAGCAAAAGACATTGAACATAAGATTGACACCGGAACAAAGGGACCCATTGCTGTTCCACCTTATCGATTGTCACCCCCTCGTAGGGAGATTCTGAAAGGGGAGATAGAGAATATGTTAAAGGATAACGTCATTGAAGCTCGTCCAACTCCGTGGGCAGCCCCTACTGTACTGGTCCCAAAGCCAAATGGCCAAACTAGGGTCTGCGTGGATTATCGGCGGTTAAATGCTATTACAACGCCTGACACCTATCCCATACCGAGGATAGATGATTTACTACACGAAGCGAAACCTACACCATATATGACAAGTTTAGATTTGAAGGCCGGATATTGGCAAATCCGTATCAGTGAGCAGGACAAAGAAAAGACTGGATTTATTACCCCATTCGGTATTTATGTCTTTAACAGAATGCCCTTCGGGTTGCGAAACGCCCCTGCCACATTTCAACGCATGATTGATAAAATTCGCGTAAGCCTAAGCAATGTCAAAATGTTGGCCTATCTTGATGATCTTATTGTGTTTTCTTCTACTTTTGAAGCTCATATAGTTGACTTGGAACAAGTTTTTCAAAAGCTCAAAGAATATAACCTCACGGTGAATCCCGATAAGTGTAGATTCTGTTGCTCGACAATAAAATATTTGGGCCACATTATAACTCCGGAAGGATTGAAAATGGACCCCGGAAAAATCTCAGCAATATTGGACCTTCCACCTCCCACACACCTTCGACATTTGGTCTCATTCCTACAGACATTATCCTGGTACCGGCGGTTTATTAAAGGATTCTCGAAAATTGCGGAACCTCTTACGAAACTGACCAAAAAAGGTGCTATTTGGATATGGACAGAAGATCAACATAGGGCTTACGAAGAGTTAAAGCGCCGTCTCACTTCAGCACCAATCCTTCGTCAAGCCGATGAGTCGAAGCCTTATACCATAAAGACGGATGCTAGTGGATATGCTTTGGGAGCTGTTTTGATCCAGGGGGAGGGTGCTGAAGAGCATCCAGTAGAGTATGCTAGCCGTCTATTATCCCCAGCTGAAAGGAACTATTCCACAACGGAACTAGAGGCTTTAGCAGTTGTTTGGGCTGCAAATAAGTTCAGAGGCTATATAGAGGGACTACCAACAGTCATAGTGACGGACCACCAAGCCCTGAGGTGGCTTATGTCACTAAAATCTCCTACTGGGAGACTAGCCAGATGGGCACTCCAGCTCCAGGCGTTTAATATTACAGTCAAATACTCACCCGGACGGACGAATGTCGTTGCAGACATGCTTTCTCGCCCTCCGTGTACAGAAAATTCTCGAGTAAACTGTGAGGTATGCTCAGTCTCGATTAACATGCCGACCCGTAGCCCAAAAGAAATTCGCGAAGAGCAACTGAAAGATAGCTTCATTTCCAATATAATACAGACTCTGGAAAGATCAGAGGGCACTGAGAATGCTACTTATTGGAGCAACAAGGGCTATTATCTAAACAATGCTCTCCTGTACCGACTCCCAGCTGACTCGGATTTAGAAGGAGCACAACTCGTTGTTCCTGAACATGAATGGGCAAATATTCTTGCCGCCTATCATGATGATCCCTTGGCTGGACACAACGGAGTCGAAAAGACATATGCTCGAATCTCGCGCAGATATTTCTGGAGAGGAATGAGGAGATACATAGAGTCGTACATAAAAAACTGCCTTACATGTCAGCGCTACAAACCTTCAAATCTGAAGCCAGCCGGTCTATTACAGACCAGCGCTATGAGTAAGCGTTTTGAGGCTATATCATTTGACCTTTTTGGTCCATTACCGGCTTCAGCTGATGGAAAGACATGGATATTAATTGTGGAAGACTGCGCCACTCGCTGGGTTGAGCTATTTGCCCTTACGAACGCAACTGCTGAGAAATGCGCAGAAGTATTGGTGAATGAAATCTTCCTACGATATGGGATACCTAGGAAAATGACTAGTGACAACGGTACACAATTCGTTAGCGCAATTATGCAACAACTCTGTTTTTGCCTCAATATAAAGCATTCCTTCACTCCAGTGTATCACCCCGAGGCTAATCCCGTAGAGCGGAAAAACCGGGACTTAAAGGTGCAACTGGCGATTCTTGTAGGGGATGAACATCGTAGCTGGCCAGAAAAGCTACCAAGTATCCGTTTTGCCATGAATACGGCAATTTGTTCGTCAACATCATACAGTCCTGCATATCTTACTTTTGGTAGGGAGTTAAGATCCCCGGATGACATAGAACATGATTTTAGAGAGGTTTTGATCTCAGAAAACTTCATAACCGAAATCACACCTAAGCTGTTACAAATCGCTAACACCATGCAGATGGCAAAAGAGGTTCATGAAATGAAAGAGGAGAAGCGCAAGGAGTATGTGGATCGCCAGCGTAGAGAAAGCCCTAACTACAAACCAGGAGATTTGGTATTTGCTAATGTGCACGCCTTGAGTAATGCTTCAAAAGGACATAGTTCAAAATTTTCACCCCGACGAGATGGGCCCTATCTGATAATGGGAAAAAGCGGCCCTTCTTCATACAAATTAGCAAACGTGAATGAACCAGATACGGTCATTGGCACATATCATGCATCTTCCTTGCGGCCATTCCATCATGACAATAGTCAAACACCTTCACCTACCCAACCGCTGAGACGACGAGGACGACCACGAAAAGTTCAAGCGCAGCTACCGCCCGAGAAGTCCATGCCCCGCCGTCGAGGAAGACCAAGAAAAGAGTTATAATTTCACCAGCTTCCTCGTCGAGACGACTTTAGAACCTGAGGGGGAGACTGTAACAACTACTCGACAATAGATGGCGCTGTACGAAAAGTAAACGTGCTAAGCTTTTCAAAATTCAAATATTGATAGAGTGTGCCATACATTCAATTAGTAATTAGCTCCTACGGCTTCGAGGTGTGCTTCCACTGCGTGGGACATACTTGTGGACCATAGACAGCTAGCTACTACCTGGGAACAGGGATTATTCGCTTCCACATTGTGGGACGTCTGACCCCCTGTGAACAGATATTTTTTTGTAATCTGTTATCGTGACTATTTTTGTTGTGAATTGTACGTGTTGTATACAGTGACCGATTTGTAAGTGTTATCGTAATAAAACTTTTCCCAGTTCGTACTAAGTAAACAATAACCTGGATTTTATTTACTCCGCCACCCTGTTAAAACTTCATAATAGCGAAGAATCCTACAAAGCAACGTAAAATGTGCTTTAACAATATTACTACTAAATGAGAAGCAATGCTGGCAACTCAGAACAGCTTATATTTTGACCCAGTTCACATTAACGTCTTAAGTGGAAAATTTACGTTGCCTTCATTGACTAAATATATATATACATATACTACTATATACTTCTATAAATACATATTTAATATTAAGTCTAGCGATTAGGCTTGTGTTTGCTATGTATGACTTTACACACGAGTGTACGGACAGATATTTCAGTTGATTGTAGGTACATATACCTACAATTGACTGAAATGACTGACGTGTATGCTGTTTACAGGTAAATATAGAGAGGAAAAAGGTCGCATCGAAGAAAATATACCTTAAATATTGACGATAGTTTGCCGAAAGTGCTTTGATAAATCCCCTGCGGCGCCGGGAGGCTCGCCGGCGAAATAACAAAAATTAACTTGTATTGTAAGGATTAATCGCGAGGGTATTTTTCTTCTAAATAACATAACGAAATTAAAGGCAGGCTATTCTTCACACTTCATGGTGGAAGTTTGAAGAATAGCCTGCCAGATCAGTTATGGAGGCCGGGGTATTAATTGATTTTCTATGAAAATCCATCTACTGCGCAGCCCTTACTTGCCAAGAGGGGCCTTGAAGATAAACGCCAACGTGTACCAAAAAGAGTAATATATTGTGGCGACCGAGGGTGGAACTCCCCAGCAGCGTAAATCAGTTTTAGAACTTTTAGAAAGAACTAGAAATTTCTGGAAGAAAAAGACAAGGACGGATATATTTAGAAAGAGATAGACGATAAACGAAAGAAAGAGATAGATAGATGTTAGAAAGGGATAGACATGACCGAAAGAAAGAGATAGATAGGTGTTAGAAAGGGATAGATGTATAAACGAAAGTTCCCGAACAGAAGGTTCGGGAAGGAAGAGACAGAGATAGATAGAGGGGTTCTAGAAAATTCTTCCGGGTATATAAACAGCGTAAGGGGCGCCTACCGGGCAGTTTAGAGTTGAGTTTAAAGTTGAGTTCAGTCCAAGACGGTGAAACGACAAGTGCGATACTAAAGGGTTATCGGAGAAGGTTAATAGAGTACAGAGACGGATTAAGTGGTGAATTTAGTGACAAGTTTGGTGGACAGATACGTGAAGGAGGTGTTTAGCGTAGTTCGAAGGAGGACCCCGAAGCGAGCTACGCGCGATAATATTGGAGGTGGTCCGCGCAATATCGGCGACGGTATTGAGGGTGTGACAACTTATCGTCGGGACTGTGCATCGTTGGTCGTGTGTTTAAGGACAGCAACCCTACAGGGAGGTACTGCGCGCGGCTTTCAATTCAATTTCCAATTACATTTATTTAGTGCCAGTTTTATTTTTATAAAACTAGATGTCGCCACAGTCGAATTGCATCGCGGTATGGTTTACATTTTTTGAATGGCTATAGTAGTAATGTTAATTTATTAAAATTGTCTACGATCTTCCGGGTGTTTCATTTTATAACCCCTGGCTTTGAAACCTTTGGACAGGGTCCTTCGAGCCGGATCGCTTTTTGATACAAAAAGTTGGTACCTATTGTAGTGAAATAATAAGTGTTGTGCAGTGATGTATTCTAAGTGATGTGACAGCAGCACCATCTAGCGGACCTTAAAGGAACCCAATCGGTAGTATACTGGACTTAAACTGTGAGTACTCTGATTTTTAGTGAAGAAATAGACTTGTGAAATTTTAAAGTGTAGATTAGGACTTAGAATAATTCGTGCAAAAACGACGAGACGGGGAACCTATGCCCAATTTTAGAACTGTATACATGTGCTAAAAACACTTAGAAAAATTTCAACATCAATTGGACTTAGAAAAAATAGCATCACTTGGGACTTAGGAAATTTCAAATAATTTTGAACTTTGAAAATTTTAAATTGATTTATGCTTACAAAAAGCAATTGTTTGAACTGGACCTTACAAATTTTGATCGACTTGGACTTAGAAAAAATTTGGATTGATTGTAACTTTGAAAATTTGAATTAATTCAAACTTAGAGAAGCTATTAGTTGGTACTTGGTATTAAATGTCAAAAATGGAAGCAGAGTTAAGAGTTATGGATGACTTGAAAAATCAAATAGATAAAGGGAGATATAATTTTAAAAAATCGCCAAAAGATAGACTTACGGAGTCTTACGTCACTGCGAGATTAGAAGGCTTAGAAGAACTAATAGCCAGATTTTCTAAAAGACATGAAAGTATTATTAGTGCCTACAAAATAGAATCTTTAGAGAATTATAGAAAAAGTGAAACTTTCGAAAATGGCTATGAAAATTATTTGCTTTATAAAGGAGAATTGAAAGCTACCTTACAGTCCATGAAACCTGCTACATCATCTAGTACAGATTCTAGTTGTTTAAAAGTCCATACGGAATCAGTCGCCAGATTACCTAGGATATCTATACCCATCTTTTCGGGAGGATACACAGAATGGTCGACTTTCAAGGATTTATTCGTCTCCTTAGTACACAATAACGCTGCTCTGGATGACGTTCAACGCTTGCACTACTTGAAGACACAGCTGAAGGGAGAAGCTGAACAATTACTTCGACATGTCCCAACTACTCGGGCTAATTATAATAAATGTTGGGAATTGTTGCAAAAGCGATACGACAACAAACGATATATGTTAAATTCTACTCTTAAACGTTTGTTTAGTCAACGTACCATGAATTGTGAATCTTCTCATTCTCTCAAGGAGCTCTTAGATACCACCTCCGATTGTATTCAAGAATTGTCTAATTTGGGTGTCAAAGATTATGGCGATTTGATTATTGTTTACATTGTTAGTTTAAAATTAGATGCCCAAACGCGTAAACAATGGGAACTACACGTAAATACATTGTCCGAAGAGTTACCATCGTTTACACAATTTAAAGAGTTTTTAGAGCCTCGATATCGCGCGTTAGAATTTATAGAGCCGAGTAAAATTAAATTTAATATTCCAAAATCTTACCCAAGTAATAATCTTAATGTATTACACAACATCGAATTGGCAGTAATATGTCCTCACTGCACTGAAAACCATAGATTATTCTCATGTCAAGATTTCGCTAAAGAAAATGTACCAAGTCGTAGAGAGATAGTAAAATCTCTAAATCTTTGTTTCAACTGTCTCGGTAATAATCATACCAGTGTTTCTTGTAGAGTACTAACGAGATGCCGCATATGTAAAGCCAAACACCATACTCTTCTCCATGGTCCAGCCAGCGCGTTAACCGTAGCCGTTGCTACCAACTCTACGGATAACGAAGAACACCCGGAACCGTCTTTACTTACGGATGAGACCACATGCATTACAAACCATTTTGTGACTGGTAACTCACAAACTTTGTTACCTACTGCTTTAATTCGAGTACAGTCACAGAATGGACAATCCCAGATATTAAGAGCTTTGCTTGACCAAGGTTCTCAAGCATCCTTTATATCTGAGGCAGCAGTTCAATTGTTGAAATTGAACAAGTGTGTCGCTAGTAGTACTATTTCAGGCTTAGGTGGAATTCAAAGTGGCTTAACCACAAATTATGTGGTTAAGGTTATTATGCAGTCACTATGTGATCCAACCTTTAAATTGGAACTGTCAGCTCATGTGTTGAATACAGTCACCTCTATTCTTCCAGAGAAAAAATTTATACTTCCTTCATGGACAGAACTACAACACCTTAATCTTGCCGATCCACAATACAATGCACCCAACAAGATTGATATCTTATTAGGAGCCGAGGTATATTGTCGTATTCTAAAGGCAGGGCTCGTTAAAAGTCCTACAGGTATGACTATTGCGCAGGATACTCACTTCGGATGGGTATTGTCCGGTCACGTAAATGACTACCATGTTAAGGATCAAACGTCTCATAATGTCATTTTAAACCTGCACACTCAGGTACACGATAATGCTTTGTTGCCTATACAAACACAAGCTGTAGAGATGAGGGATCTTGGGGATATAAGTGCTAAGAAGAAACACGAGAATGTCTGTATTAACAATTTAACGACAGGAGGTCTAACTAGCGTATATAAGGAAACTGGAATAGATCACATTGTTAGAATCCAAGGCCTGACCTGGAATCTTCGGACGGACAAATTGGATTGCATTGTCAAGTTATCATCCAATTCTTCCATAAGAAATACAAATCCTAAAACAGTTTTGATAAGTTACTGTCTTTATAATTTCTTAGAGAAGACAGTTTCACGACTCCTTGTGACAAAATTTTTGACTTCAAAACTTGGTTGGAACGATAGAGTTAGAAAAAGAAAGAGAGAGAAAGTAATAACTTTTCGCTATAAAAACTCTTTAATGCAGTACCCAATAATAAAAATCCTACTTACTGGATAGTCTATTAAAAGCTATGTTTTATTTACTTGTTTTATGAATATGTTCTGGTATTTTGTTAATATTAATTTTTCATAACTTCATGTTTTTTGCTTATCATTTTTGTATATTTAAGAAATTAGTCACTATGAAAGCTTTGTGATTTGTTTACTGTCATTTGAAGATTATGTTTTTATAGGTTATTTATTAAACATGTGTTTGAATTTTTTTAATTGCTATTTTTTTGTTTTATTATTTTTATTTATGTGCTTGTCATATGGTCGACTAGTTATTCGAGATTATATCTATTTTTTTTAGTGTTATCTTTGTTATAAATGCTACTGCGTCAAAGCTTGAAATGTAATTGTATTGTATTCACTTCAGTTATCGGTTTACAGTCCACGATTTCTAAATTGTATAAGCTTTATCGTTGGTTTAGAAGTTAATATAATTTGAAGGACTATACTAGTCCTTGGCCGGGTGTATGTTCAATTTCCAATTACATTTATTTAGTGCCAGTTTTATTTTTATAAAACTAGATGTCGCCACAGTCGAATTGCATCGCGGTATGGTTTACATTTTTTGAATGGCTATAGTAGTAATGTTAATTTATTAAAATTGTCTACGATCTTCCGGGTGTTTCATTTTATAACCCCTGGCTTTGAAACCTTTGGACAGTAAGTCAATAAAAGCTTTTAAATTAAAAACTGGTGTTTTCTTCCAATCCACAAGTGCGTACCCCCGCTCGTACGTAACAATATTATAAATACCACAATTAAGATTTTGTAATATTAAAAGTAAATTATTTAAAACTCATAAATGTATATTTTTTTTGCATATTTACAGTATAATACAGAATACTTCTATTCTTCCTTCTCTGTTACTGCACTACATATGTGCAGAATTTATACCAATTACTAGTGCCGGTTGATCTGTTGTAAGAAATCAATCAGGAGGTAGAGCATCCCTTGAGTTGTGTTCCGGCATTAATGGTCAGGTTCCAGTCCCGTCTAAGAGACCGATAGCACCATTCGTATTGCAAATATTTATTGAGGACGGTTACCACTTTCCATCATGTACGATAAAAATCAGTAATTACTCTTTAATTCAATTTATCATATAATGCTTAATTTAATTACAATTATTTATTTGCTAAAACATGGTACATAGACATGAAAACGTACAAAATTTGTACAATAGTCACCATTTTACCAATAAACAACTGCGGCCTAATGCTTAACAACACATTTATATTCGTATATTTTCGGGTCGGTAATAAAATCAATGTCATTACAGAGCTCGTTGGGTTTGGTATTTCTTACATTTTACCCTTCCCTCCTTAACTAAAATTCTATACACACTACAGATTTTTGATCCGGCTCGAAGGACCAAAAAACTATAAAAAACTGTAGTGTGAATACAGTTTTAGTTTAGGAGCGAAGGGTTTACCCTTTACAGCCTTGGGTTAGGTTCTTCTTACATTTTAATGTAAGAAGAACCTAACCCAAGGCTGTAAAGGCACTCATTTTATTACCGAAATCATATGTTGTTAAGCATTAGGCCGCAGTTGTTTAGTTGTAAAATGCAGACTATTGTACACGCTTTGTATACAACATATTATCATTGTCACATGTTTTTGCCTCAAGTTTATAGTAAGTATCTATTGAAAACTATAGGAACATTTAAATTTAACAATTTAATGATATCGTATTATATGCACAAATACAATTATTAATTACTCCTTATTTTCTCTGAGAACAGTTATTGACGAGGCGAATGTTTAATAACTAAAGACGACGGCCTCGTATTTTTTCAACATTTTCACAGTCACCTAATTCCAGAATGTAGCTGACAAGGAAATACATAACTTATAATTTATAGCGGATGTGATTGAAATTTAGGATGTCGTGTTAATAACGACATATTTGGTTAATCACCGGATAGCACTAGTGATTGTGTGTACCAGTGGCAACATGGCTCCGTTGAGCTATTTCTCACGTTATATTAACGTTTTAACAAATGAAATTTACTTGGAACTGGTTCTTTATTAGCTGCGGCACTACTTATCGGACAAACCCGTTCTCAATAGCTTACTTATTTAGAAAGTGATATTTATAGAAATTTACTTCAATTATACGTATTACTAGGATATGCCCGTGACCTCGTCCACGCGTGGTTTGAAATTCCCGCGAGATTCCCGGGACACAGAGTACTGCAGTATTTACAAAAGAATGTAAGCTGTCGATCTAATGACATTGGGCCGGAATTAGATAATTTTTATGCACCCGAATAACTACAAACCGTTCCCGGGAAAATTTCCTCGGGATTTCCAGGATAAAAAATATCACACTTTTATTACATTAAATTTGTTATCGATCTTTCGAATATTATTTTATTTTTCTTTTAATGTCTCCTTGAACACTGGGTTGCCTGGAAGAGATCGATACAAGCGACAAGACCGCCTATTGTTCTAATGGATATGTATTCATATTAAATTCTAGGTTTAAGTTATGGTGAACTACAAAGAGTTTTCATTCATTCATTTTATACACTTTATAGATAGATAGATAGATAACACTTTATTGCTCACCAAAACAAACAAATACAAAACAAAATGCATAATTACAATACTTCTTGGCTAAACAACAGGCGGCCTTATCGCTAAAAGCGATCTCTTCCAGCCAACCCAGCTTAAAAGAAATTCTTAACTAATCTGGCGATGTAGGTGGAGCAGAAAAATGATCGGACTGTACAATTTAAATATACATACTTACACTAATTTATAAATTTAATCTTACTCTAACTTTATCTCCAGAACGAAAATATAACATCAAATGTATTCCACATAATATAAAAATATATCCACGGACTAAATAATAGTCCATAAATTACATAATTAAATGCCATTTTTTTAAATCACCAAATAAAAACTAGTATAACATGGAAAATGTCAGTTGCATCAGTAGTAATACACTTTCACTTTTGATTACACTCAGGTTATTATTTATTCTACTGATAACTTTTATTTGATGAAACATCAAGCGACCCTTTAAATCTTTCAACAGTTTCCGCATGATAAATAAATCAATAATCGGCAGACAAACCACACATATTGTAAATATATCCCCAATGAATCAAGTTACGCTTGTGTAATGGATAACACAAATCGGATTACTCTGAGGCCGATCCCAGATACCCAGACCATAGTAAATAACGTAGAAAATTCGTCCCCGAAATTTACCGTACCAGGAATCGAATCTCGAACCTCTGCCCGCTCAACCACACAGGCCGTCTATATATAAGAACAGCGTGTACAGGCAAATAAACTCACTAGTTGAGTCAGTAATAAAATAATATCTAATTCTGTTCTCTAGCGATATAATAAACCGTTACCTCTAATATGTGAAAAATTCGGCAAAGTTAAACGCAAATGAGCCACAGCTGATAGCCTCAGAATATGGTGAAATTGAATTAAAAGAACAAGTGACATGATTATCGGCTCATGTCTGCAAAAAGTGATTTCGGTTGAGAAGTCCACTGCCGTACATGTTTGCTTAATATCCACACAACAAAGATATCTCGCGTCAAAAGAAACCGACCTATCTCAGTGCCTCCGCATTTGCTCAACAGATAGCGTTTCTTTTGACGGTTTATTTGTTGACAAGTATAGAACAAGAATAGGAAGTAAAATTGAATTCTAACTTATATGTATGACCTTTAAAAAGTGTTCTCCAGTGGAATTTATTTTGAATAAAACTTTGAATTTGAATTTGACAAACTTGTGTGAAGGAATTTTAGTAAAATAACCAGACATGTTTACTGTTCACGCACACTTGTGGTGCGATTATTTATGTAGATAGAATAGATGACAGACAGACGAACTGAGACACATTTCATTATCATAGAAAATGCCACAGCTTCCTAAATATTGTACCGTACATAACTTTAAGGAGTGAAATAGATGTATGCCCGGACTTCGTCCACGCTGGATAATTTTTGCCGTCGCCTTGTCACCGTGGATGAACGTGGGTCCGCCATTTCGATCCTGAAACCAAGAGCCAAAGCATGTCTTGGAAACGACCATCCTCTTCATCCATTAAGAAATTTCGAGTTGCTCCAACCGCTGGCAAAGTTATGGTGTCAGTGTATTGGCATAGTGAAGTAATCCTTTTTATTGATTACATGCCAAAAGGCCAGACGATTACTGGACCCTATTATGCAAATTTGATTCCGAAAGTGCGTGGAGCGATTAAAGAAAAACGTCGTGGAAAACTGTCGTTTGGCGTGTTGTTTCTTCACGATAACGCTCCCGCTCATCGATCAGAAGTTGCGCTCAACGCAATGCGCTGTGCTGGCTTCAATTTCTTTGACCACCCACTATATTTTCCGGAATTAACCCCAAGTGATTTTCACTTATTCCGAAAATTAAACAAGGAAATTCGCGAAACAAAATTTCACTCACTCAAGAAAAACAATTTTTTTTCGCAAGCAATAAGAAAGTTAGAAACGCGTTATTTTAAATGCATTGCATGGGGCGGAGATTATGTAGGAAAATAAAATATTATTTCTTTAAGATTTTACTTTTTTAATATTGATTCCAAGAACTTTTTGATTGACCTTCGTATATAATAATATTATTTCAGTTGATTTGACATGGTACAGCCATCCCTGAATCACTATCTTGATTACAACTAAAAATTCCAATCCCATATCCCACTTTAAAGACCGGCAACACGTTGGATCTGCTATTGGGGTTGCAAACGGTAACCACTTTCCATGAGCTAGGCTGTCTGCCCGTTTACCAGCTTTGCAGTGAAATAATTGACTATTCACTCATCTGTTATGAATAAGTAGCTTTACCTACAATTTCGCAACGACTCATTTTCAAACAATAATAAACGAAAGGGAACACTGTGTTTACACTGTTTACACTGTGTTTGCAACTGCCAACGAATCATCAAGTGCAAAAGTGGTAAATTATGGTTGTTAATAATATGCATGTGCGCCCGAGTAATGGCTGTTATATTTTTCCACTTCCCACGGCCCGCTTACCTCCATTACAATAGACATAGGCATCTTTACTCAATCAATAGTTAACTAGCATTATTCGTTTTTGGGGTTGCATAACTAAGTAGCAACAAGAGGAACCTTACAAATACCACTGACCACATGTATGCAAAATTTCGTGCAGATCTGTTGCGTAATTAAGGCGTGAAACCGTAACAAACAAACCAACAAACTGACACTCGCATTTATATTAGTTAGGATTCGGATTATGACAGGTGAAAGTAAGATTATCTCAGGTCACCTTTAAAAGGTATGAAATTTGGCATAAGTCTAGACAGCTAAGTGTCTATCTACCTAAGTGCAGTATAAAATTTCACAGAAAGTTCAATTTTGTTATTGGAGAGATGCCTTAAATAAGTAAAATAATACTTGTGAATTCAGTACACAATTCCCGGTTTTTCAAAATGTGAAATGGTATTCCCGGCTAAAGAATATGACCTTAACACCCTGCACGCCGAGAGCTTAGCCGTGCCTTAGACTGCGCGCACGCGCTCTAAATGTCTTATTACGAAAGGGGCGCAAACAAGGAATTCAAAACTTTCGACGTGCAGCAAACATCCTCATATTCAAGGTATAGTGGCTAATGTTGGTGGTACAATCTAGTCGGTTTAAAAAGTTTTAGACAAAGAAGATTAAGGAAGAAAAAAAGAAAGACAGATACATCTTAGAAAGGGTTAGACGATGAACAAAAATTCTAAAATAGAAAGTTCACAAAGGAAAACACAGAGATAGATAGATGTTTAAAAAGGGATAGTTAATAAATAAAAGAATAATGAAAAAGATAATAATAAGGAAGATCGAAATAATGGGTTCCAGAGGATTCTTCCGGTTATACAAGCAGCGTAAGGCGCGGCGCCTATCGAGAGAATTCGGTTCTAGACAGCGAAGCGACAAGTTATAGAAAACAGTGACGAGTTTAGTGGTGAATTTAGTGAAAAGTTTTATGGATGTATATGTTTGTAGAGAGTTATTTCAAATTCTACAATCTGGATGTTTGGCACTTAGTGCCGTTAGTCGACATTTATTTGGGCAAATAAAATTCATTTGTTCAGTTCAAAGGTGTCCAAACTCACCTTTTTTATTATATATATATATACTATATAAGTATTGTCTATGGTTGGATACTATTTAATGACAACCAAATGATATGCAATTTCTTCTAATAAGAAATAAAATTTAATATAATATAAAAAAGCGTGGGGTGTATTCAATTAATAATATAATATCTTAAAAAGCGCTTTGAATACACCCCACGCTTTTTTATATTATATTAAATTTTATTTTTTGTTTTTTTAGTTGGATTTTTTATAAAAGCGTGTTTTTTTTAGTTTTTTTAAACTATTATTTATTTTTCATTTTTTAGTTGATTTTTGTTTAAATGTTTTTAAATACAAGCTTTTGAGATCCTGCATATCATGTAGCAGCAGAGTGCTAGCCAAGACAAGTAAAACGAGCCTAAACACGACGGGTCTATCTTGTTTAGTACAGGAGTTCCTATGGCCACCTTCCGACTCCATCATCAGATCAGCTCCATGGTACCATATTATTGCATTGTCACGCGATATAAACATACGAGCCCAAACACGAAGGGTCTATCTTGTTTAGTACAGGAGTTCCTATGGCCACCTTCCGACTCCATCATCAGATCAGGTCCATGGTACCATATTATTGCATTGTCACGCGATATAAACATACGAGCCCAAACACGAAGGGTCTATCTTGTTTAGTACAGGAGTTCCTATGGCCACCTTCCGACTCCATCATCAGATCAGCTCCATGGTACCATATTATTGCATTGTCACGCGATATAAACATACGGGCCCAAACACGAAGGGTCTATCTTGTTTAGTACAGGAGTTCCTATGGCCACCTTCCGTCTCCATCATCAGATCAGCTCCATGGTACCATATTATTGCATTGTCACGCGATATAAACATACGAGCCCAAACACGAAGGGTCTATCTTGTTTAGTACAGGAGTTCCTATGGCCACCTTCCGACTCCATCATCAGATCAGCTCCATGGTACCATATTATTGCATTGTCACGCGATATAAACATACGAGCCCAAACACGACGGGTCTATCTTGTTTAGTACAGGAGTTCCTATGGCCACCTTCCGACTCCATCATCAGATCAGGTCCATGGTACCATATTATTGCATTGTCACGCGATATAAATATACGGGCCCAAACACGAAGGGTCTATCTTGTTTAGTACAGGAGTTCCTATGGCCACCTTCCGACTCCATCATCAGATCAGCTCCATGGTACCATATTATTGCATTGTCACGCGATATAAACATACGGGCCCAAACACGAAGGGTCTATCTTGTTTAGTACAGGAGTTCCTATGGCCACCTTCCGTCTCCATCATCAGATCAGCTCCATGGTACCATATTATTGCATTGTCACGCGATATAAACATACGGGCCCAAACACGAAGGGTCTATCTTGTTTAGTACAGGAGTTCCTATGGCCACCTTCCCACTCCATCATCAGATCAGCTCCATGATACTATATTATTGCATTGTCATCGACCTTTGACAGGTGTGCAAAGTATGAATTAAATCTGATCGTTCAAAGTAGGACAAAATCGAGCTCAAAGGGGTCGGTTACAGACATACTGACATACTGACATACAAGTGAAGCTAATATAAAGCGTGTAAAATAGTTTTCATTCAAACAGTGGTTTATACGAACACAAAATAAAATTAAAATTTGATAAGCATTCTTTGATTTGAATACGTATTATAGTAAAGTTATTCAAGAATATTTCGCCAGGTAACGGCACTATTACCTACAGTCCTAATTTTATTTAGGTAAGTACTAGATGTACGTAATAATGTGCGCAGTATCTCAGTGTGGTGTTTGCGACAATTTGCAAATAAACCGAGTCAGGAATTTCCTCCCTGGAATAGTTTCTCACGCATGGGGCTGCTAAAGCAGCCATTATGTGGGCCAGCTTACGAGTGTATCTATTAAGGACATCGCGGCACTCAAGTGGAATGTAATGCTCATCCCGACGCGCACTTGCCAGTAAAGAGTTACGACTGGACAGAATGGACGATGTTCATTTACGATAACAGTGCTATAGAGGCCGGTAACAAGCTCCTCCCTTCCTCGTTTTACTCTCTACATAGCCGAGTTGCACGTCAGCGAATTGATTCCCACCAAGAAAATATAGTTCCCCTCTTAAAGATCATTGGAACTTTATAAAACTTCTAGGGTAATACAGAGACACATTTTAAATACGTTATTTTAAGAATTTTAAATAAAATTACAAGTTAATCTTTAAATCTTTCTTTGTGATATAACAGTGATAATGACTAAAATTTAAGGAAGTCTGCACATCCATGTCGCCTTCGACAAACCAGATCCTAGTCAACGGGACTAGCGTAAGAAATGCTGCCTTAACGTCGTGAAGGATAACATGCGTGCCAATGGTCTGAATACAAGCGACGACGAAAACCGAGCGAAGCAGAGGAGTCATAGGAAAACGAACTCAAGGCGTGGGAGCGAACGCAGCCGGAATTTAATACTCGAATGATAATAATGATGATGATATAACACTTTCAGCAAACAGTAAGCCAAAAAAGATGGAAGCTTTCATCTGCACGAACGAATAACCATATATTAAACACAACAAGAATTATCAACATCTCTGTTGCTTCTTCAACTCTTCACAAAGATGGTACCTCATCTAGGATAATGTCACAGTTATTGGGCGTCTCACGCAGATGTGGCGATGGGTGTAATGCGTTACGTTAATGACGTTACATATTGACAGACGACGTATGTATATTACACTGTGGTATACGGCTCTGCTCGTAGTTTTCGTAGGTTATATTTATTGAAACTATAATACATTGTTCCGATATGATATCTTTATTCTACGTGTCATTTTACAAAATTTTACTAAACCCTTATATGTTATATTTAAGCTAAATGTGCAAATTCCTAATTAACATGCGCTGGCCCCTTTCAGTGACAAATACAAAATATGCTTACATACTACAACAGTAATGTGGCTATAAAATAACGGCGTTACGTTTAACGCTTTAAATAAGACGCGTCCGACCACAGTGAATATCTTTAAGATTAACTCAGGTGCGACTCCATATTAGTAAATTGCGCAAATGTAGATAATTGACAATGTGAAAGGGGTGCAGATGCCGATTCGGTGTTAGTCCGCCACGCGCCTCTCGTTCGCACCGCTCCTGTGTTTATGAATCATAAATATTTAGCTCTCAATATTTAACGTCGAGTCGATTTGCGCTGCTGCCCCACTATCCACTACGAGCCTAATATTATGAACATCGTTTATTATTCAATTAAACGGAGCACCAACTTATACGGGTTATAAATGTAAACATGTTTTCAATAAATCATAATTTTAGAAGGAAGTCTCAACGTACAAGAGAAGTACTTTAATAGTTTAAGAGCCAGTGATCGGCTACTTGTATGTATTTGACCAGACCTGAGGTTTTGTACATCGAGGCCCCCCTATACCTACCATGCATGGTACGGGGACTCACTAAGCTCAAAGTGGTGGACGCGGCGAGCGCTGAGGCAAGACAGGTATCGACTTTTGACGCCATTGATATATTTTGTTTATTATAGTCTTAAAAACTTATATTGATCGCGGCAGACGTCTACTTTGCGTATACACATCAATAAATAATAAAATCTTAGCTACTACCCAGTCAGATGTATGTGATATGTTTTCCGTTCGCTGTTTTACATTAATATAATTTACTTGCGATTTACTTTATGACTGTATTTACAGAAATTAATATTTTTTAACTTCTATATACTAAACTCTTTTTTAAGTCGGTTAAAAAGATTAAGTTTTCGGCGGTCACGGAAATTCCGATGACTTATTCCTCTTGTCAAGTGTTCATTAGAAATTGGTACAAATATATATTTAGTCGAAATTGAGTCATCTAATCAGTTTGTGTATGTAATAGTGACGAGCGCTTACTATGGACCGGTTTCTCCAGGAACAGTAAATATTGTAGAAATATTCCAAAGTTTATATCGGGTCGGTGGTATGGGCGTCGTGGCCGCGCGAGGTGCTGATGTAATTATAGCGGCGGCACACTCGCCGACCAGAAATAAACACTGTTACACTAAACTCCTCTCAAACGGTACAAATTTCCGAGAATCTGGAGAAACAACAATCTCTCACTATAAGCTGCAACATTCTCATAACATCCAAGGTGCCCGGATTGAGTTTTGAAAATTTTGCCACAAGTAACATGAGATCCAGGCCATCGTCATTATTAGATACTGTAATATATATATGTGGGTCGTACCTGTAAGATCTTTCGTATTATACGAGTCACAGGTGTCGACAAACAACCGCCGGGACAAAAGTAAGTAATGCTTCGCTGGCACGATGATCTAAACATTGTACTGATAATATCCTAAGGATAAACGGTGTACCCACAAATACATTTTAGTGCCTGGCTCGAATTTTTACATCTCGAACACAAAATTTTATAGGTGCTTACCCCAAAATTCGTTAACCTAAACCAAAATATTTTTGCGAAATATTTGTCCAATCTGTAGACCCTGATGACACCACACTTTATTTCTCACACATACCTTTTTACTTTGCCAATTTGACGAAAATGGACCAATATTGTTTTGACACTAAAGTCGAAAGCTGATATTTTATGATAATTTCGCAGTAGATTGAGTACCATCAGCTTCTACAATCGGCTGTAATTCTTCATTGTTGACCAATGTTTTCGGACGACCACGAGGTTCATTGGTTGGAATTTCCAGAACGGAAACGGGCAAACCATAACAGGTGGTGCGGTCGTTTGTAGTGTTCGCTTCGTAAACGTCGTCGATGTTGCGTGCCACTTCTGCCGCGTTGTTGCCACGACGGTACTCATGTTCCATAATTACTCGATTTTTTAACGATGACAAAAAGATTAAAATGCGTTTAAAATGTGGCGCTAATCAATAAATAAGTCATTAAAATAAAATTAATTTGAAATTAAAATTCTTAACCAAACAAAAATTATTTTGATTTGAAATAGCCAGTACTACAGAACGGCAATTTTATAGGAAGGACCTATTAGATAGATAGATAACTCTTTATTGTACACCAAAGCATAGTTAACAGAAATAGAAAAATACTAGAGGTAAAACGGGCGTCCTTATCGCTACAAAGTGATCTCTTCCAGGCAACCATGGGCAGGGATTAATAGATTTCTATACTGACGGTGGTGCAGTTTATAAATAATGTTAAAATTAAATGACTGATGTAATAAATTTATATACATATGTGTGTTGTAGATAATGGTTGTAAAATATTGTATAAGAAAGCGCATCGATGTTAGGCTTATCAATATTCATTTGGGTGCTAAGGTGCCTTCAAGTGTGGGAAGAGGCATCCGATTACACAGTAAGATTAAAGCAATATGCGCCCATTCTAGGGAAATGGGAGGGTTGCTAAGGGCGAAATCGCGTCGCCTTTTAAAGTATTACATTTGTATATATATACATAGGGGTCAAAAGCTAATTTACGTCTTAACGACACGAATGATGAATAACAATCTAAATTTTCATACCAATTTGTAGACCACGGGCCATAATAATGGCCCGGACATATGGAGGGCTTGCATGGGGCCATGGGAAGGCTAACACGTAAAGACCCCTTGACAAATTTAATGTAAATGTGGCATGACACAGACCCGTAATTATAGCTGTCTACACCATATAGTAAAGCACCCAAGGAAAAACCCTGCCAGTGTAGGATTATTGTGGGAAATGAGAACAGAAAGTACTGGGCTATTGAAGTGAACTGCTAGTGGTACTAGGGGTCTGGGAATATGAGGACTGTAGCGTCTACCCGTCGCAATATTCAGGGAACATGGAAAAATGGGCAGACGGTTACTCGCCACTCCCTAAATGGGCCCCAAAAAATGCCATAGAAGACAGGGGCAACGTGGGTGTGAGTGGCTAAAGGGTGTCGAGAGGTGGGCTGCAGGTTCAGCGAAGCTACTTCTAGCGTGATGCCATTTGTCACTTCCACTTAGCTCTAGTAAGGCAAGCACGGAGATGCATTACTATGTATTATTATTATTGTCATGAAATAAGAAAAGGGTTAGTTATTTTTAACGTTTTTCTGCAAATTCAAATTTTGAAATTTTATCATTTAAAACGTTTTCCAACAGTTAATAGAGACAGGGTGCCATCAATGGTATAGTTTACCCTAAATTCAAAACACGAAAATAAAATTCACTTCCCATTATGTCCGTCAGCACTACGAAACAAAATATATTCTAAGACGGTAGTTCTCATAATTTGGAAACGTCTACTTTAGTCGGGGACATTGATAGAAAATATGGAGCCATTAGTGTCACGTCGTAGGCCACGATCTCTATAAAAAAAAACCCTCATAAAGCTCACATAAAATAACACAAGAAAAAAGAATAATGTATCGAAATATTAGCTCTCGGCTTATTCGAAGATGCCAGCGCGTATCGTATTGATTGATTTCTTTCAACATAATGGAACTATATTTGTTTAGTAGGACAATAAGGACGCCGAGTCGTCATTCTGTGTATCCCAATTTCTTAGAAGTGATCCATTCGATTATAAAAATGGGTTTTCGGGTATTTCCCAGAGCTCCACAGTAATGGACCAAAGAAATAGCTGAGCCGCCGTATAATAAATCCGTCGTACAATATGTACTTGCTTTTTCGTCTCCCTTTGCGCAGAGTACTTACTTCATACATCTATCTATATATTAATACGTGAAGCGAAAACTTTGTGCCTCTTTATACGAAAATTCCGCGCACGGACAAGTATGAAATTTCGCATACCTATAGTTTATATAGACATTGATTAAAAAAAACATTATACACACTACCATTGTTTTTGACACACAGACGCATACTCTTTTGTTTATTGTTCATGTGAAATTAATAGTGTAGCTTTGGCCAAATCTGTGATTATAGAAATATAGTCTTTGACATTAATTATTATGGTCGAATGTCGACCACGGGCTACCACTAGTTATATTAAAAACATGCCAAACAAATGCCATGCATTTGTTAGTGAATTGTAACCTTTTTGCCATGACACTTATTTGGTTATACTCATCTATGCCACGGATACGACGTTTTCTGTTCTGATAGAAAATATCCTAAGTATTACTTAGTCCGGTATAGCAGCTAGCTCGGAGTCGAGTTAAACTGCTCTACAACATGCATTTTTGAAATAAACTTCTCCAAGTTAACTCCCTTATTAATTCACCTTTTTAAACGCATTGTACAAACTGGAACTCTGATTTATTATATTATTAGTTTTTATAATAACACAAAAACAAATAGACGACGATATTGCGGCGTATGAATAAGCAGACCAGTGGACTTTGGCCAAATGTGGACAATTTGAGGCCGCAGCGTCGTAATGAAGCCCACTCATTGCTTAAGAATACACTATTTACCTACTTTATTCCATAAAATATGTTTTTGGAATCCGAGTCGTTATGTTGTAATTCACAATCTTGCAGTGTTGGTCGTGGAAAGTACAACCTGGAGAAAATATAATATTAGTCCCACCACTAAAATTGCGAAAGCAATAAAAAGATTATTTAAGTAATAATAAAAACTGTATAGGATTAGTTACAATAGATCTTGTAACCTCTTAGGCCTCGCATTCTTTAAAAAGAAGAATTCGTCCAACGCCATTAAGAACCAACTTTGTTCTAGCTTTCATAGTATAATAACCGCATAGCTATCTCTTAACACATAAATTAGTTTTCTTATACAACATAAAACTGTTACTTTCCGATTTATGTTATATCAATCTCTTGGTTAATGAACAAATAGTATGAATTACAAATTATTCTATGAAAATAATATAATAACATGTAGAATACACAAAGTTTAAAAATTAGAATCTTTGAATTAAAATTCAGGTCCGAAAGGCATTTTTTAATTTGTCCTTTATACTGGACCATTATCGTAAATGTAACTGTGGAAGTAAAGATAGCGGTTTAAAAGGATATCATAAATGTTGTCTGTTATCGCCACTGGAGTAGATAAGTCAGAGTTGAAATTGAGACATAGATACAATCTCAACGCTTTACTAACTGCGATGATACTGATAATACCGAGATATAAATCTTTCAAGCAAATTACAACTAGGTTTGCATTCTGTACAGTTTGTACAACCAAGAGCAAGTCTCTTGGTTGTAGTGGTGGATGCTGGCAGTAGTTGGTGGAGTGCTGGTGTTTTTTACAGTAGTGAAGAAAATACACCTTGTTGCTTGCAGGGATTTGTTCTCGTACTATTAGCTCTTGGATGCTGATCCCTGGGTGCAACTAAGTGGTAGTTGAAGACATATGTTTCGACTAATAGCGACTCAATCACAAAGTATTTGTGAGCATTATTTATACTGCTGTTATTATATTAATGTAGCCTAAAGTAGGCCGCAACGGCAGCAAAACGTAGCCTCTATTACGTATTTTCGATGACTTCATATTCACTATACAGATATTGTTTATGTTATTAGCGTTGCAAACGTTATTGTCCCATTGTCCTATACAAGTTTTGAGCTCGTGAAGATATAAAAATACAAGGTCGTCGACCTATATATTTTTTTAAATATATTTCTTGTGTTAAAAGAATTCTGGTATTATTTCCTATTATGCATTGCTACTGTTTTATTATTATATTATATTATATTAGATACGATGTAAAAGGATCTGCGGTTTATTGTGAGTCATCAGCCAATGTCAGGGCTGGCGCTGGCGGTTGCGGTCAACTCGCCGATACTACCGACCTACTGTAATTATACTAATCAAACTATTTATAAATTAAGAACCATGTCTTTGTTGTTCTCGGTCGGTTATAGAATATTGGGAAAATAAATTGAGTTACAGCAGCAGAGTAGCGACAACATATCCCTAGAGTGGACTACATCATTGTTGGTGCCCCCACAATCATTAGCACGCACTCAATTTACTCAAGGAGTTAGGAAATCTTAATGTTTTTTATTTATAAGCATACAACATTATTATTACATAGTTTAGGGTTAGTAGTTTTTAGGGTTTTCTCTGTAATACAAACTTTTTTTCCCAGTTCCTCCTAAAATGTCTATGTCACTGTTTTCTGGGACACCCCGTTCTCCCGAATTTTTCGTGGGTATACCACTTGTTTGTCAAGTCGAGGTAGCGTAATTGCTAGCGCACGCGTCCTAAAGCTAAAAGGACGCGGGTTCGATCCTGGCCGGAATCAATGCACCGCTTATACAGTTTTCTGATCAAATGTGCATATTGTTACTATGACCACGTGCCAACAACGGTGAAGGAAAACATCGTGATGCAGCCTGTACATCGAGATAACCGATGTGTCAAACCTGCCAAGCCGCCTTGGACAAGCGTGGCGGGTATACCGACTGTTCCCTATAATAGGAGGCTCGAGCCCAATAGTAGGACATTTATGGGCTGTTACGTATGTATTATGTATACTACTTTTTGGAAAAATTCCCCGATAAACTGATTGCCCTCAGAAATTCACATTTTTTTTCTGTCGGCAGTCTCATCGATTTTGTATGGCTATAAAACAAAAAATATAAATATTTCTTAATATTTTGAATAAAATAATACGCTGCCAGTCATTGATGGTGAGTACCTACCAACAATGGCACCCTATATATTTCACTCTGTCTTCCTGCGCTAACTGTCAAAAATTATCAATTTTTGCAAACTGTGTCATTATTAACACAGGAAACCGTGATACCTAAACTCTGGGTTCGAATTCTGACCGGGAGGTCTGCAAAACTTGACCGTTTTCTAACTTATTGCACATATTGATATGATGAGAGAAGAACAAAGAATAATTTCATTTAGGACAAATACACGCTGACAGTACTGTGAAAAATATAATAAAATAAAGGAACCAATATCAGTCCTATAATTGGAGGCAGACTCAGCATCATACTGGCCATTAAGACCAGCGCTGTTCATCCACCTGAGGCCAGCTGCTGGAGTCACGGAGGAATGCACAACACAAATAATGGTGAAACCTTGACTTCGAAACAATCGATTCATGTAACTCGCCAATTCGCCTTGGACAAGCATTGCTGGTATACTGTCCCTAGGCGCTTTAGGCCCGAGCCCAACAGTGGGACCTTTAAGGGATATTGTCACTTTATCGTAGTACAATAAAAGGGCAAACTTGGCAACTCATGCTTCCGTGAGAGTCGATCCTTCCGAGTGAATTACGAGTGCTCGCTATTTTTAGAACAATGCTTGCTCGTGGCGCCCTCTTCAACTTAATGGTGACACTTCAAAATGTTATGAGTTTCGTAGGAATATTTTATATTGTGCATGTTTTCGCCGAAGCGTTAGCTGCGTAAAATGCGATTGCTCTCTGCATTTCGCTAGCATAGAAATCACGACAACTTCATAAGAGGTGAGCTTTACAGGCTGTTTAAAAAAACAAAACTTACTTAACGAGCTTACGAGTTCATGAAAGCTTCAATTTTGAAATCTATCTCTCTTTTATAATCTATATTCTATACCATAATAAATCTGTGCGTGCGTTTAAAAATGAAGTCAAAAATAGGGGATTAATACGGACCAGCAAATTAGAATTCTTGTCTGTATGCCCCTCTGTCTGTTAGAGTGTCACGTGAAAATTACTGAACGGATTTAAATGAAACTAACTTATATCCCGATAAGAGACGTGTTTTCCGCGGAATAGAGGAAAATATCGAAGAAGATGGCGCTGCGATCGCACCCTTTTGAAAACTACTGAACGTATATGAACTGAACTCCACACAGAGCTGGCTTATATCCTGAATCAACACTTCGGATACTTGTTATCCCGATAAATAATGTCCTTTCCATAGAATAGACGGATTTTTTTAATTCATTACCAAATACCTACGTTTTATGAAATCCATGAGGCTTCTGTCGCAGTCGAATATGTTTCTTTATAAACGAATGTGATTATATTGGAAAATAGATAAAATTGAAATCGAGTTTTTGATCGATTTCATCCCGAAGATTTAGTTTTGTGTGATTCAGTGAATGAAAAGAGAAAAGTAACTCTAATGCCGCCCTATGTTCAACAGCAGGACTTTAATTCTCTCTTGGCAACCCTTCTTATCATGTACGTTATAAAATATAATATTATTCAAATTATATCAAATTGACGTTGAAGTTTTTCAACTATTTGGAAATATGTTTGGATTTAGGATGATCAACATCGCTCGACCGATCTTAATTTCACTGGAAACTATTTCAATTTTATGGCATCAAGCAATTATACTTTTACTTAAAATTTCAGGTCTATTAGAGTTTATTAAACTAGATTTTAAATATTTTCAAGTTTTGATTTACAAGAGCCATGATCGCTCACTCACCTGTGTATGCTTGCATTAAGTCTGTTCACTGCACATATTTTGTGCACCATTTGAACATTGAAAGCTATTTGTCTGGGAATACGAATCATTTCTTGCTTATAGTACTTATTGTAAGAAATCAGTTAACAACAAAAGGAGACAATCCGTGAAGGCCGAAAATGCCATTAAAATGTGAGTTATGCAACGATAGTGCAATGCGCAAACTATAAGGCGAACGCAGAAAGGCGCGCGATTAGCATGCGCGGCGGACACCTCTCGGCCCTTGGACTCGTTTCCAAAACGCATTTCATTACCTCCGACAACCATTTATGGTCTGCTGATGGATAATGTTCATTATACACTGCGAAAAAGGTCCGAGTGTTAAAGAGCTATTGAGCTTCATTCATTCGAAAGAGCAAACATGTATAATACATATTGGCTTGGGCCTCCCGTTATAGGGGAACGGACAATATACCCGCCACGCTTGTCCAAGGAGGCTTGGCAGGTTTGACACATCGGTAAACCTCGATATGCAGGTTGCATCACGATATTTTCCTTCGCCGTTGTTAGCACGGGGTAATTGTAACAAGATGCACATTAGATCAGAAAACTGGCCAAGTGGTGGCTGCGTTTCGGCCAGGATCGTACCCACGCCCTTGGACTTTGAGACGCGTGCGCCATTGCGCTACCACGACACGACGCTGCATACATATTATCACACGAGTTTCCCATAGAGGTAGGCAGAGACGATAGATTTCCAGATTTCCATGTGCTACAATTTTGAAATACACCTTTTGCTTCATCTACTTTAATTAAACTCTTCATACATACACTTTTATTAGAGGTGCTTTTTACGTAGCCATTCTTTAAGACATCTTCTCATTGGTCGTGGTAAGTACGTCTCGGTCTACCAGCTCCATCTGCTTATATTGTTCAACACAATATCCCTTCATGCGTCTTTCGCCGAAAATATATCAACAGACCAAAAAATTTCTAATCTCTTATACGATATTTTACGTAAGGAACTATCGCTTAATCTGTAAATGCTATAAGAAGTTTACGAAAGCATAAAACAAGAGTAGATAAAGTTGTAGTACCTTTAGTAATAGAATATTATAAACATTTATTGGAAAAAAAAAATAAAGAGACAAATAAAAAAACGTGTGCGTCTCAGGACGCCTGATATTGAAATTGTTTAACTTGAGAATAGCTTAGGTTATTACTTAAATTGTATGTATATAGCGCGTGGGTTAGATTAAGAGAGGAGGAGCCTGCCTACCGCTGCCGTATGCGTGAGAGAAAAGGAAGCCAGACAGACTGGCGCCGTAA
Source organism: Dendrolimus pini (assembly GCA_949752895.1). Classification (NCBI taxonomy): domain Eukaryota; kingdom Metazoa; phylum Arthropoda; class Insecta; order Lepidoptera; family Lasiocampidae; genus Dendrolimus; species Dendrolimus pini. The sequence continues at coordinate 25,249,148 of OX457128.1, forward strand.
CGCGTTACATAACGAAGCGGTTTACCCTCCCATAAGAAGTTATCACTTCAAAAAGTAAAAGAGAGAAATAATACAAAAGTAGACAAAAAAGAATACAAGAAGACATACAGCCCGGGCTATCCCGTTCGTCCGTAGAGAGGAAAAAAAAACTGTAAATGCTTTTCTAGTCCATAACAAGTTTATTGATATATATGTTGTGCAAACAATTATACTATGTACAGTAACTAGTACATACGAGTAACTACATGTGACAAGTAAGTACGTTATTACAAAATTCATTTATTTGCTTAAGACAGGGTCCACAGATACAGGTGGACATGAGAATGCAAGTCTCACAACATATACTGTCAATGAGAAGTGCAAATTTTACTTAAGATTACTAAACACAGTTGTAATAATTTCAGTCTGTTATATAAAAAAAAGCTTTTAAGTTCAATCAATCTTTACCGGCATGCAATTTGAATTTGCAATTGGGGAACATTAATTTATTATTCGATTTTACCCATAAGTCGCCGTATCCTTAGATTGCGATTTTTAGCAAAACCAATGCAGAAAACCTTGCAAATGTTGGCTGAAATAAATTCTTCGTTTTCATGTTCGTGATCCTCGTGTGGCTTTAGAAAAAGGTCGCCCTCCCTTGCAACTTCATTGCTCCAACTTTGTATCGAATGAATTGCGTTCGCCCTTCACTTCGTGAAACGACAGCAAACCATAAACAACAATGTTACTTACACGTGTTGTGACTCGAGGGTTTTTTAAGTCCATACTAAAATTCTTTGCTAGTTTCATAGCATAGATACTTTATTGCTCACCAAATATACATTTACAAAAATGCAAAATTACAATATTATCATGGTAGAAACAATAGGCGACCTTATCGCTTAAAGCAATCTTTTCCCGGAAACCTATCTTAAGGGATAATTTTGAATAATAAGTTGCAAATTGTAACTATAGTTCACATCAAACTTGCCTACTTTTATTGAACAATAGAAAAATGAAGTACTGATTTACTTTTTGCCCTTTAATGGGCAATTCAAACTTCAATAGTCTGTATTCAAATTAAGTTGATTTTATTAAGAACTAGAAGTCCCAGCAGAAGTTGTCCTGCTCTCAAAGAATAAAAATCTAGGACCCGATTCCAGCGCCACCTACCACTTCCAATTGTGAATGTAAACTCAATCTCACTACGATTCACTTTTATTTTTAAACATAGGCTAGGTCTACTTTTGTATTATATGTATACCGCTTCGCAGTTTCATCTTTTTTACAGAGAAGAAGCCGAAACAGACGCCCCCAAAGATGGCTACTTAAGATTTTTTTATCAAATATTTCTCTATTTTATACACTTTTTTAAAGTACACGACCATGTAATACAATAACTTTTCGAAGAATCAATAGAGTCGGAGCTAGAGTTGGGTAGGACATGATTTTAAAATGAGTTTGTAAGAGTAACATGACATTTTGGACTGAACCAGTACAATGTACCACTTCAAATGAGGCGAGAGGACTTGTATGATTTGTACTGTCGGAGTACATTTGAAGCGATGAGCCCGGTGAGGCGGTGAGCGTCATTCCCTCATTTGTCCCGTACAAAACTTCTAGTTCGGAAATGTGATCGGCCTCGGTCACCTCATTTTACTAGCAGTCGTGCATGTTATGTTGTCTACCTTTGTACTGTGAATATTCGTAGAGGCGTTATTGTACTGTTGTCCTCGTTCCATCCTTCCTCTTACATTTGACGCGTGAGTAGCAGCGGGACCAAACTGTTGACTTCAACAACTGCTTAGTACAAATTTCAATTTTGAGCCGTATCAGTGCAAATCTATTTTGTACGAGGCAAATGTACTGCCTCACACGGGTACTACTCATCACTAGTCGGATCATACCATATTTACTTTGAAAAACAACATTTGAGTTTTTGGCAATTTGAAGAGGTTTATTTTATTTGTGTAATTTTATTGATATGATCTACAGATTTCTCAACATACAAAGATCTTCACAACTTCGTTAAATCTGAAACCCTTCTTTCTCTACACAAACGATTAGCTACTAGAAATGAGGATAATGTTTAGTTAAGGCCCTCCAATCCGCCCGCGAGGACGATTACAATGTGTACCTTCGATACCCAAACGGTCATGTCTGCAACCCTCAGAGGGAATGATGATACGAACAGGTCTATTATCTTTCCATTAGCCTCAATAATAATAGTTTTCGTATCACCCAAAAGTAATTTGTTTCTCCGGTATATGAGTGGAAGTTTAAGACAGGAAACATTCCATAACTAAAGCTGGATTATTCACAAACTCGGAATACTTTGTATAATGAAACACATAGTTGTATTTGTTGTGAAAATGTGCTAAATACTGGAACGCTCACAACATTAACTACCTTTAAATTACTGCGCTTCCTGTTTACGTATATAACGCCGCAAAATATAATTACAATATCTTGAATTCCTTCTAAATTGTACCGTATATTTAATTTCAACTAGTTAAGTTTATAATATAGTTACATGCCGACAAAGGTAAACGCACACCTTCCTGGCGTAAAGCGCAGTTCCCTTCCCGCATTTAGCGATTCTTTTGTTTACTTTGTGCTTAGAATTTGTAATTAAGAAAAACACTCTATTGTTAGTATCGTACTTGTTTTATGGCCGTCATTAGTGTCGAGCTAATCCTTGTTGATATTGCATTGCGTCGAAGCTTGCCAGGTATGGCATCGGTGCATTATAAAGCAATGGCCCAATGCGGACAGCGGAGTCAAACGATGATTACGATACGAGTAAGACGCACATTCGATAAGGGATATAATGACGGACTTTGCGCGTGTTATTGCATCGTGCAGGGTGTACTGGTTGTATCCAGTTATATTTGTACCTGTTTTATACGTGTTTGTACAGTTGTAATAAACTCTATAGTAATTCCAACGGCATTTTAATTCGAGTCCTGTGTAGCTCGTAACAATAGCTACCCATAAATGTCCCACTGCTGAACTCGAGCCTCCCTCGTCCACGGCGGCTTGGCAGGTATGACACATCGGTTATCTCGATGCGCAAGTTGCACCATGATGTTTTCCTACACCGTTGTTAGCACGTGGTGATTGTAACGATACGTTCCGGGCAGGATTTGAACCCGCGCTCTTTGAGTTGGGGATGCCTGCGCTAAGCATTGAGCTCCATCACGACAATTTAAAAATGTACAATTACTGATATTTCTAACTTTAATATACATTACACGTTCACCATCAAACCTAAATTGAAATAAATATTTTGAATTTGAACTTCTGATCAATTTTATGTATATCGAAGTGTTGATAATCATGAGCATTGAACGTACGATACCCGGAGGCCTAGCCGAAGGGACCTTGTCGTTCAGTTTAATATTGTGGTCAACCTTGAACACTTCTACGTAGGCCAAATAAAGTGCTTTTACAAAATGTACAGTGGTGGTATGCAAATGTTCGTCAGTTTTCAAATTGATTCACTTAACGTTCCGTGAGCACGTTTACCTTTTCAAACTAAGTCACAGAACAGACTGTTCTACAAAAAATCTTATTTGACTATTTAACAATAATATTTAAAATTACTTATATCAAAGTTGTTTGATTTTCTATCTTGTCTAAGAAGTTTGTTTAGAGATATAAAACTTTTTTATTGGTTTTAATATTTATCATAAGCGTAGTGATTATGTCCCTTTCTTTCTTATTGTAAAGTCAGCCTATGTCATTGTTAACATTGTAATTTTTCGTTTTTCACGTTTCTATATTTTAAAACGTATAATTTATTAAAATGTTGGCAGTATTGGTTCTTGTACTTATGTAAGCAAAACTCGTCTTTAAGAGAGAGAGAAAGAGATAACACTTTATTGTACACCCTTACAGAAACCAAACAGAGAAAAACTTACAGCCTAAAAATATTGTAAATGTGCACAATGGGCGGTCTTATCGCTAAGAAGCGATCTCTTCCAATCAACCCGTGGCAGGAATAAAACAAATTTAAGCTGACGAACATTTTCATTCCGCGACTGTACATGTATGTTGTTGAGAGCACTCAATACAAATGACATCTTAAATTGCAAGTAATTAAGGAACAATGCACTGCGAATCGGCTGATATCCTTTATTAGTTCAATGAATTCTCGAAACGCACCGCTAATGGCCGAAGGTCAATTTACGGGCTAATATTTTGTGCTCAGCACATTGAAGTCTGATGAGAACAAATTGAGAGCATTTTTAAACTGTTGCGTTTATTATGGTTATCAAAAGTGAACTGACCTCTTAAGAAAGTCAACCTGTTAGCGTTAATGAGAAAACGTCGAAACCAATTTGGCCGTGTTTAATCTCTAACACGTAATGACATAAGATGACGCACGTAAAACCCAGCTGACGGTCGAGTGGGGAAGATGGACACCGTTGCCTATGTAAATATGTTGGAAATGTCCGTCACCTCCACTGAAACTCTTTACTCTGTGTGGACCGACACGCCCTTGACCGATTTATAAAGTCAATAATATATATAGCATAAGCACTTTTAGCAACATTTTGTATAGTGTTTTAGCCTCTATAGAGCATGAGTTCATTTCATTAATTTTTTATTTATGCATAAAAAATACATTAAATCAATAAAAAAAAACATTACACACACACTACCATGTATTTGACACACACACGCATATAAACTCTTGAGTATTGTTCAAGTCAAATGAACAGTGTAGCCTTGGCGAAATCTGTGATTATAGAAGTAAAATCATCGACAACAAATTATTATGGTCGAATTTCGACCACGGGCGACCACTAGTTATTATTATTTCCCTTGATATTGTTACGAGTTGCAGGATTCTAACTAAAATGCCGTTAGAATTACTATAGAATTTATTAGAACAATACAAACACGTATAACACAACTACAAATATAACTGAATAAAACTAGTGCAAACATAATGCACGATTCGATAACACGCGAAAAGTCCGTCACTAACGTCTGGCTTCGCTTGTGACTATCGCTAGACTACCTCACCCCTCCGTTGGGGCATTGCTTTATACTGTACAAATACAATATGTCTGGTCGACCGCGTGGACTGAATTTTCCAAGAATCGCACCTGGCTATTCCCTACCATAATGATTACAATACACATAGTCTGTTTTTCCAATCATATTTATTCATTTTAAACACAAAGTAAACAAAAGAAGACAGTTATAAAACGCCGGCGACCCAAATTGTAACAATATAATACAAAAGTTTGATTCAAATTAAATTCCGCTGGAGATATTAGGGGGCATGCATTCCAGAGATCAAAGTATTGTAAAAGAAAGCACCACGACCTTACAAATCCTTTGGCAAAATAGAATAGACGATAAAAGGTAAATTGAACATAGCGCAGCGCTTAAGGTGTCCTAGGGTACAACAAATGAAGGCTCTGGAATTGCTCGACTAATGGAAGGTGCACCCTTACTCGCCACGCGCGCAATTATGTGTACCTACCCTCCCCTTCATCTGGATCGTCCATACACACATATGTAGGTACTACCCACAATTCTTTTCAAGTGAAACTTAACACTTGTCACACTTTGTTTCATTTTTACCGTGTGTGAACTGCACAACACACAATTTTAATTTATTTTTCAACACACTTGCTCATAAAGTGGCTGGTGGCAGCAAATTAGGCACAGAATGACACCCATAATCAAACTGTGACTAAAAAAAATTATAACTCACTAGTGAGTTATAGATATATTTTTTTAATTTTATTGGTTGAGTTGCTTTGTTCTTAAAAAAGTTTTTATTCATAAAAAAAGATCGTGTTGTTATTATTATTATTATCGTTATCTCTATAGAACAAATAAATGAATGTTCCTATTGCTTGCTCATTTCATGCAACTTCTTATTTAAATAGATAATTTTAACCCGTACGTGTTTAATAAATAAAACTTTCACTCATATATAACTTTTTTTTTCTCTGTAATAAACTTTTATCTACTAAATAAAATGAGTTTTTGTTGTTATTTTATTCACAAGTGTGTTCAAAAACGTCGCATGATACACGTGTGTATTGATGATTACCGTCCTCGGCTCTCTTAAGACCCTCGCCTACGGCTCGAGTCTCAATGGCGCCTCGGCGGTAATCACCAATGTTACACACTAGTACTATAATGTACTATTATACATAGGCGATGGTAACCGCTTTCTATCAAGTGGGCCATCTGCCTATCTGCTGAACTCCTGCAATTTTTTTTATATTTTTTTACTAATATAGGAACGAAGAATGTATATTATTCATAATACCGGGAGAATTGTCGTAAGAAGCGGCATAACAAGACAAAGCCAAGTGGTAGGGTCTTTGCTCGTCTTACCACACCCCTGGTCAAGACCATGCCGCCAATTGTCATCTGTGGAGGTTTATGAATAGCTGTTCTGTAGCTATATGTGTAACGTTAGTTTGTAAAACTTTAGTTTGTAAGACTACAGCTGTTAACCCTCCAAATGAAATAAAATAATAATGACGTTCATTTATATTGTCCCTCAGAGGCCGGCAATGGTTCTGCAAGTGTTCATCTTCCATCCAATGGATCATCAGTTTGTCTACTGAACTCCAGCAATAAAAATATCTGTATTTGTATGGACTAAAGTACTGTGATTCGATGTTGTACAGTACAATATCCCATTGTCATGAAACCACCGCCTGCCGTCGTAACGAATTACTAGTTCCGCAGATCCACTGAAATGAATTTCAGCTAACACCTTTCCAATACTCGCTCCGGTCTGAATAACATATAACCCGGTTACATTGATACTGTGTCACTACTTTACCTAATAAACTCGAAATAGTTTCGAAACATTCAAGGAGCTAAACTGTAAGTGTTAAGATCAACAAAATCTTCACTTTAGTACTGAAAAACTTATTTAAATGTTGTCATTAGAGTGGTATAATTATATTAGTCTGAAACAAAGGCAGTTAGGTAAACGTTCCCTCCACCCGCCACCCTCTTTCCTCCCAAAAGCAAGAGACACGACGGCACATTTAGGATCCCCCTCCCTTGGAGCTAACCACAAATGTCCAATAAAAACATACACAGTACCTATACATACCAGATATGTGTATGTATGAAATTAAATCACAAAACAAATAACCCAACTTTGCTTTAAAAAAAAATCGGCGTCTCGGACATTAGCGTCTACATCATCATATATCATGAGAACAAATCACAAATATGTATATTCAAATACAGTTCTTTCTGTTTTCATAAATCACCAGTTCTGATTAGTAACAAGTAAATGAATGGATTGTGTATTAAAATAAACACTAAACAATATTGAAGTAATAGTTTTAATTGTGTGGTTCCGACTAAATTATGATGAAATAGTTATATTTGAAAGTGATCTCTGGCAACCCTAATGGATGGCACGAGTTGTGAGGACGATGCAATTTCCTGCGGCGCCGACGGGCGTCGACACGCGCGCGCTCTGCGCTCCTCACGTTGCACGCTCCCCCGTCTACCTGCTCGATTGGAGTCGGACCCTTCCACGGACGAGACTTGATGGCTTATGGATTCTGTACATTAACGAGATAATAGACACATACAGTAGCGCCTAGAGCTATAAAATCTACCTCAACAAAAACATTCAGACATTTCAAGAAATATAATATATAAGATTTTAAAATTTATCTCGAAGCAGTGTTTAAGAAGATTTGCCACCATGCTATTTACAATATAGGTACAGCTTCTAGTTTATTCCTTTAACAAAGTAAACAGGCTATAAGCCCCGCTGCGATATTGCGATGGGCTCCGGGGTCTGTACTTAATCCTTTGAACTTTGAAGGAACTTGTGCAAAACTAATTGTGGGCGCGGCCGACATTATTTGCCTCAGAGGCTAGAAAACTCGCTTTGTGTATTATATGTGAGTACTTTGGAGAAGGTTACGAACCCAACCAACCCAATACTTTTTTAATGTTCATGCAATGTATGAATGCAATAAAAGTTATCATCATGCTTCTTAATAGAAATAAACAAATAAAACACTTTCCATTCGAAGAAAAAATCTCGAAGACATCCTCTTATAATTTCGTAGCAATGAGTATTTCGTAATATTTCTGCAAATTTAAACATTATTATTTTAAAGTCATGGTTGATCTATTCTGGCGTTTTATTGAGAAGTGGTCACGAGGTTCCGAGTAACAGAAGTGACGCTTATAGTTACTATAAATCCATACATAAACATAGGAATATACTCAGATCAAACCTGCATAATTATAAAAGATGTGAAATATAAAAATATCAGTTACGGTAAACTATTTAAACATAAATAAATATATATATAACTATATGTAATTAAATTAATAAATAGAGATAGTAAGATTTAGAATTAAGTAAAATAATAATGTCAATGTAAAACATATACGAAAACTATAAAGCTAGGGAAAGAAGTGGAGTTAAATTTAATATATTTTTTTAACTCAAGTAGTCATATGCGAGTCGGAATTGTACGTAAAGGTTCCCTTATAATGTAGATATTTAAAACTATAATGGTATCCAACTTGAGGAGCAATGTAATGAAAACAAATACAATATAATACATAGTTGTAATACATATAAAACTTGCCTCCAAGAAGCTGGGCGTGCTAAACCGGTCCAAGCAGTACTTCACACCGCACATGGAGTACTACTCACACCTTCGGGCTGGAGCACCTGCCTACCAACTTAATTCCCTGGACTGTATTCAGCGTCGAGCCGTTGTTGATGATCCCATATTAGATACGCTTGGCCTTAGGAGAGACTTTGCCTGTCTCTGCGTATTCTACCGACTGTATAATGGGGAGTGTTCCGAAGAACTGTTTAGAATGGTGGCTTCGTCCTCTTTCTACCATCGCACTGCTCGCCATCGGTTGGGAATTCACCCCCACTTCCATGAGTCACTTCGCTCATGTACGCAACGGTTCTGTAGAACGTTTCTCGTGCGTACCGTGGGGATTTGGAATGAGCTCCCAGCTGAGGTTTTCCCGCAGCGCTACGGTATGGAGTTTTTCAAAAAGATGTCATAAAATTTCTTCGAGGCCGGCAGCGCGTTGGTGACATCTTGATGTTGCAAACGCCAATAGGCGACGGTAACCGCTTTCCACCAGGTGGGCCGTCAGCCTAATTGCTGTACTCCAGCTATAAAAATAAAAAAAGTTACAGTACTGTTTGCAACGCAACAGGCAGCCTTGTAATTAAGACGACAAGGGATTTTCTTATTTAACCTACCGATATACACAGATGATACGGTACAGGGAATTACGGGCTAAAATATTTTCAACCGTGCTTCAAACTGTTTTGTTTTGTTACATAACTCAACGAAACTGCAATTATCACTTGTAATATCTTAGGGCTTAAGTCCAACCTCTCCCTGTAATAATAAACTTAATATTTAAAGAAATTTCGCCAGTAAAACACTTCATTCGTTTATCGTTTATTTTTATATCATGTTAGATGCACACACATGACTTGTAATATTTATAAAGTTTATATATAAGAGTTTCAATCATTCACTCGGTTTCAACGAGTTTAATTTAAGAAACGCATAGTGATGACATGAAGCCCCGTTTTCACCAATTTGCGTGTATGTGCTAATGGTGTGCTAACTCCATACATGAAATGTGTGTATGTTTATTAATAGTGCATTCGTTCCATTTCCCCCACATCCGATCGGAGCAGCTGCAGCGGCGCGCTGCGCAGCACTCTCGCAACACCCGGTGGCTAGCTTTTGGCACGGCCAGGAAACGAGAGGCGTCTCGTGACGAGTCCTATTGTGAGTTCGAGGGCCGGCTGCTTCAGTCCACATGCACATATGAATGCATACCACGGACACGTCGTCTCAAATCTTCGATATGGCGTACTCGTATTGCTCAAAAACAAGGTGATCGTGCAATAGGCGATGTTGCTCCTACTGTTAGTTGCAAACCTCTATTTAATAAATATAAACTTCTAACATTACCCTGCTTATATATTTACGAAACTTGTATATTTGTTAAAAATCATGCAAACAATTCGTAAGATTTAAAGATATTAATTAGTACCTTTAATTCTAATCCCAATCAACTTATGGCACCCAAATAGTACAACTGTAATATGTCAAAGAAGCTCTTACTCCATTTATACTTACCAGAAAAATGTAAGTCAGTCCCCTTAAAAATAAAATAAAAGTACACACAAGTAATCACACATTGGCTGATACACGTGCCATTTTATACGATTTATGAATATTTTCATTTTAAACAGACGGATAATAAGAATGTAAATTAATACATTAACTAATTACCATAACATTGTTCATGCCATTACCTTAATTTAATTGTTTTATTAATAATATATAACTGAAAGAGACATAATAAATTGAATATTAAATATTTATTGTAATCATAATAACATCACAATCAATAACATATTCATAATATGTATATGTAGTCATTAAGGACTACAATTGGCTTGTAACGAGAACTACAAAAAAATCGAAATGTGTGCTGGGACACATATTAGAAGTGAAATTTCAACGGACAAGTGGAAAAACGAATCGCAACGTACAAGTGGAAAATCTTCAACTGACAAGTGACAAAATGAATCGCAACAAAATTTTAACTTGAAGTGTTTGTCCAATTTGAAAACCTGCCCGTAAAACTTCAAGTTAAACTTTTGTTGCGATTCATTTTGTCACTTGTCAGTTGAAGTTTTTCCACTTGTACGTTGCGATTCGTTTTTCCACTTGTCCGTTGCGATTCGTTTTTCCACTTGTCCGTTGAAGTTTCACTTCTAATATGTGTCCCAGCACACATTTCGATTTTTCGCAGGTTTACTGCAAATTATGATTTGTTTAGGTACATTTTAATTAATGCATTTTTTATGTAAACATATTTTATTTTATCAAACAAAAAACTGGATTCGATCCGGAACCAAAAAAACATCTATAGTCTACTCTAAAATTATACACATACAACGGAACGTTAACAAATGCGCATCTTTCGTCATCAATCTTCACTCGAACCTCAAATTAAGTTAACAGAAACATATTTCCAAAAAAATAATTCAAAAATTTTTCGCTTGCTCAGTTTTGATGAAGAGGCTCCGAAACTACTGAACCGATTTAAAAAATTCTTTCACTGTTGCCAAGCTACGCTATTCCCGGGTGGCACAGGCTATATTATATTTACAAAAAATTAGGGATCCTTACTAAAACTCCAACAATGATTCCCAAGGAGATTTTTTTTCCTTAAATCGCTTGCGCTGCGAAAACTATTGATGATAGAATAAAATAATGTACTACGACTTTGTAGAACACATCATTATTTACAAAAAGTGTCGCGACAGCATATGTCTAACTATTATAGTTATGCCACAATAAGTGTTCTTTTATTTTAAAAATTTAATTAAAATGTCGCCGCTAGAAAAGGCTCTTTATTTGTATCTTGGTATTAATCCTTATCAAAATAAATTACTTCATATTCAAGACTGCTTCAATACCTTTATATAACTTTTTTAATTATTCAATTCAGACATCCCATTCGAAAGATATCACGAGTTTAAAAGTGTAAGAATTAGACCACGTGACTGTGACGCTTTTTCGTGAGCGAAAAATCGTAAGACCCCCTCTATATAGAAGTTTCACTTCAAAATTGTCTGCCTGTCATGAGCGAAACAAGTAACTTTTACCACTTAGCATAACTTCTGCAAAAATGTCCATATAACGAATATATAAATTACTTTGATTTTGACATATATTATGCACTATACTACACTACTAAAAGATGAATGTGATATACATTGCTTTGCTTATAAGACAATTTTTAGGGTACAACACACATAAGGCAATTAATTACAATTGATGATGATATTTAAATATCTTGTCTCATTTCCACTATTCTATCGTAAAGCTTGGCAATATATAACCTTCGCCCCTGGTGTTACAAACGCCAATAGCCGATGGTGACCATTACTGTTGCCTGATCCAAAAAGACAAGCCCCGGCCAATGTAGGACTATTGTGGGAAATGAGAACAAAAAGTACCGGGCTATTGGGGTGAACTTCTAGTGGTACTAGGGTTTTGGGAATATGGGGGGCGTCTGCCCGTCACAATGTTCGGGGAACGTAGAAAAAATGGGCAGACGGTGACTCGCCGAGAATAGAGAGTAATTATTACTATAATGTTTGAAATATTTACACCCGAAATGTACATAGGATTATCCTTTATCTCGGGTTAGGTTCCTGTTCCCACGGCACATGTAACAAATAGAAAGATATTCTGTTAACACTAGTAGTATCAGGTTTCTCGGTGTATATAGTTATAGTCCGAATGTCGCCGAAACGAGACGTTTTTGTTCGCATTCCCAACACATTTTTTGTGTGGTAGCTTTTTGATATACGACACGTGCGTGGGATGGGAGGGCCTCGCTTGCACCCTGCAGCTGCGCACGTGCAACGAATGCAACCAACAACATAATGCACACTTTTTTCGGTAAATAATTGTGCCAGCGAAGCTTCGTTCGCGTCGGGTTTTAATCATGCGTTGCGTACAACTGTTAAAGTCGTGCACATGGGACTGGGAATCATGGACCAAAAAATGTAATCACAAGATAGGGGTTAAATAAGCATCATATTTTTTTATTACAAAATTGAAAACATCAGCCCTAAATTCCTAATATGTGAATGAATTTCAACAATTAATAAATTAAAAACACTTACAACACCTTACGATTCATTCAATAAAATAACTTATCATCATCCGACCGTTAAATCCCGGTTGCGTTCGGAGCGATCACTTCGGTCCGAGCGTCCGCTTTCCTACTTTTTCTTCTCCACTTCGCGCTATCTTCGGCATCCCTTGTATTGAGACCACTGGTATACATGTCATCCCTCACAATATCAAGCCAGCATTTCTTGGCCCTCCTTCGACCTGGTCCTGGCGGGAGCGACATGCTTAGACGTTTGTTGCCCACGTAACTAGCCGGTTTCCGTAAAACGTGGCCGTAGCAGCGTAAGCGATTCGCCTGCAGTTTGTCTGCTATGTCAAGGACGTGCAGACTGCTGCGGATGTGGGCGTTCCTGACGCGGTCCTTCCGCGTGACTCCACATATCGTCGCTCAAGCACAGGCCACGCTTCACTGCCATACAAAATCATAATTCGTTAAAATAACTAACGCATCACAATTATAAAAAATATCCACATATTAAAATTTCTCATCTTTTACTATCTCGGCTCAATAATGTATGAAACCATGTCGGCCTTCTTCGACTTGCCAAGACAAGTGTATCCAAAGGGCAGCGCAAAAACATTATTTACAGTGCCATCTATTTGGCTTTATAGTTTAATCCGACGGGACCAGTCCTTTTTTCTCTTTTCAACATGCCTGACGGACGTGTAAAATGTATCATAATCAATTGAGTAGTTAAGATGTAATACACAAATAAACGCACATTTGCATATATAATATTAAAATTAAATTAAGATTAACAATTTCAGTTGATACTTAATTACGTGATTTACAGACATAATTTAATCTCGGATAAATATTTATAACATTTTCGATATAGTTTTATTTATTTGCGAGTCAAAATTAATACCAGTGAAACAAGTGAGCCTCGCGAAATTAATACTTCCCGGCACACCACCAACTTACCAAGAACAGGTCTATCGATCGAGCCACCTGAAGCGGTGTGGAAATAGAAAATGAATTTACAGATGAGCCTAAAGCATGCATGGTCGCTGCGGGACCAGTTTGCGGGCTGATCAGCTGACTACCGGCCGCGCTTCCTCCGCGGCCGACCGTGTGGGTTGAACTTGCCCGCTGACCTCATTGGCAACACTCGCCTCTGTGCATCTCTTAATCAAATTCACGTCACGTCATAACACTTTCTAGGGTGTAGGGTAAACTATACTATATACAAGTATATAAGTATAATTATAATATTTTCCGTTCCTTTTCAAAATAGTAATAAGTGATATTTTGAAAAAATCAATTGTGTATAATATTTATAAGAAAAATCATAAAGAAAGTGGCCAGGAATATATATGTGATAATAATATTTTCTAAGTGATATAAGGCGTGGTAACGTAATTGCTAGCGCACGAGCCCCAAACTCTAAGGGCGCGGGTTCGATCCTGGCCACTTAGGCAGTATTCTGATCTAATGTGCATATTGGATTAGCACGTGGTAATTGTAACAATACAATTACCACATGCTACGTGAAGGAAAACATCGTGATGCAACCTGCACATCGAGATAACGGATGTGTCGAACCTACCGAGTCGCATTGGACAAGCGTGACGGGTGTACTGTCTGTTCCTCCTTGTTGCGTACTTCTTTTATCTGCAACTTTTCGGATATGTTTTTTAACTATTTTGAAGTTGACTTGTCAAAATTACATTCTCTGTATGCCACATTGTAAAAATTTCATGTTTTTCCATTTCTCCATTAAACACATTTATTAGCCACAAAAAGCTTATCATTGCACGAGTTATCTCCGCAACATCCCTATATTGGTAGGCCCCGAGCCCAGCAGTAGGACATGTATGGGTAGATAGTAGATATTATATAATGAACTAGTTGAAATTAAATATACACTACGCCTGATATTAGTATTATTATAATAATATTCTACAACTTTAAAAAAAAATGCAAAACGTATTATTTTAAATAACCCATCCCCGCCGGTATGGTGCTGGGGCCCGCGGAGTTGTTATTATAATTGTACGGCTGAAAAACATAAACACTATTAAAATTTCATAATCTTTTGAATAAGTGAATAGACTGCTAATAATAATTATTAGGGAGAAATGTCAACAACTGTATGGTATACCCTAATAAGAACTCTCCCAATGATTGTCCAGAGCGCTACAAATTAAGATATGGGACTCTTGAAACCCTTTCTCTACTTGAGAAGAAAAAACAAGTTTAAATTCATATCTAGGCCGCACTCGCCCTTTTTGCCGGGTCTTTAAATCAGTGTAATATAACGAGTGTTTCAGTCTTGTTACGAGTTGCGCGACTCGAATTAAAATGCCGTTGGAATTATTATAGAGTTTATTAGAACTATACAAACACGTATAACACAGGTACAAATATAACCGAACACAACAAATCCAAAATTAATGCAGAAGGTCATCATCCAATAAAACGCGCATAATCCTTCACTATGGTTCCCGATTGTACACACGTCACGCCTTGATCGTAGTTGTCGCTGAACCGCCCCCCTCCCTCAATCTGGCTATCGCTTTATACTGCATAAATGCAATATGCCCACCCGGGAACGTGGACCGAATTTCCTAGAATCAGCTTATACTTTAAAATCCGTAACACCTAGCTAATGATTACCATACAACAATAGGCTGCTCTCTAGAAACGTATGCCAATAAATAAGTAAACAAAAGAAGACGATCAAAAAAGAATTACAATAGTTTCAATGTTATTAGTTCAAATGCCGACAGGTAATAAATGTGCTTCTACCAATCTGTACGTGGAATTTGTCTTTGTCGGCGCCTAGGTTGTAGCAATATAATAGGTATATTATGTGCAAGCGGAATTCCGTGTATTTTTTTTAGCACTGGCTTCAATTTTCGCGTGTTAGCGGTTACAATTTAATTTACGTGTCAGTAGGTCGGTTTGTGTTTGCGGAATACCGCTTTGTCAATTGTGCACATTCAAACAAGTCGCTGTTGTCATAAACACGTGTTAGAATAACAGTCTGCTATATCGGCAATCATAAATCGTTTTGCCAGCGTATGTTATTATTTATAATCAATAGTAACATGGCCCGTTTTACGCGGGTGTCGTGGCCGAATGACAAAAACATGGACCCCTACAAAAACCACACCCTGTCAACCGGCATTCTGTCTATCCGTCTACTTACGATATCACAACCACTTTTATATACTTTGATTATGTAGTACATAATGAAAGTTTCTGTATTAGATATTAAGTGCTTATTCGATTTTCTTTTTTACTTGTCTATATTTTAATTAATCAACTCAAACTGAGCCACAGGGAAGCGTGGCCGCATTGGGCAGGTGTAGATTATAATATTGTAAATATACGATAGATTATAGTCTCATCATTTAATCCGCTGACCGTGTTGTAAAAGAGCCAAATATAAATTGTGGACATGTTTCGGGCTACTTCAATGCAAGTTACGTTAAATGAGTAAATTGTTCGTTTGATAGATGAAACGCGCGCCGCCAGAGTGCGTGACACGTCTTGTTATTCCTGTCCACCGTGACTTTACTCACTGAATTCACTGAACCTACTTTATGATATCGCCTATGATTTTTACGTCAAAAGTAAAAAAAGTATCCCATTAATTAAGGACTCGCAGGGGGGCTTTCTGGCGAAGCCTTTGGTGAGTAGCGACACCTCGGACCAGACTCCGGGGACCAAGGACCCTCGCCTCTGTGCTTGCCTTAGCCAGCCGGCACGGAGTCGAGATCGCTAGAGCCAGGACTCAAGCTCCAGGGGTGGCAGTGATAAATGTCATCACGTCAGAAGTAGTTTCGGTGAGCCTGCAGCTCAGCTCTCCCCTTACACCCCTTAGCCACTCACACCCATGTTGCCCCTGTCTTTTATGGCATTTTTTGGGGCCCATACACGGAGTGGCTAGTGCCCATTTATCCATGTGCCCCGAACATTGCGACGGGCAGACGCCATAGTCCCCATATTATCAGACCTGTAGTACATACCACGAGCAGTTCACCACAATAGTCCGGGCCATTTTTATAGCCCGTGGTCTTAAAAGACATACAATATGATAAGACAAGATGAGAGATTGAGTCTATAATTTAGACTAATTTTGACTCCAAAATACTGTAATTCCTTAAATCTGACTTAATAATATAAAATAAATTAATTACTTATTAGAATATACCTTGAGTGTAAATTATGTTACAAATGATTAAATTACATATTATTGACATTCTATAAAACAAAATCTGCAAAAATAATATCCTTATATAAAATTTACGAAATTCTAGTGATTAATTAACCTATGACACTATTATTAATTGTAATTATGTATATACGTAAGAAATGTTATCGTACGCTCTCGTCGGGCCAACAGTTGCTTCTTCATTATATTTATACCACCTTTATGTACACAGTTTAACAATAAAGTATTCTATTTTATCTCACGCTTTAACGACAATATTACGTATCTAGGCGAAGTTTTAGAGCATTTGTCGTGAATTACAAAAAAACGGACGGTAAAAGTTTAAAAAACGGACAGAGTATAGATGACAGTTATATTATCTATCTATCTACACTTTTTATTAAATGTTATAAAAGCGTCATGCATTTTGACTGAACTGACAAAGTAATGACGTCATAATTTTGATTTAAGATGTCAAATAGAGTATTAATTATTGCTTAAACAGTAATAAAAATTATTTCAATGATGATATTTTAAAAATAAGTATTTTAACTAGGGGCGTAGCTACCGCCGTATCAATGATACGGGGCCCCAGGCTACAGGGGACCCCTGTGTAGGCAAAAATTCTTAAAATATTATCCACAATCTTTTATAGATTAATAACATTTTTGAGAATAACTGCTGGGCCACCAGGAACGGAAATCTAGAAAAACTGAAATCATCGTCAGCTATGGATGATTTGATAATGAAAGTTTCCGAAAAAAAGACTAGAAAAGTGTATCATTGTTTCGAATTGTTTGTCTAACTTAGCTCCTAGGAACATTAATTATAAGCAATGACTTATACTCAACTAGTTCTCCCGGCAGACGTCGACCTGCCCGGAAAATCTTCAATCGATGTGCCGACAGCAGCGCCACCTACCGGGTCCAATCGTGCACCAACTCGGAAACCTTCCTTGGCTCATGCTCAACAACTTTGCTAAACAAATCAATGTTCAATGATCAAATATATAGGTTACGATTCTATAAAGGACATACAGACATGAATTTTATATATAAAGCTAAAAAAATACATTTCCCTTGGGCCCACAACATATTTTGTTAGAAGACCTGTGTAAGGCAAGCCACGCCACTGATTTTAACACGCATTTTTACCATAAATGTTGTATGCATCTGTGGTGCAGTCGGGTGGGACGTGCTCCGGCCGCGAGCGAGGTCGTCCGGTCTTTGACTGGCAGAGCGCGCGGCGGCGCGGCGGCGACGCCGTTACTCCGCACCACTGTCTCTCTGACACGATGCTCTTGCAAAAGGAACATCATTCCTAACAGCTGTTTGTTGGTGTACAGAATAATAAAACAATTTTTAAATAAACATGCCTAAGGTAAATACATGTGTATCGGCGTTCTCAGGGGTGGTATAGTTATTTCCAACTTATGTAAACAATAAATAAAAGCCGATCATGAAACGGAAAGCAATTAGCCAAATGATTGTTTTATGAAAACGGAAACAATTGCTGTGGTTAATTCCTTATTGAAATAATATTATAGGCAATTTATTTTTTACTCATAACCTGTTTTATTAATACTTAATAAATATTTTAACGACATAAAATTAAAATTAAAACTATATAAATACCAGAGGTGCTGGCAGACGTTGGCCTGCTTTGAAAAAATAAAGATCTATAACCCTAATAAAGCACCACCTACCGGGTCCAATTTTAAGTCTAAACCAATCTCGAATCCCCTTTAACACACAAAAACACAGCAAAATTGGGCCAACCGTTTAGGAAGAGTTCAGTCACGTACACACGTACAGAACAATTAAATATATAAATAAACTAATCAAATAGAATGGTGCTGGGCTTCTTTCGTGGTGGAGCCTCATCTGGGATAATGTAACAGCTCTAAGCCGTTTCCCGCAGATGTAGCGATGGGTGTAATGCGTTATTTGTGATAAATATAGACAGATAACGTATGTATAAACTAATGTGGCTATTAGATAAAGGCATTATTTTAAACGCTTTACATAAGACGCATTGGCCCACATCCAATACCTCTAACATTATCGAAGATGTTACCCCAACTTCTATCTTACTATTCATTTACTTGCCTTACCATCGGTTGAATTTTGACACTGCTAGCAACACAAATGAACGGTATATAAGATATAGGAACGGTTCATTAATAAAGCAAAACAACGTACTAACTCAATAATAGTAGGTAGTAGAATACCTATAATAATAAAGGCTATTGAAGACTTGACAAGAAGTTTGAAATTGTTAAACTTCAGAAACTTTGCTTGTTTGTATCGTTGACGCCAACCGATAAGAGAACTCCTTCGTGCTTCGGATGCTCTTCTGGCGAGCATTCGCCATTCATCACACTCGTGAACGTTCACGAAAGCGGTTGGTGTCAACTTTCTCAGCCATCAGAGTTTACGCACGAGACCGCTATTCGGGTGTCGCGCTTTCACGGCCGCCACCGGCTTGTTGTCTTTCTCTCTTTCTCTGCAAAACCATTATCCGACTCACTACTGAAATCAATAGTGGTACAATATTGCTACCAGTATGTTAAGGACGACACCTTTAGTTTGTGTGTGTATCTAATAATATCAGCCCATAAATGTCCCACGGCTGGGCTCGAGCCTCGGGAACGGACACGCTTGTCCAAGGAGGCTTGGCAGATAACATAACGGTTATCTCGATGTGCATGTTGCATCACGATGTTTTCCTTCGCCGTTCTTAGCACGTGGTAATTGTAACAATATGCACATGAGGAAACTGCCAAGTGGTGCATCCGTTCCGGTCAGAATCGAACCCGCGCCCTTTGACTTTGGGACGCGTGCGCTAGCCATTACGCAACCACAAACTTTACGCTATTTAATGAAGTTTAAATATTAGTTAACTTAAGGAACATCTAAAGTAAATTAGAAAATATTTAAACGTAATCATCAAAACACAATTCCAAAAGTTACTGTTGTAGCAAAAATCATGTTACCTATTTTCTTATATTCGTCAAAATATTTTACTTCAAAATGTCTTTAACAAAATAATGTAAATCCTTCGCAGATCAAGCAGTTCGTCTTTAGAACGCGCTGCCACTTAATATCAAGCAAAGAATGTAAATCCTTTGCAGATCAAGCTGTTCGTCTTTAGAACGCGCTGCCACTTAATATCAAGCAAAGAATGTAAATCCTTCGCAGATCAAGCAGTTCGTCTTTAGAACGCGCTGCCACTTAATATCAAGCAAAGAATGTAAATCCTTCGCAGATCAAGCAGTTCGTCTTTAGAACGCGCTGCCACTTAATATCAAGCAAAGAATGTAAATCCTTCGCAGATCAAGCAGTTCGTCTTTAGAACGCGCTGCCACTTAATATCAAGCAAAGAATGTAAATCCTTCGCAGATCAAGCAGTTCGTCTTTAGAACGCGCTGCCACTTAATATCAAGCAAAGAATGTAAATCCTTCGCAGATCAAGCAGTTCGTCTTTAGAACGCGCTGCCAGTTCATATCAAGCTAGCCAACTCACTGTTTTTAATAGACTTGTGAAACATTATTAAGATTATAGCTCAAATAGCTCAATTTAAGGATGCAGAATCATTTTCTAGTTTTATATTCTTTTTTGCAAGTGTATTTTATATTTTATTTACATATCCCTACTAATATTTTAAATGTGAATGTAAGTTTGTTTGTTACGCTTGCACGCGAAAACTACTCGAGCGATCATCGTGAAACTTTCTACACATATTCTTGGAAGTATTAGAAGTAACATAGGATACTTTTGATCCCGAAAAATTAAAGAGTTCCCGTGGGATAGTTAAAAGAACTTTCCACGCGGACGAAGTCGCGGGCAGGAGCTAGTATATCATATTAGTATATTTTTATTAATGTATGTGTATTATATTTATAAGATACTGATTCGATGGTGCGAATAATGCAACATACTTCTGATTCTTCTGATCAAATTTCTTATCCATACAAAGGTGGTCTGGAAGAAATCACTAATAGCGGTAAGTCCGCCTATTGTATTTCTGTTAACTGTAACTTAAAAGTGTTTAAAACACAATAAAGCACATTAATTCATTCATTCAATGTGTTTACTTCAGTCCGTCGCCGCCCCGCAACAGAGCGATGTCATCGGAAAGTGAAAGGTATATTTGGCTAATGCCTTAGCGGGGATCAGTTTATTGTTCGCTATGCCTTCATCAATCTCGACCCGCGTCAATCTGATCGGCCGCCCGACGCCCGGCACACTTACAAGCAAAATTGAACAGCGAGAGAAAAGTGTAACGAAATATCCTGTTACAATTAATCACTTGGCTAATTATGTACCTTTGAACCAGCCAGTAATAGATTACTTTTGCAAAAGAAATGTTTTTATTTGGGTTAAAAGTTAATTGCTCATAATCGCAACACAAGCGGCGAACCTACTGTTAACTTCTGTTGATTATTGACCTACCTACCCAAAAATGACATAATTACTCGGTGACTACAAAGAATTCAGTCGATTTGGGAACGCTTTGATGCTTAATAAATAACTTTAGTTTTTTATAACAAGTCAAAAACTCGTCTTAATTTAGCCAAAGGATTAATTATTATCCTGTATAAGCAATACGTAATATTCAATATGAATTACCTGAGTAAAACTATTTCTTATTCTACCGTAATTTGCTCAACGACGTGTATTAAAGATCATGACATACTAAAAGTAAAATGTAATGTAAGTAATAATTTAAAAATAAATAAATGCGAGAAGCCCACGCCCCACATTGCATTAAATGCTTTGTATAATAACATAATGAGTCACCGTCGGTGTAATTGTATTAAAACGACGCGAACGAACGCTGCTGTAGTACTTTCACTCGGCCTTCGACGAAATTTCGGAGAACCGTAAGGTTACACCTGTGGGAGTGCACCAAGGACCTTGAAGCCTGATCCCTTTTTAAACACGCATGACTAGTTTCATACAATAAAAGGCGATACCATTAACAGTATTATGAAAACAAATCTAACCACTGGAGAATAAACACCATACCCGAATCGGGAAGACAAGTTGTCAGGAGCGATGATAGATACGCCTCACGCCCCCAACCCAAGTATTAACAGGGAGCAGCTACGCAGTACGCACCGAGTCCGTACACAATATGACAATAAACTTTAGAGTAGACAAAAATCATATGCCACGTTTGAATAAGACGCTTATTAATCGTATTATAGGTTAGGTATTTCAGAAAAATGGTCGTAAAAAATATATACACATACAGAAAGACATGACAATTTATTCGTTTTTTGCTAAAATGTCTAAGAACCATAAATTCAACATCAAGGTATATCTAGGAACTTTAATCAACCAGTTTTGTATTGTTTTTCAAATTTAAAAAAATAATTAAATTGTTACAAAGTATAAAATACAGTGAGTCGAAACCGCAGGGGAATTCGTCTCAAATGTAAACATGAGTACATAATTCGGTTAATTCGTGTGCATCCAAAAGAAAATTGTTTAACTGTACACCATACCTGAGCACAATGTTCACCACAGTAATTTCGGTGAAATTAATTATATTAATAGGGGACGTTGGAACAAACAAATACGGTGCTTGGATGGTATGATTATAGTCTTACTTTCGGCGTATTTAGCCCAACCGGATGTATGTACGATTGATGGTATATATTTTTCGAGTCATCGTAATATTAGTCATGGAAGCATAATGGTGAATGAATGTAACTATACAATTGGCTGTCAATTGTGGACCATTGAGACGGAAGCGTAGTGCGGTGGGCACCAGCGCTGCAGCGGCCACGTGTGCCGAGCGGCGAACGACTCCGGCCGACGCGGACGCTTCTGTTTATAAACATGACACCCACTCGGGTTGCGTTTCCAGACACAATGGGGTTTGCTTCGTGGCAGGGTGACCAGCCTTCGAACTTGTTTCTTCGTAAAATATAAACAATTAAAAATCTCGTGTTTTCTTTTCTAAACCTCATCCACACCTCGTGCCAATTTTGGGTAACAAATGTTAATTTCACAGTGCTAAACTCTGAAATAAATGCTGTCACTGTCACATTAGGATCATCCTCAGCTTCACTAACGTCGTTCCTGTTTACTAGGCCGGATTTACCTTAAGTGCCACACCGTGAAAAATACCGCAAATACTATTTAAGTAAAGGACCGAAAAAACTAGCCTTCAAAACGTAAATATCCAATGAGAACTCGATTTTTAAGGATTTAGCATAAAGCCAATAAATAACTCCCAATTTTTTAGTCATTGATTTTTATAGCAGAAAGTAAAAAAATATATTTACTGACGCTCTAAATTTGACCGCCTGGGCTCGTAGTGTAAATTCATTGACGTATAATCTTTCCTTAGTCATACGACTACACATGTATAAAAATCATGATGTATGGTGCCATGTTAAAATCGTGTACACCATTATCATACAAGCTTCGATCGTATCGTTCACTGTAGACAACAAATCTCGTATTATTGAGGAAATTTGAATAGTTGGCAACACTAATTCATGAGAAACGGTCTTCGTGTGAACACACACAAAACATGTGACGTGTCAAATTTTCCCTCGTATTATTGTGATTCCAAAGAAATAAAATTATGTAGATACATGTAAATGTCCATAATTACATTCCTAAGTTTTCTTTATGTAAATCAAATAAGGATGATCTCTTTTCGTGTTGTAGTATCGAAATTTCATTTAGTGGTGACATGATTGCTGGTTTAAAGACGTAATTATTGTATTATAATAAATATGTATATAGGTTTTAATGCTGTCTAATTGCTAATTAAATGTAAATTCTATTATATGTTTAAATCTAGTATAATTGCAGAACTGTGAAAGTTAGTGTAAGTAAAAAATATTAAATTGTGCAACCGGGTGCAATGAACCGCGGTGTGAGCACGGGATGCATTAGGTGCGCTCTCCGATGTTTGATCCTCGCTTCTTTTTTAAATTATAATGCAAACTACTGACAAATTATATTGATTATAATGATTTTGTGCATTTTCTTTGATTCTTTATTAAATTTAAATGTACAGAATTCACTAGATTGATCATATTAGATATTAGACCGTGAACAGCTTGAAGACCTCGAGCACATTTCGTAAAACAAATTCACTACGATCGTTCGGCTCGGCCCTATCACGTTCTAGTATAAATCGACCCTAACTAGCAGGTATTTTCTTTACAAATATGCGTTAAAATCTTGATACATTTTAAACATTTCGTCGTAATTTTGTCAAAAACAGAATCTCTATCTCTGTATATCTGTCTGTCTTTTTACTCCGCCGTCATCTTTTAGAAACAACTGGGCCTCATAAAGTATACAATACATAAACTTATCTGACAAGAACTACATATTACATATGTTAAGTCAGTACGTTCTAAGCACACGTCGAGTGAGTTTATCGCATGAGCGATTAGGCGTCAGCGTCGCGGCGACCCACTTGCGCCGGCCGCCGACTACCTTATTTACAATGAGAAAAGTCATTACCATTTCGGTAGTGTGTACGCGCCATCAGTACACACGGTGTAACGACGTGCCCTCGCTTTCTTTCTATGCGCTATTAGCTATTACCTATTAAAATGGGGGACAAGTCGATCATTGCAAATAGCGTTGGTTATTACAATAACATAGAATAATTTATTCAGTAAAAACATGTAAAAGTGACCGAATATAAAAGACAATAATGTTTGCACATTTTTTTAACATTAATACAAAACATTATGTTAGCGTGTGTGTGTATGTGTGTGTTTATACAATTATTACTTATCACCATTTTGAGTAGATTCTCAGTTTCTTTATAGTCTTGTGTTTGCAGCCAATTATAAACTATACATTTAAATTCTCGATTATTTAAAGAATCAAAAAGTAGTAGTTTATTTATTTTATTTTGTTATATAAATATTTGCCTAAGTAACAAGGAAATCTATTTATAAAAACAGTTTTGATATTTTCTAGTTTCAAAATAATACCTATAATTGTTGCGTTTATCTATTTTATCAAGTTTGTTATAAATATTATTTGACTTATGTTGTTTTAATAATAATAACTGACTAAATAGTTGTCGCATAGTATAGTATTGATAAAATAGCGCAGATCCATAATCCCTGTCGCATTTAACAGTGACTACACATATGACCACCTGTCCGAACTATGCACCGAATAACTCCATCGGCAAATTAACACTGCCTTCTAACTCATCGAACGGAAACGTGAAACCGGCTACCAATCGGCCGATTAGATGCACTTTATGAAACAGAATCGTTAATTAATCTTCACAAGCACCATCCATCAATGCCACCGTGTTTCATTCACTTCGTCGCTTCACCCTTTTAAGCAACCATTATACACTTTTAATGCATTCAACTTTCTCTTAGCACATAATTTCTTAATAGCGAATGGAGTGACGTAACGTAACGTAAATAGCGATTGCAGCTCTCATCTCAATGATGTGTGAGAAATTCAATGGACTGCATAAAGTGAAAATGATGTGTACTCCATGTTATCGCTTTGTAGCGTGTTACACGAAGAAGAAGAAGATCAATCAATCTTTACGTCACATAATTCCTCCCAACGTAATAAAAAACATGTGTGTTTGAGTAAAGTAAAATATTGTAAAATAGAAGTTAGTTTATTTGAAATAATCAGAAAAAGGACACACTAGAAGCGTGAGGAGAAATGGGACGTAATTAGTTCGTATCCACACTTGATTAGCATAGCTTTAATGCTCAGAGCCCTAGAGTAGGGGCACTGGGTAGACGTGGTAGAGGCACTCGTCGAAGCGCACGCTATGTGTTCTCAGACAAAATTCATCTAATTATACTTCCTTATTGTGCCTTGATTAGACGTATCCTGCTTTAATAGGAGTCGTTAGGGCCCTCTACGTATGTGTTAAAATAGTAGAAAGTGTCCTCCTTTAAATTCTGGACTATCAGGTTGAAAGTACAGAAAAAACAATTTAGTAGGTTATATAAAAAACTAATTTAAGAAAAGTCCATTGCACACTTTTTGTTATGGGGTAGTTCTGAATTATTGCTTTTCTCAGGTTACGTAGTAATATGACAAACAGTGGGCGTTCTGTCGCCTCTACGGGCCATTGTATTACATTGTCATAAAATTAAAGGTATTACGTGCAATATATATTTGATACATAGACGTACCTTTGGTACGTCACGCAAAGCATGCACTGCACGTGCATAAGGAAGCGGATTCCAGTGTCTTGTTTGGCGTACGGCATGCGCTGGCGCAGAGCTGCATTCGGCCTTCGTCATCCTAATAAGGAAGTAAACATCGAAACAAGTATGGCCGCTGCCCTTTACTGTTCTCGCAGCCAAATTGCAAATTTCATTTAAGGTTGCTGCGCGACTGGAAGCTTTATAAATCGGCGGGCATAGCAAGTGAAAAGGACAAACAATAGATGCTTATCCTGGCTCCAAACAAAAATAACTCATAACAGTTAGAAGTAGGCTATTGTTTTGTACATATAATGAGTCTGTCCTACGATTCAATTGCAACTCGAACAAAAGATAACACGGGCTGGAAGCTATCTCAGCGAGGTTTTCAGATCTAAATGTGTTTATCGATTTCTCCATATATAAAGTGCCTCAGCGTCAGGCTTTGCAAATAAGCGCTATTTTCATGTAGGTGTCGTGCATTTGCGCAATCGCTTTCATTCGCGGAATTTGGTGAGCCGATGAGCCGCCGCTCATATTCAGTTTCTTCGTACACAAAACACTCCAATATCTAATTTCCAAGTGGGACAATTATTGCGAAATTACAATAGTGTTTACACAATCATTTGAATAACAATTGTCGATAGAATTTTATTGCTTATTTCGTATTGTACTGGCTATTTATGGACTAATAATTCTTACACTTAAATAAATTAGGTTTGAAATGTAATATTTATGAAACATACAAATTTTCATATACTATACTCTTAAGCTCTCGCGACTATCAAACAAGATTGAAATTATGTTTTAACTAATTTTAATTATGTTTTAGCTTTTTATTTAATTAAGAAATATTTTTTAACACAAACTAATTTGTTTCATTGAACAAAAGTTCAATTTCAACGTTATTTTGCGTTTCATAGCCCGTATATGTTATAACTAGCGGTTTCAGCAGACGTTGTCCTGCCTTAAAAATATAAAAATCTAGGACCCGATTCCAGCGCCACCTATCGGGTCTAATTGTCTAAATCTAAACCACCCGAATCCACTCAAACACTCATTTTTTTACACCTTGGGTTACATTAATGAAGTTTTAGTACGGAATCCTATTTTTATTCTAGTAATAAATATAACATATTAATCTGGGACAATGTATCATTTTTGAAATCCGTCCACTAGTTTTTCCGTTAATTCGTTACAAACATACAAATCTTTCCTCTTTATATATAGTATAGATATCTCGCTGCGTTCAGCGCCCGTCACGCGCAAACATTAATCCTAGAAACAAGACTGAAGCAGCACTACGAAGCTGGAGGTGGCCTCAACATGGGGGCGTCTCCGTTAGTTTGAGGGCAACCATTTCTGCCAACATGACTAATTTTATTGTTTTGCCAATGCATCGCTATTTCGGTTGCATCATAATATAATACAAATTGAGTCATGGCGTATGTACTTCCATGAATATTTTGTGCAAAATATGGATTTTTACTTGAAATTCTCAAAAGGACCTTCTCGAAATTCTCTATATTGTACTTTTACTATTTTATCATAGTTTACTCGTACTATGTACACAATAAAACAACACCAACCAATACATGTATGTAACAAACATTAGAAGGGCGAGTGGAACAATTGCACGATAAGCAGCGGCACGACATCGCAACCGACCGGGAATCGGTTCCGACGCGTTTATTTCGCGTTTCACGTGTCTATTGTCCACGGAGCGAGGAGGGTTCGTCACTTGACTTTATGTGGGATTTTTATTTATTACTCGAGTACAGCAGACATGCTAACGGATAATCCGACAGAATGTGGTAACTGTCGCCATCGATCCCAGAGCTAGAGGTTGTTATGCCACCAATACTCTAGACCAGGCAGGCCATCCAAACGGGTCCTACCAGCTAGCTGAGGGTTGTTTTATTTTGACCTCAAGAATTGATATTCTTTCTCCTGTCTTGCACAGATAACTATGACTACTAATATCAATCTTTTGTATAATAAAGTCGAAATGATTTAATTATAGATTTATGTTTAAAACTTGTCACTGATCAGACAAAGGCACGCACATAAGCATATTTGTCGCGCACCGGGACTTAATTATTAATCATTGCGAGTACAAATAGAAGAAAGGCACGTCCTCGACTCTGCACCCAAAGCGAAGTGTGCACATGTGCACGTTCTCTGATGTACGAGTGGTAGTTCGAGCGAAAGATCATTCGTCTTGCTACGGCTATGTTGGTGAATGGCAACGGCGGCACCAAAGCGCGTGACCTTGACGCCATGCTTTTTTTTAACTTCATTTCAATCCGTTAAGTAGTTTCACGTCATTCTCGAAGAGACAGAGAAGAATATTTCACCTTTTTAAATATTATGTACATAAATAAACAGAGGAGATATAGAATATGGAAATTACCGCCACGTGCAGTGGATTACATACTAATAAACAGATAAAAATTAAAATATAAAAAAGATTAAAATATCTTTTAAAAAAATGTATAGACTCAAGTCCAGCTTAATGGAGTTATACCATTTTAAAGTCACATTAATCTGCTAATAAATATAAGTCGAACATAAAACAGTTATAAATTATCGAGAATTCTTTTAATCGTTTTGTGATCGGTGACGCAAGAGGCGCGCTCTGGCGGCGCCAATTAGCGATGGAACGTCGATCTCGTCAGTTAATCTGTTTCAATATTAAATAGGCATAGATATTTGAAGCATCGGCCGCAGTGGTTGCGCCATTAATTCAATACTCTGCAACCAAGAGTGCAATATTAATTACATTAATATTGATGCTGTGACCTTTCGCGTATTATCGACATCGTCAAAATAATTAGGCAGCAAAGTATAAAAGCAGTACTGTTGGCAACACCAACAAAACGATCGATATTCACGCTGTCACATTTTAGTACTCTTACTAAAATGGCGTAAACTTTAAATAAATGATTAAAAACCTCTTATGGTGCAATTGACAGTTTCGATGGGCCATGTCTCGATCCCTAGTAGAAACTATTTCTAACAACGCGACGCATTTTAACTCTAAAAACATTTTATTACAATCGCTTGATTTCCCACTTTCATAGGAGTGTCTAGAACTGAATTAACTTGAATCTGTGGTTTTTTTGTAAAGTACCCCACATTAGAAAGCGTTAGTTTGGTTGAGCGGGGATTTCAAGCGTGTGTCCGTCGTGCAACCGGCCTCTGGCCATATCGGACGAGACTCCAATAAAGACATCGAGTGGAACATTAATCACCCCACGATAAGGGAACAAAGACAACTGCTGCTTGCCCGCCGATAACGGAACGCAGTCGCGAACAAAAATACATTATTTGTATTATCTACATATTATTATTATATCAAATTGAGTGAAGTCCACTCACGTATCCGAACGCGTCGACTTGATCTTGATATAGTCAAACCTCTTTAACATGTCTCCCCCCATCTTTGTCGTCGACTACACTTAGGCTAGATTTCTACTTTATATAGGTACTAAAATTAAACTGCAGTGGCGTGGCTGGTATGGTAGAAGGCATGTCCTGAGTTCTTTTTTAATTTTTTAACAAGGATTATCCGATTCACTAATATACCACCGCGGGGAACTGTGGTGTAGATATGTGAGATTCACCACGTTAAGGTGGTAATAGCACCACCGAGAAAATGCTATGGGCATCCGAGTCGGGGATATCCGCTAGTGTCCTCCAGTATTGCTTCAGTTGCTATATTCCGGGGCCTGGCTACTCCGAGGGCCCTAGTAAGACGTCCGGGGCCTTGAATCAACGATACAGAACGGAATTTAGGAGTTACTTCTGCCATACTGTTGTATAATAATTATAATATAATATTAAAACCAAACTGAGAAATGAATGTTTGTACATAATAATTGTTCTCGTTCTTTGGGTTGATAAAAATATATTATAAATTAAGTTAAATAATTAAATCTACAGTAGTAATCTGTTTGTAAATGATATCGATTTACAATTTAAGGTCTTTGTGATGTTGCTTGGAGCTAGTTCATTTCACCGCAATCCGGGTACTTTTCCACTAGGATGCTCGTCTTAAATTCTATTAAATATCCAGGGGTCCGACAGTTGTCTGTTGTATAGATATTACCTGTACCGATCGTTAGTCGTAGCGCGGCGACTGATAACTTCGGCAGCGACGTGTGATGCATCAGGCAGCTTCGAGTTCGCTTACCCTACATTTCGGAGATAACAAGAGCTTCTCCCGCGTCATTCGCGTCCCTTCGCGCGCACAGCACAGGCAACAATATCATAATTATACTCGTATACCTATCTAATAAAAGGAAAATTATACTTTAGAACCAGAAACCAAAGCCAGAAAAACATAAATTGAAACAAAATTCATAGGTTGCTGATTCAAATCTGGCTCGAAGGACCAAAATGCATGGGTCCCGCTCTGCTGTTATAATGTGGTTGCTTTTAAGGTGAACACGCAAGTCGGATAAATATGTAGTTTAATGAGTTCAAAGATGTTAGCGTACGTCGGAGTGCGTTTACGAACTGATTTAATACAGTACATAAAATAATATTGTACTCGTATTATAAAAGTACTGAGGAAAGGGAAATGTGCGCTTGTAAACCAAATTCCAGAACAATCACAAATGCATTGTATGCAGAGACGATATGTATGTAATATATTGAATATCGTTAATGTCAATCAAGATTTAGTTTATCTGTAGGCAGCTAATAGATTGCGTCACAATGACACGGCATCCGCATCAGTGGGTCGAAAGTGGCGATGGCGGTGAGTCATTGTCGGATAGGATATTGCAAGACCTGACCTACACAGCGACTGCGGCGCTATGCTCACATTCCGACGGCCACTTAACCACGCCACGGTCCCCATTGTATCTGCTCTGAGTGCCCTTAACCACAGCGGGCCCGCAGCGGCGCGAATGCGTGTGCGGCAAGCGGGGCGGGGGGCGGGGGGCTGCGCGGCAAGGCGAACCACATGCCGACGAGTTCGCACGCACTGCCACTGTTAAGGCTGATTTACATTGGCCCAGCTACAGATTTCAAATTCGAAGGAAGTCAGTGCTGGATTCACATTGGCACGGTGTAAATGCTTTTGAAGTCAACATGGCGCTACCAAGTCAGTGCTGACGTCAAAATTTCTGATTGAATACTTTGAAATCAATCCGCTCCCCCCACCCCTGGCACCCGCGCCGATGGTACTGCACTCGTGTAAATAACGAAGTCAGCAATAAGTCAAGTGCAGGCTTTATTTTGTGTGGTGGATTGGTCGGTGAGAAATTCGGCTTTGTTACTAAAATAATTATGAATTTCCGGATTTCATATCTCAAAAAATGGAAGTGCTAATACTTCCACTTTCAATTCTATCATCTAACCATTTTCTTATCAAAGTAGTTTTCTTTCTAGATACCTCTTCTTCTAACACTTCCGCAAACTCTTCCAACAGGTGATAAGAAAATTGTTTTAACAAATAATTCTATGGGATAAAATTCTGCACTTTTCGAGAATTCAATTTTCCCTACTGACTTCAAGAACGTGGTTAAAAGTACAATTAATGAATAAGCAAGACCGCTGAATTCATACAAATAGTTCTCGGCGCCTGCGCTGGCTTCCTTGGAAGTCAGTAGCTGCATCAATGTAAATATAATAACAGCCATACATACATACTATAGGGGAACGGACAGTATACCCGCCACGGTTTGTTTGCCAACTATTTCATAGAGAAATTTTATGCATTGAGTACAAAATAAAGTTTTTAGCATACACCAAAACTGTTACAGAAAAACCACCATTTAAGCATGCTTCTACCCAAACTGACGATCATATAGAGCAAGGATCAAAATGTTTTCGTCTCTAATAAACTTAGGGCGTTACACCAAAATGTGAACGGGCTTCTGTCTAAATCTGAACAGATGAAATTAATTTTGGATACTTACGAACAAACATTTTTAAACACAATCGACATACTCTGTATTACGGAACATAATATGAATAAGCATGGTATATCACATCTTCAAATAAATAATTTCATTTTAGCTTCATATTTTTGTCGTAAAAACCGTCATGGTGGTGCGTGTATACTAGCACGGAATACAATACGGTTTAAAAAAATGCCTAATATAGAAAAACAATCAAAAGAAGGATTAATAGAATGCTCAGGCATACAGTTAGTAGATCATAATATATAAATAATTTGTATTTGTCGACCACCAAAACCAATTAAAAAAGACTTAGATATATTTTTTAAAACTCTAGAAGCTATACTAAGCTCTATAGCTTACGGAGAAAACAAAGTAATAATAATATGTGGTGATTTGAATAATAACACCCTAAAAAATCCAATGAAACAGCTGCATTAATCGAAATTTCATCTGCCTTCAATTTATGTTTTGAAATTAAGGAACCTACGCGTTTGGATTAAGGTACATGCTTAGACCATTTTGTGCATAATATACGCGAAAGCTCAAGCGTGATACTAGAATATGCAATTTCCGATCACACAGCCCAGGGACTTACATGTCCCGTGACACACGTTAGCCCTTTGAAATATTGGTTTATAGACAAACGCGACTATAGTATTAGTAACATAGACAAATTTAAGGACTGCATTAGTGCACTGACTTTTGCTGACATATATAAGTACGACGATCCTGATAAGGCATTTGACGAATTTTATAAACTTTTAAATCTTTTCTACGGCCTTTGCTTTCTATTCATCACAAGAAAAAATACTTTAAAAAAGCGTCCTAAATGGATTAATAAAGGGATAAGAAAATGTTGTAAACGTAATCGCGAACTATTGTGGGAATACAGAAAACATAAATCGAACAAAAATAAAAGTAATTTTCTAGCTCTATCTACGCGGTTAAATAATGTAATAAAACTAACAAAGAGATCGCAAAACGAGTATTATATATCTAGAGCAAATAATAAAAGTAAGGCAACGTGGAATATTATAAATCAATCAAAGAATAATAATTTACCAATTTCTGACATTAATGAAATTTATACCAATAACAAGATATTAAACGACCCTTGTTCGCCGATTACTCCGTCATTTATGATCCGATTTACGTGATTCTTTTTTTGTTCGATGCGGAATAGCTTCCAATTGGTCCCCTAAACATTTTACATAGTTTGGCCTAGTAGTTTTCATTTTATGAACATTTTTCATGAAAATAATTTTCACTCCGTTCCATATGTACACCGATTACTCTGAGATTTATGATTCGATTTACGTGATTCTTTTTTTTTCGACGCGGAATAGCTTCCAATTGGTCCCCTAAAAATTTTACATAGTTTGGCCTAGTAGTTTTCATTTTATGAACATTTTTCATGAAAATAATTTTCACTCCGTTCCATATGTACACCGATTACTCTGAGATTTATGATTCGATTTACGTGATTCTTTTTTTTTCGACGCGGAATAGCTTCCAATTGGTCCCCTAAAAATTTTACATAGTTTGGCCTAGTAGTTTTCATTTTATGAACATTTTTCATGAAAATAATTTTCACTCCGTTCCATATGTACACCGATTACTCTGAGATTTATGATTCGATTTACGTGATTCTTTTTTTGTTCGACGCGGAATAGCTGCCATGTGGTCCCCTAAAAATTTGACATAGTTTGGCCCAGTAGTTTTCATTTTACGATCATTTTTTTGTTCCCGGTTCTTGGGACTTATATTTTTTAAGAAGCGCGGCACCATTCGTAGGTCCACCCATACATAGTTAGACACTAAAAAGTAACAAATAAAAAATAAAAACTTCGTTTAAAAAAACCGACTTCAAAAACTAAAAAACTAAAATGTTTAAAATAACTTATTTCTAAAGCTATTATTATTAATATATATTATCTAAAACATCTTGAAGTCGGTGCAAAGCAAAACATAAAAATTACTATATTTTGAAAATTACTAAGCACCGACTTTAAGATGTTTTAGATAATATATATTAATAATAATAGCTTTAGAAATAAGTTATTTTATACATTTTAGTTTTTTAGTTTTTGAAGTCGGTTTTTTTTCTAAAATTAAATGTACTCACTTTTCCTTCATTATATATATATGAAGTGATACAGTTTGTTAGGTGCAATATGAATTTATTTGAAACGTGCAAGAGTATGTGTCATAGGAATAAATTATACTGCCCTCCCGACAAAACTGCGTTTTTTAATAAAAGTATATTTTGTATAGCACCAAAACTGTATAATCACCTCCCAGAAGAATTTCAATTAATACAAGCAAATGCCATTTTTAGAAAACGTGTAAAAAAGATGTTAACCGATAAGGCATATAACAGTATCAATGAATATTTAAATGACAAAACTATAATATAAATTGTATGAATCTTATTTGACATCATTACAATTTAATACACAATTTTTATAATTTATTGGTTGACATTTTATTAAGTAAATAATTAAATATGTATATAATAAGAAAATTTGTAAGCAGGATACTTATATATGCATGCCAAAAGGCGGAATTTGGAGAGCTGTACTATGTAAAATTTTACACCTTTTGTATACCCATTTTCGCATTAAATAAATTGAATTGAATTGAATTGCTTGTCCGAGGTGGCTTGGCATGTTTGACACATCGGTTATTTCGATGTGCAGGTTGCATCACGATGTTTCCTTCACCGTTGTTAGCATGTGATAATTGTAACAATATGCACATGAGGAAACTGTATAAGTGGTGCATGGGTTCCGGCCAGGATCGAACCCGCGCGCTTTGAGCTCGGGACACGTGCGCTAGCCATTACGCTACACGACTTCAATCATGATCATCAACTATGATTCAATCAAAAATCATGGATCAATGTAAAGCAGCCTTATTAGCCTTTAGCCGCAAAAGCGCACAGATGTCGCGGACCGCGGTGTATTGCGCGTCGCTCCCCTCGTCGCCCCCTCCCCCCGGGCATATCCCAGGTCGGATTCGCACCTGCTTGCTTTGTGCTTTGACGCACGGATTCTGCATACTATTTATCTATTACAGTTTTGTATCATAAGTACGGCACTCAGTGTGTAGGCACTAGTACTGGGAGACCTGCAGCTCCGAGATACGTCACCGGGGGGAAGATCGTTGCCCTCATACTTCTCTACCCAAAAGACCTCATCTATCCGTGCAGGAACGGAGAAAGAATACATTTTCGTGAGGCCGGGCGGCCTGTCGTAAGAGGCGATAAAACAACCCACAGCCAGGTGGTAGGGCATTTCTCCGACTGGATGGTCACCCCTGGTCTATAAAGTATGTCGCCAGAACAACCTTGAGTCGTGTTCCGGCATTAATGGCCAGGATCCAGTCTCCGTTTGAAAAGCGGCAGCACTTTGGCAGCACCTTTGGTGTTGCAAATGTTCATAGGCGATGGTAATCATTTTCCATCAGGTGGGCTGTCTGTCTGTCTGCTCAACTCGTGCCATAAAAAACAAAATCGTGTGTATGTGTGTAGTTCACACGCAGTTCAAGTGCAATTTCAGAGAATATACTCACAGATAATTCCTCTCTAACATTTATTAATATAAATGTAGCCTACATCGGTTAACATATTACAATTCAAAAATTTAATCTAAATTACACTTTAAATCAGTAGCATAAGTTCGAAATTCAATGCATTTTTACGCTCAAGTTGCTTTAATCTACGCTTAAAAGAAATTCCTTAAGTATATATTAGTAATATACAGACAGCTAAAATTCATTTGCCACCTTTTAAGTTTTATTTAAATTGAAAAATAATACCTACTGACGAGTAGAGAGAAATGTGTTCTATTTCGAATTAAATAAGGTTGAATTTTATGTGTTTATTTCTTTTGCGTTTCATCAATTTTCAAATCACAACGAGTCTAAAGAAGTTTCACTTTAAAATCCTCGAGCCCTCATTAGGACGGACTATACTGGGTTCTGCAGACGAGATAAAAGCTTTTAACATAGAAATATTAGCCGTGAATGAAGCCTAAGAAAGCCTTGACGAAGAAAGTTGAAGGGTTAAACTGTATGTGCCTAGTACGACGCGAGAGCGAGAGAGCGAACAAGTGGGTCGCGCGCCGCCAAACCGGCCGGTGAAAGCAACGCGCTGCGCGTTCTACACAACTACAACCAACTTGAAATCTCATTGCAGAAAATATGAGAATTTTATTAATAACAAATTTGAGTTTTAGTCAGTTAGATCAGGGCTTCCGAAACTTAGTTTAACTGTGACGCCCTTGGGAAGTTACCATATCTTTGCAACGCCCTGGCCTTTTTACTATACATTTACCTACTAGTGGTAGTTCTAGCCTAATAATAATTTGTTAGAAAAACTCCAAATAGCATCATTTTTTTTATTAGAACATAAATAACAAAACAAAAATGAAAGAAAACAAAAAAGAAAAACAGCAATGACCTGCATCACAATGCGTATGGCGCTCACTAGACTCGGTCGCATCCACAGACAGGCGGCTCAGTGTTCAGATCGCCTCCCGACGGCCCTGGGACAACACGCGGCGCCCCGGGGCGTCGCGACGCACGCTCAGGGAAGCCCTGACTTAGATATTATTCAATAAAAATATTTAGCCTTTCTTCTATTGTCTTTATCTGGTTTCCCCTGACAAGAGGTTCTGTTCTTTTAGACGAAAAAAAAGTAACAAAAATATTGATGGGAAGTAACTGAGAAGTATTCGATGTTACAGTTTTATACAAAATAGAATTCGCTTCGGCAGTTTTCGTTTGCACAGATAAGGTTAATGGGTTTCCCACATGTAAATAATCTACACTGAACTTTATTTCCAAGCGTAGAAGGCACAGTGTTGCTTGCTATGCATTCTTAGTTCTGTTTCGTTTATACGAGCTCTTCACTAGAGTGCGCTATTACAATAATTGGTTTACCGTGCAGGCAAATCGGGGGATTATCATCTGTGTAAAACTGTACTATACTAGAATTATTTTCTCCGTGCAGTTTGGGTTATAAATAATCGGAGCGGCGAAGCGAGTATTTCGCATTATTGCATAGTGATACGCATTATTGTTGTCGATAAGCGTTATTGATAGTGTATTTAGTTTTGTCATTTTGTGGGTTAGTAGTGATATAAATAAAAGAAAAAAATAGATAAAACAACGTATTTATTAAATTAAGAATAATAATGATTTAAAATAAATGATTAATTAGGTATCTATGTATTAAAAAACTATAAGTACAAATGTTTAGAATGTAACAAGTTATATTAAAAATAAATAGAAATACTTGTATTTAAGTTTAAAATTAAAATCAAAAAAGATAATGATTTTTATAAGAATGATAATCTTTCTTTGATAATAATGAGTTTTTATCGTTAATGGCGTTGCGCCCGCGCAACATGCTCACCGCCCTAGCCGGGCTGAGGCCGAGTTTGATTTATGACCCAAACTGCACGGAGAAAATAGTTCTACTATAGTTAGTTTATTGAATGAAACGAAAAAACGCGTCCACCATTTAATCCGGCCCGTAAGTGCGTAGTCGTTGTTATTGGTGAAGGCCGCCGTCCTCGGGGACTTCGGGCCGACCCCGAGAGGCGTGCAGCACGAGGGAACATTCGCCGCCAACAAAAGACATAAACGCGCTCTACGCCGCGCCACATTCGATTTCATGACCGGAACGGTTTGTACTGTATTTAAAATACTAACACTTACCCGCGTATTCACCTCACCAAACTACAACTCTTTTCTTAACCTTAAGAAGACAAATAAAACCAAATATAAACATTAAATTGAATAATTTATTCATTCGTTTTGTTTCATCGGCGAATCTGGCCAAAGGGATGGCAAGAGGTGCACTCGTCACACACGTTAACATAGGAACGCGCACACGCGCGACACATATATGTATACCTATACACGTAGTATACCGGCGCACGGGTAGTCCACACGTTCCGTAAATACAAAATAATACTGGACAATAAATAAGTGATAAGTTCAGTACACTTGAACACGTCAACACACGGTCTCCATGGGGATGCGTGGGGCGGCGGGGGCGGCGGTGGGGGCGGCGGGGGCGGGTGCGGGCGCGGCGGTGGTGTGCGTGAGCGACTCCCCGCACGAGGGCAGGTGGGTCGAGGAGTGGGTGGCGCGCGCGCCGCTGCCGCGCTCGGCGGGCGCGCCGCGCGCGCAGCAGGCGGCCGCGGCGCGCTTCAGCGCGGCCCACGCGTGCGGCTGGCACCCCACCACCAGGAAGATGAGCACGCCCTGCAGCGCGTTCAGCAGGTCGGTGGCGTACCACACGTAGTCGGGGCCGCCGGCCGCCCACGACACCACGTCCGCGCCCCACGTCACGCCCATCACCACCACCAGCTTGGCGCACACGCGGCCCAGCGCGGCCCGCTCCGACGTCGACTTCACCTCGTCGCGGCGCCACAGGCCGCAGGTCAGCTGCCGCGTCGTGGACACGAACAGCGCGAGGTTCACGAGCAGCAGCACGCCCACGGGCCCGAAGAAGTACACGAGGATCTCCATGTCGCCGTAGAACCAGCAGCGCTGCACGGCGAAGCGCGGCCGCAGGAACGGCGCCGCGCCCGCGCCCACCGGCAGGTGGTCGAGCAGCGCCGCCGCGCCCGCCACCACCAGCGGGCCCCCCCACGCGTACACCATGTACACGCGCAGCCGCCACGCCTCCTGCCCGCGCTCCAGGCTCGTCGGCCTGAAGTCCCTGCACGGATGACATACAGTTATGACCCTGCTCCTGCCACGGCGAGGCGTCGCTCGGTTGGGCGTTTGATGATAGATATGAGATGATGAGATGATAACACTCACCTGAAGGTCCACCAAATGTTGAAACACATAGTGTTGAGCCAGAAGAAGGCGGACAAGAACAGGAAATGCATGCAGACCGCTGCATCCACGACGCCGGCGCAGCATATGCGAACAGAGGGCGTGTGTTATTAGAGGGGCCACCGCGAGGAACAAACAGAGAGGAGAGGAGAGGAGGCGCGCTCACCGAGGGCCCGGCACAGCGTCGGCGGCACCCGGTCGGCGGCGAGCTGCGTGGCGGCCAGCAGCACGTCGCCGAGCATCAGCGCGGCCACGTAGTGCGTCTGGCAGCGCCAGTGCAGCGCGTGGTGGGCGGCGGGCAGCGCGAAGCCGGCCGCCAGCGTGGCCGCCAGGAACGCCGCGCCCACCGCCAGCCCCGCGCCGTACAGCACGTGCCGCGCCGCCTGCGCGGGCCGCGGCGCGTGCGCCTCGCGCTCGCAGGCGAACACGCGCGCGCCGCCCTCGCCGGCGACGGCCTCCGCGCACCACGCGCCCGGCCCCAGCCGAGCGGGCTCGCCGCGCCCGCCCTCCGCCTCCAGCTCCAGCGCGCCGTCGGCGAGCAGCCGCGCGCCGCGCAGCGCGCCCGCCACCGAGTAGCGCGAGCCGCCGCCGCCCGCGCACGCCGGCCACCCGCCGCCGACGGCGCTGCCGTTCGCGAGGGCGCGCAGCTCCGCGAGCACCTCGGCCGCGTGCGGCTCGTCCTCGACGCACCTGCTGCCGTCGAAGGCGCGCCCCTCCGCGCAGCACTTGGACGGCGCGCGCGGCACGTCCTCGGAGCACACGAGCGCGGCGCCCGCGTCCGCGCAGTACCGCTGCAACGGCACCGCGCCGAGCGCGCCGCTCAGCAGCAGCAGCGAGCCGTTATTCGCCAACACGGCGTACGAGGCGGCGTGCTCGGGCACCACGCGCAGCTGCTCGCACGCGGGCACCGCGCCGCCCCCGAACCTCCAGTGAGGCGGCACTCGGCCGCGCTCCAGAAAAGTGGTGCGCGCCGGCGCGTACACCAGCGGCGCCCAGGGACCCGCGTCCGCCCTCTCGCAGGCGGCGGCGACGTCGGCGGCGCGCACGGCGTCCGCTTGCAACGCGTCCAGGCGCAGCCGGTGGCCCTCGGGGCAGCAGAGCGGCACGGCCAGCGGCTGCGGGCGAGCGCCCCCCGCGGCCGCCGCCCAGCACAACAAGGCCGCGAGGAGACCCCCGGCGCCGATCATGGTGGACGGTGGCTCGGCCGACGGTTCACCGGTGGGGCCGCCGCACTATGAGCCACCGCATCGCAACTCGAATGCACTCACGCACGCACTCCACGCCAAATCCTTAAGCCTTTGCACGTATCAACCGATAGCACTGCACTCGTTGGGCACTTGAAGGTATTTAAATATTTTTCACCGCGATCGATTAAGGAGTCGTGTTTTTTATATTCCGCGATGTTAAACACGTGTTATGGAATTTCTGTTCCCTTCGGCGACAACCTTCCACGACGAGAGTTACCGCGTTACTGACTGAGATCAGGCGGCGAAGCGGGAGGCGGCGGCGAACGGGCGGCCGAGCGATTGGCGGGGCGAGTAGCGGTAGTGGGCAACGGCGAATGCACACGCATGTACACGCACTCGTTGCACACCGCGCCGTGACCAGTGTTGCCGTTTTCGAAACAGACGCTAGAACTAGTAACATTTGGTTGTCTCGATATGAATTAAATAAAATATTTATACTCTGCAATCCCAAATCTGCGAAATGAAATAAAGCATTGTCGGCTATTTTTTACACGAGCGGGATCTTATACACTTTTCAATGCATTTATCCCAATATCGCCAAGTGCATTTTATTGGTATATTCTTTAATAAAACCAATTGTTAATACGTTTATGTCAGTTCTAACTTTTAAAACATTTATTAAATGTTTTCATTAGGGAATTAGCAGTTTTCGTAAAACAGAATCAAGTCAGAGACTACTGAGGCCCTCCATAAAAAATCGACTTCTATATCCGTCGTGCAACCTGTCCTTACAAAAAAAAAACTAATTTTATGGGTGTTAAAATATTTAATAGTTTGCCTGTGGCCATAAAAAGTGCTAATTTGAATTTATTTAAAGTCAGTCTTCACAATTGGTTATTGGAGAGGTGTTTTTACTCGGTGCATGATTATTTTAATTGGAACAAGACCTAGATAAGGCTGTATGACATTTATATGAATTTAATTATTTGACATTATTATCTTTTGACATCAATACTTAAATTTAATTTTCCGTGGTTAACGTAAATAATATTTTAATTTAAGACGATGTAATATTTGTACATCCTATGGGTAATGACATGTGAACTCATATATGTAAAACTTAAGACCTGTATTTTTATGTACCATGTCATAATGAAATAAATAAAATTCATTCATTCATTCAATGCCACAACAAAAACAAGGACCTAAAGCCCAATTTTTTTTCATTCTTTCTTCAGAATGCTAGCTGGGCGATTAATGGTGCCGGTGAGAATTGTTTATAAAGTTCTATACAGGTGAATTTTTAAGTGGGCCTTCAGAGTCCAAATCTTAAATTGTGCTAAATAGCAAAAAACACTCAAGTCTCGAGGCCGATTTTGACGAGAATTAAAATGGTATTATAAAATTTTTGAAAAATCAATTACCGTAGCCAGGATCTTTATTAATTAAGTTCCTGGCTATTTTTAAAACGGTAGCATAGCATTCATTTCGGTATAGCATGTGGGATCTTATATGAGATTTAGGAGAACTTTAGTATCAAATATAAATTGCTGCAGAATGTGATACCTACAAATCATTATTAAATTCCAAAGTGGAAGTGGAAACAATTTTCAGTCGAATGAATACTGTAGAGTTAGTGTTTTTTTCTAATATGAAGTTAGTTCAAAATTTCAAAACAGATACAAATACTATTGAGGACTCTCAATTGTTGTTTTCGAAACACCTTTTTAATGGTAAATAAAGTATTTGACCTTTTAGTGAAAAAATTAAAACAATTAAAAGATTTTTTTTACAAACTTGCCAGTCGTGATATTTTTCATAACGTGGCGGAAATTCAAATGTAGACAAAAACCGTTAAAAACGGACTCGTTGTTACCATGCGTTACTGCAGTAGAACCAGCGATTGTGTTATCCCAGGGCACAGTCCAGGCACTTTATTGCGCTGGATCGACTGGGTGTAATTATGTTCTAAATCTCAGCCTT
Source organism: Dendrolimus pini (assembly GCA_949752895.1). Classification (NCBI taxonomy): domain Eukaryota; kingdom Metazoa; phylum Arthropoda; class Insecta; order Lepidoptera; family Lasiocampidae; genus Dendrolimus; species Dendrolimus pini. Next base: position 25,291,152 of record OX457128.1, read on the forward strand.
TCCAACACAAACAAAAGCGCAGGGTCGTCACGGGAGGGGTTTCTTTCGGAGTCTTCACACTATTCTGTGACGTCGATCGCGGACGGGCACTGCCAAGAATGTAAAAGTCTTGAGCGTCTAGGTGAATCGAATGGTTCGCCAGTGCCAGGCGCTGCTGCTGGCGTGACACCACACAAGCACACAACACGTTTCACTCTTCTTCCATGGCAGTATTCTCGACGTCGCCTTTCGGAGTTTGCCTGCACGCGGTTGGACTCGTTCCAGAACCAGAATAGAACCTGGCTCAAAGGGCAAAGGGTTGCCTTTGAATTTAAATTATCTATAATCCTTATATGGTTTCCTAAATATTATTATTCACAATCACTTGTTTAATCCCTTTGTATTACCCCGCAGTGAGACGTCATAAATCCTTTCTTCTATTGTTTAAATTTCATTGAATATTCTTGGAAGGCATAAGCTTACCAGTTCGAAAATTCCAAGGAATAATGGGTACCTATTTGCTAGGGAGTCATGTCTATTCTGGAAATATATATAGCTCGAGACCGAGTTAGTTGAGTTTCAACTGCGATCGACACGTTGCTAAGTGTACATTCAGAACGGACGTCTCACAAACAAACAACTGACAAACTGAACGATTTAAGTTACTAGGATTTTCTGCCTTAAAGTTTGGAACTTGTTGTATTCAGTATAGTTTTCTATTATTAAGTGCCTAGTATGCGGCACAGCCTAGGGAGGCCCTCGGGATTATATTAGCTCATGTAACCTACTTTCCACCAGGGGTCATGTAACCATGTCCAACTTTAAATAATAAAGAGAATGGAACGAAACATGTTGTATAATACACTTGAGTGTTTAATAACAAAATGTCTTAATATAAAATACACCAAATGTCAAAACTTCTATGATCTAATCCAATCCAATTATAATTGAAAGATTTTAGGTTCTATCTCCTTGTACTATTTTGGAATTTGCGACCCAACAGTTCGAATGGTAGAGAATGTATTTAGGCTTGTGAGGTGTCGTCAATGTTAGTATACCATCTATGTACAATAAGTGATAGATTAAGTTGCATAGGATAACTAAATAAATAATAACTACATATCAAATCCGTAATTATAAATTATGATATAAAATTAAAACATGGCGAGTATATTATTTGCAGCTGTACCGCTTCCTCTGTTATTACTTCTTAAACTGACTTCCAAAACGTTCTCAATTAGTCTCAAAGTTTTTTTTGTATAGTTTTACGCGATTTGTCCGTCAGTTGTAGACCGATTATCAAATATTTAATTTTTAATCGAAAGAGTATACTCTCGATTGGCCCCATACTCACTATGTCAGGATCTGACGAGGGGATCGTAGGGAAATCGAGAGCATCTTCGAATATTACATGCATGTGCAATGTTTCATATGTTTTTCTTTATAAAGCCATTGAAGTATTCGTGTGAGTAAAAAGTAGAAAGTTTCTATTTTAACTATATCGACTGTAAAAGTAACTAAAAAGCAAAAAATAAATATTTTTAAGTACATCTTCTTTTCAGTCGGTTAAAAAAAAGCACATCACAAATCTGCAAAAATGTACCGATTTCGAAGATAAAGAAAATATTTTAGGTGCAGTTGAGGTCGATTTTGTTTAAAAAAAAGTTTAAGTATAATGCATTGCAGATCATGAAATAATCGAGAAGGCATGTCAAAATGTATCCAAGTAATATATCACATCGACGTCTTACAAACGTGTAGCGCCATCTAGTTTTATTTGTGACAACTACTCAGATTAGAGTGACGCTTGCACACAAAACATTGAACTGTAACAATCAAAGGCCGCAAGAGGGCGACATCTAACAAGCAACGGTGCAACTCGTTTCGTGAGAGCACCATTGCGATTTCGTTTTTTTTTTAAATCTCGACTCGCCTAATCGGTTACGCTGACTGCTGTTTCTCTTTGTTGCCATAACCATGTTTATTAGATACGTGGAGGGCGGAAATAAAAGACGGTGCACGGGTGGGAGGGCTTTAATGCGGGGCGGGGGCGCTGGGGGGGCGCTAGGGGGGGCGCGGCTGCGAGAGGCCGCCGTCGGCCGTGGCCTCGTAGCGCGGCGGGTTGGCCCACGGGTCGTAGCCGAGCACGGAGAGCATCGGCGCCAGGTCGGCCATGTCGGCGCGCACGTCCGCCGGCAGGTGGCCCACCCACTTGTCGAGCGCGTCGCGGTTCACGGGCCGCACCACCTGGTCCGAGGAGCGCTCCACGTTGGAGAGCGCCACGCCGTGCGGCCGGTTGATGTACTGCTCGTGGTGCAGCACCGCCTCGTCCCACGGCAGCTCCAGGAACTCGAGCACGGCGCGCATCGTCTCGCGCGGCCGCAGCACCAGCGCCTCGTAGCGCACCGGCAGGCAGCGCGCCGCGCCCAGCGACTTGCACTGCTGGTACATCAGCTCCACGGCGTGGTTCCACTTGCTCAGGCACTGCCGGTAGCTGGTCAGGTCGAAGCCGGTGATGGTCACCTTGCGCGTGATGATCGAGTGGACGGTGGCGCGGCCGTCGCGCACCATGAACACGAACTTGGCGTTGGGGAACAGCTCCAGCACGTACGTGCCCATCTTGAGCACGAGCGGGTCCTTGTTGCAGAGGCGCGGCGCGGGCTCCCCGTGGCGCACGATCACCTCCAGGCAGAAGGCGGCGATCGCGTTGTCCAGCACCGCCTTCGAGACGCCCGCCTGCTCCAGGCGCACGCTCTCCTTCTGCGAGCGCATCCAGTGCTGGCGCATCTGCAGGATGCGCGGCACGACGCGCGTCTCCTGCCCGCAGCGCACGTCCGCGTGCGCGTCGAGCATCGCGCGCATCAGCGTCGTGCCCGAGCGCGGCACGCCGCCGATGAACACGAGCGGCAGCTCGCGGCCCGCGACGGGCGCGGGCGCTTCAGCGCCCCACGCCCCTGGCGCCCCTCGCGCCCCTGGCGCCCATCGCGCGCCGCCCGCCCGCGCGCAGCGCCACGCCCACCACAGCAGCGCGGCCAGCGCGAGCGCCGCGCACACGCGCCAGCGGCCGCCGACGCGCACCATCGCCCGCCGCCGCCGCTACCCTGCAATTTCACTTGGGACTACATTCTAAAGACACACGAAACTTCAACTCAAATGTTTCATCTCTAGCCTTGAACGGCACTTCAATACAGAAAAAAAAACAGGCATTATTGCCAATAATCATTTATATATTTGTTTTCTACAGAACCCAAGTTAACCATCTTCACTTGATGGTGGTGTCATTATTACACAGCAAGTAAATTTAACTTTACCCAGAACCAGAGCATAAATCTGCTGAACTTTCCCTCACTTGATCAAGCCAAACACTTTCTCTATCAGGATTCTACTCAATTGGTACTTAAACATCCAAGGTTAATTTTAATATTGTTTATATTTATACAATATTGATTTCATTTAGTTTATTCCCATTTACTCCTTGTTCAGTCCAATCATCATTTACTGTAGAGTTTTCATAATCAGATACACTTATCTGTGCAGGATAGGAGTGCACGATATATATCGATATTGAATAAAATATCGATATATGTACACGATATATCGATTCTTCCCGATATTATCGAATAATCTAGTATCGATATGTACAATCGATACATTTTATCCGAAACATCAAATATCGGTAGAAATTATAGAATAAAGTTTTACTTTTTTAAACTGATTTATGGTTGGTAACTTGAGTAAAAATAAAACGTAAAACCCTGAATTATTGAATAACTAGCCTTCCCAGTACCTAACGAAAGTTTCGTTGTTAACAAAATACTCTAAATGACTTCAAATTAAACTCCACTACATACCTAACCTACAATGTATATTCGTCTCAACAGCTAAAGAGCGATTTCTGAGTTTCTCCAATAAACTCTCAGTTTTATTTTTTTGTATATTTTTAGCGCTCGTCGATTATGAGATATACTAATGAAATGATTCGATTATAAAATAAGTAAGCTACTAATTTCATAATCGATTTTCAATATTAATATTCAAAAATAATTCGATTATGACATTAGTCATAATCGCCCCCCGCTAAACAACATACTACTCCTACTCTTAGTAAGGGCAGCACTAGTATTAAAAATGGTATAATCTGTGTCTGTGGGTACTCGTTTCGGTCTCAGTACAAAATAACTTACAAATAAAAGCTATCTGTTTTGATTGTTTTGTTTGATACATTTTACGAAATGTAAATACAGTTATATAAAAACTAACTAATAAAAATAAATAGCACAATATATAAAAGCGGCTACAATTCAATTGTATAGAAGAAGCAAGCTGTGGCAATAAATTGATTACCTGTTTTATATATTACATTTTAATTTTGTTTAAGCAAGGTCTCGACAAAAAGTATTGGGAATTATAAATAATTAAACTTGATTTGTTTCTTATTCCCAGCTATTTTTACTTATATCAACCTGATCCCTATCAAATACTTAATATTAAAAACTAACTAAGTAAGAAAATTACATTTTGTTACGATATATCGAAGATATCGATATATTTCTATGATATATCGCAAAGTATCGATACAATATTACGATATATTATATCGAAAATAATATCGATATTTTTTTTGTATGAACATCCCTAGTGCAGGAACAACCCACAACCAGGTGGTGGGAGATTGGCCCCTTTGGTGTTACAAATGTTCGTAGGAGATGGTATTCACTTTCCATCCAGTGGGCCATCTGCCTCTCTGCTGAACTCATGCAATAAAAATAAAACAGCTATCTGGTACAATTGCTATCAGTCAGTATTGCAAGAAGTGTATGAACTATGAATGTATAAACATTAAAATGTGTGTGCAAAGACACTTAACAGAATGCAGCAATACCGTGTTGGTCATAAAAAGTCATAAATCCTCAACTCACATTATCATTTATTTTGATAAGAAAAATTCATGTATAATAATAGTTATATTACACATAAAAAAATAAACTTATATGAAGAATAATTATAATTCTTTACTGGTAATAAAATAAAAATGCAAGTGATAAATTAGAAAATCAAGTTTGATTTCAATCTTACTTACAAAAACCAACACTAATGTAATTTCTTTATTTGCTCAAAATAGATTATTTTTGACATATATCAAGCATATTGTTGTTGCTGGTTGTTTGGGGTCAATGGAGTCCATTGCCAGTTTGTTTGGGGTCAATGGAGTCCATTGCCAGTTTGTTTGGGGTCAATGGAGTCCATTGCCAGTTTGTTTGGGGTCAATGGAGTCCATTGCCAGTTTGTTTGGGGTCAATGGAGTCCATTGCCAGTTTGTTTGGCTCGGGGTACAGCGCACTCCTATATTACAACTATACTGCTTGTTCATTCAAAATGAAATTGGTTCCTACTGAGATAGAGCTGGGAAAAACATGCTTAAGTTAATCAGAGACAATATTATTATTTTTCCAATTACAATATTCACTTACGATTTGTCTAGAAGTTTTCTTGTTTTGATTAAAACAGATCCTGCAACAATTATCAAGTAGTGTTTTTTGGTTAATGAAATTGTATTTCAAGATGGGGTGCAGCATAGATATAGGGCGCACTTATACACAATGGAAGGGGTGGAGGGGGAGAATAATGAGTCATATTCAGCACTTCTGCGACTCCTATGTCTAGAAAGTGTCTATAGTTCTTAACATATTAATGTTTTTGTAAATATATCCTCTGTTTTTCACTTATATCATAGGTCCACAGTTGACAAATCCAATCAAAATCCAGTAGTCAACATAAAAAGATTCAATACAAAATGTGAATGTGCCACAGTGCAAATGGTCAGCGGGTGTAACAACTGATTTCTAACCATCATTCAAATAGCTATTAATGAATAAATGGCGACCACTCTGTTCCGGCACTCACCAGCTGCTACCGCAGCTTGCTCGCTTGGGTTATGAATGTTAGTCCAAAGTCACAACAAGTGATTAGAATATGTTGGTTAGGTTAAGGTTAGAGTTCAGACCAAAGAGAACAGAACACACTGGTCACTATTTATTCCTTAACAACTAGTTAAATGATGGTTAAAAATTAGTTGTGACACTCCTTGATCGCTGCCGTGGCACACACATTTTGCTCGGTAGGCTTATGAGCTTTAGTCTGTGTACTATTTCTCGAACATAGGAGTTGCAGACAAGAGAAGTACTTAATTGTTTTTTTACACATTTCGTTTCATTTCATGATTGTTTTACCCAAAAAATCAAAAATACATTAGATCAACATTTTCGTGGCTTAAAAGCCTAATTGCCAACCATAAACTTTATAAAAAGGACAAGTATTATGTATGATTTTCATGATTCTTGTTTTTTCTATTTACGAGAATTGCATAGTTGTGTTTTACTTAATTGTTTTAAACAACTTTCTTGACTTTTTAGACTACTTTTTAGAAAACTCTTTGATTTTGATTGAATTTTTCAAGTTAGGAACTATGATGACACAACATTAAAGAAAAATATAAGTTATTATATTAACAAAAAAAATTAATATATTGAGAACTATACATGTTCTTGTTGGGGTTATAGAAGGAGTAAGTATGACTCCCTAACCTCCCCCTACACCCCTCCCATTACTTAAAATAAGTGCGGCCTATATCTATACCCCACCCTCAAGATGAAATACACATTTCAAAGTTGAGTACAACAATCTGATTTTTAGGATGAATAACAAATCTATAAAGAAAAAATAATAATAATTGGTTTTTTAACAATTTCTAGGGACACTTTGCACCTTTGATCTACCTACTGTGAATAGGAAGTTATATTTTCCCATATTATTATAATATTTTAGTTAGAATGGTAAGCCATAGAAAATATAATACAGTAGAACTTCTTTAAGTTGAATTTGAAGGGAGACACCAAAAAATTCAAGTTATAGAGTTTTCAACTTAAGCAAATTTTATAAGGAAACATTCAACTTGAAGAGGTTAAGATTTATTCTAATAATTGAGTTGTAAAGTTTGTAGTCAAATATTGTTATGTGCGAGATACAGAGGTAAGGAAAATAAATACTGAATTTACTTTCATTAAGTAATTATTTCTACTTATAGAGGGTTCAGATTTCAAGCAAGCAAGGAAAGCAACACATTTTTTTATAATTTGGGAGACTTTCGACTTATAGAGGTCCTATTGTACTAAGTTTACAACAAGAACAAAAAATGATTGGCGCAACTTAACTTCACCAATTTTTTGGTTGCAAAATAACTATATCCAGAGACGATAGCAGGCAGGCCCTAAACCCCCATGAGAGCAACGAATCTAGCTTAGAGCGGCATTAAGCTGCATCGATTACCATTCTGTAAAAAGGCCACTCACCTATATTAATCATCAAATTTCATAGTCCATATACGGAAAACGATTCCTTTCCGCAACTTTCCTGCCAACAGATCTATGTACACATGATTTTATTTTTCTCAACACGACGAAACAATTAGCACTAAAACACGATTACGCGACAACCAACGTGTAATGTTTCTTATAATAACAATTTTCCTATTCAGTTATACGATACTAATAGCGTGTGTCGATTTATTTGCCTGATTGCCTGAACTAAAAGACTTGCTTTAAAGGAGAATATTGCTGATTATTTAATTTATTTGACTAAATAATTTCCTCCGCACACACGCAAGGGAAACGAAAATATTTTTCTTGTTTTTTGTCAATCTTGTCATACAAACAAAATGATTTTTGAGTGATCAGGGTCTCCAGATTGAATTTACGTAATCCCATTCCACCAAAAAAAAACCCCAGATATAAATTCAGAAACATGGTAATGAATTAAAAAGTTAGATAAGTGCGTCTCAGACCATGCATATCGAAGGATTTCGTAGAAACGACAAACTTTCGTTATTTTTTAACCGATTTCAGAAAAGGAGGAGGTTCTAATTCGTCGTGTAAATATTGCAAAACACAAAAATTCCGAATAAAATGGCTGTGAAAAAGACAGATCACACAGTTTATCTAAAATTACTGCAGAACCCTAAAAAACCTACTCAACTACTACTACCTACGTTTTCTTTCTTTAAAGAATAAATTTTCGATGTTCTGTTGTTGTTTTTTTAGTCACAATTTAGATACTGTTACTTTATGTGAAGATGACGATGAAAAAATTTAAAAACTTCGTTTAAAAAAACCGACTTCAAAAACTAAAAAACTAAAATAACTTATTTCTAAAGCTATTATTATTAATATATATTATCTAAAACATCTTAAAGTCGGTGCTTAGTAATTTTCAAAATATAGTAATTTTTATGTTTTACTTTGCACCGACTTCAAGATGTTTTAGATAAAATATATATTAACGTAAATAAACCAATGTCCCATTTTGAGTCAAAAAGTAAATGGTCACTTTAGGTATACTGCTCGTATCCCTATAATGTAATAAGACAGGCCCAAGCCCAACAGTGAAACGTCAATAGTGTGTTGTTATTATTATTATTATGTTACACAAAATGCTCTATTAGTTGCTAATATAGTAACCTGAGAAATAGACAAGAGCGCTATTTTTAACTAGCAACTTATTCAGCAAGAATAATACAACTAAACTACTACTTCCTTTTCCTTTTAGGAGATAAAATACTTGCCCAATTTGCCCAGTGCTAGAATTTTCGACCCAAAATACCCCAATAACATTAAGAACAACTTAAAATTCCCTTACCGAAAAATAGTCCCCATAATGGGGCAAGTACCCAATGTGGAGATCCTGCGAGTGACAAAACTGACAAATATTATTCTAAAGTTGTTAATGTCAATTTTTTTATAACATCTATGTACAGATGTCATTTACCACAAATAAAAAATTAACTCGTAACTTAGCACAATATTAATCTTTCTGTCGTTGCACTTTCTTTTGAAAATATCATCAACCTAAAACACCAAAAATGCGAAAATTAATTATTCCCGTTTTCGAGAAAGTCGATGTATGACTTTATCATATTAAGATATTAAGTCAAGAGTTAATTTCGATACTTACTAAGTTACTAGTATCTTTTGTTACTCGTAAAGTTGCTACTACTTGACAATGTACTTCATGTCATTTTTTATTGGTACGTCACATTTGATACACTAATTTATTGATATTTGATGTATAATTTAACACAGTAAAAGCATCATCATTAATTTTTAAATCATCTCGCGCAAGTGGTAACCCCGACCGACGCGACGTGAATGTGATGTAACATTTTTAGAGAATCAATTTGGTTGAAAGACACGAAACTGAAAGGACACGACGCGACGGTTTTAGTTGATCATCCAAATTTTGTGTTGATTATGCAATCTTTGCTTATGGCAACATTAAAAGAGGTTGGCAGATTGGCAGCACCGCTACTTTTGTTGGACTATTTTTGTGGCCATTATTCCTAAAAGGAATTATTAATCTGATGATTATGGGACTTTATATAATTATTGGAGCTGATTAATTATTAATTAATTACTAGTATGTATTGAACAATTTCTGTCCGATACTTATGTATTACATATAACTTCTAACGTCGTTACTTTTACACGATCAAGCACTAGCATAAAACATCGTATCGAGTCGAATCGCAAACTACGATTTTTAATTAGTTCGTAATCGTATTTCAGAAACTCACTAACGCATTAAGCAATTTTCTTGCATTATATTTTGATTTATTCCCATTTTCATATTTTGCATTTACTTAATAGAGACAATTTTCGTAAAATGTATGATGCCTTTTCTTCTTTCATGCTTTTTATATCTAAAGGTTCGTCGTGAACCAACCGTCCACAGCTGGACGTAGGCCTCCCCAAGTTTGCGCCACCTACCTGGTCCTCCGCATCCAACGCCCAGCAGCGACCTACGCAGATGGTCAGTCCATCGGGCTGGAGGCTGTCCTACACTACGTTTTCCGAGACGCGTTCTCCATTTCAGAACTCGTCTGCTCCATCGCTCATCGGTCCTGCGTCAAATGTGGCTGACATACTGCCACTCTAGCTTGCTAATTTTGCAAACTATGCCGGTAAACTTGGTTCTCTTACGGCTATCCTTATTTCTGCTTTTACCCATAAGTGATCCTCTCAACATAGTTCGCTTCATATATATTAACCTTAGATTAATGAATTAATTACATATAAGACTTAAATATCATCTGAGATGTAAACTAATTAAAACTTTTTTTTTGAGATGTAAACAAACTGGCTTATTGTCTTTAAAAATGTATGAACAATTTCGATAAATAGGTTACATCATAGTTACATTTCGATACTTGATACACACAGACTACGAACCCGTGTCGGGACTATCAGCTAACGAGTTTATTCGATTATTGTCTAGGGTTACAGCCTTATTTACAGACCATTTTGAAATTTAAAATTTAAATTGACGTTTCTGCAAAGAAGTGCTTGAAACCGTAAAATATGATTTGGTTTTTATACTATAGCTAGCAAATTATCGAATTCTTTATATATAATAACGTGATTAGGACCTCAACTTTATATAATTTGAGATTTATTTTCTCTACCCGAGTTGTGTTGATGATGTGATTATTGTAGTTTGTCGAATATTATTCAATATGGCCGCCATAGGATATTGTAATGAATTTGTTTACGGCAGCCGGGGCGCCGTCTGCAATAAAATCGCTTTTCTATCAATGGTGCAATGTCAAAGTTATCAAGGCAAATATATTAATTGCTACGGCTGTTTATAGTGATAAATGAAAACTTATAAAGTATAAACATTGGGAATACAATAAATACACAAGAACGACGAGTGTAGTGATAGTGTTTATTTAATTGTGGAAGCGTGGTCGTGTTTTAACTTTCGCCGCAATGTCCCAGCATGAGCGGCCGCGATGAGGTTCCTGCTGTTCCTGTACTGTGCTCGCCCTCTCCTCTGCCGCCCATGGTAAGTTGGCAGCACAACTCAAGACTTGGCTCCAAGTCGCATTTGAAAACTCTATACCTTCTAAATTTTAGTACATTTCTGATAAATATTTATGCATTCATTATTATTACTAACCTTACTGTAATTATTTGTTTGTTTACAATAATACAATAATTAATTTAAGAGTGTATTCGGGTTGGGTATAGATGTAGGGCCCTTGAATTTAATATGCAAATACACCATTTGATTAATTAACTAAATCCAATACAATCATATAAAAAATAGGGTGTGGTATAGATATATCCCCGGGACATTAGAAGTAATAAAGAGTGAGGGAGGGAGGGAGGAATACTTACCCCTTCTGCAACTTCTATGTGGCGAAAATTTATAGTTCTTGTGATGTTAATGTTTTTGTAAAGATAACCTCACTTATGTTTTTCACTAATATTGAAATTATAACATAGGTCCGACCTTCAACAATCCTTTCAAAGCCAGTAATCAACAGAAACAGAACCAAATTAACCAAAAAACAGTATGTAAACAAAACTTTTTGTAAGGTGTTATAACTGTTTGGATATGTAAAATAAATAGTAAATGGTTACCAGTCAGTTTTGGCCTAGAGGCAAACTAACCTAAATCATTGGTCGTGACCTTTCACAACCTATCACAATAATATTGGTGAAAAAATAGGTGAGGTTATGTTGACCAGAAATAATATTTCAAGAACTCCAGACCATATGGGTGCACCAGATATCTTTGTAGCAGCCAGTTCGTTAGATATGAAGCAGAGCTCTCCTGCCTTAGCCTTGTAACCAATATTGAAAATATTCCAAGAAAAAAAAATGTTTATGACAATGACATCTTTACATAGACTTGGACATGGAAAAATAAAGTATAAAAAACAGAACTGTATTTCATTATTGTAATTTTTTATGGTGGCTTAATTAATTAAACTAAATTTTTTTGACTTAAGTTTTAGTAGTGTTATACAATAAACAAGTATATTGCTGAAGTTAAATCACAATATATTGTTGTCAAAATTACCAGATCATTGTCATGAATTTTAAATTGCCATAATTAATATAACAACTTTTTGCCATTCAAAACTAGTTTTAATTGTTATAAATAAGTCTTAAATATATACCTAAACACATTTAGGATTTCCATATACATTTTGAATGAATCACTATGGTCACTGGTTGTGACATTCCAACTAAAGCCCACAAGGTGAGAGAGTGAATCATAAAAAAAAACTATTTCATTATCACAATTTTTGAAGTGAAACTTGTATATAGACAGAGTCTTATGCTTTTTCGCTCAGCGTCACGGCCATGTGGTCTAATACTTACATTTTTAAACTCGTGATATCTTTCGAAAGGAATGTCTGAATTGAATAATTCAAAAAGTTATATAAAGATATTTAAGCAGTCCTAATATGAAGTAATTTGTTTTGTTAAGGATTAATACCAAGATACAAATAAAGAGCCTTTTCTGGCGGCGGCATTTTAGTTAAATTTTTAAAATTAAAGAACACTTGTGGCATAACTTTAATAGTTAGACATATGCTGTCGTGACACTTTTTGTAGATAATGATGTGTTCTGCAAAGTCGTAGTACATTATTTCATTCTATCATCAATAGTTTTCGCAGTGCACGCAATTTTAGGTATTTTTTAAACCTTGGGTTACATTATTGGAGTTTTAGTAAGGAGCCCTAATTTTTTTGTAAACATAATATAGCCCATGTCACCTGGGGATAGTGTAGTTTGCCAACAGTGAAAGAAGTTTCAAATCGGTTCAGTAGTTTCGTAGCCTCTTCAATGCAAACAAACAATCTAATCTTTCCTTTTTATAATATTAGTATAGATATTCATAATTATATATTTATTATAAAATTAATTAGATATTTGCATATTATAAAAAGCGCAAGATATTTCACTGGAAGTTGTTTAATAAAAATTAGGAGCTGGATTGCCCTAAAAAGTGCTATATCTAGCTCCGAAAGCGCTAAATTGGCAGCCCTGGTGAACCGAGCGCCGAAAAAGTATCGTAAACGAGAAAGCGAATGAGAGAGCGAGCGAGCATATACCTCATCCCTCTACTACCTGAAATCCAGTTCTGTGCGTTCTGCGCATCGGAAAGTGCGATGTTCCGAGCCGCTATTAATGGAGGCAAACTTAAGTTTGCATCGAACTATACCTCTGCTCTCCACGTGGCAGGGTATCACTGCCTCTATTTGTGGTCTGTGTAAAAAAATATTAATAAATAAAGATAAAGAGTTGTTAAGTGACAACGAAGGAACAAAGAAACAAAAGTGTTGACGAAGGAAGTGTGTAGTAGCTTAGCATATTACACAATTAAAATGTACAACACAAGTTGAAAAAACCAATGGTAACGATGAGTGGAAAAATGAATTGCAAAACGGAGAAGTAGAAAATGAATCGCAACAGACAAGTAGAAAACGAATTGCAATGAACAAGTGGGAAAACGAATCGCAACAAAATCTTCAACTGACAAGTGACAAAATGAATCTCAACAAAAATTTTACTTAAGTTTTACGGGCACATTTTCAAATTGGACAACATTATTATTAACAACCTCCCCGTAACACTTGAGTAAAATTTTGTTACGATTCATTTTATCACTTGCCAGTGGAAGATTTTCCACTTGTCCGTTGCGATTTATTTTATCCACTTATCCATTGCGATTCCTTTTTCCACTTGTCATATGTGATTCGTTTTCTACTTGTCTGTTGCGATTCATTTTCTACTTGTCCGTTGTGATTCGTTTTTCCAGTTGTCTGTTGAAGTTTCACTTTGAATATGTGTCCCAGCACACATTTCGTTTTTTTTATAATTGATTTTATTAAAGTTAAACTTTATTTTTCAAGACTCATAATTTTAATTTAAATTGTGATAATTAACTAAAAACCTTTTTTTACATTCATATACAGTTTTATTTGTTATAAACAAGTCATAAAAAGTCATAAATATATTTCTTAAACATATATCACCATTAAATTAAATGGACACATATCTATCCAATATTGGGATTTATAGTAATTAGAAATGAGACATTTTAACATTCTATCGACATTTGCCGACATTTGCCAGGTGGTAGAGTTGCCCATCTGGATAGCTACCACCTCTGATCTAGGGTATGCCACTATAATAACCTTGAGTTGTATTCTAGCATTAGTGGCCAGAGGACTTACTCTCAAATGTCTTCCATTGTTTACTTTCTAAATTGAACTTAAAATTGAATTGAAGTTCTAAAATTAAAATGAATGACAAAAGACATTTAAGAGTAAGCCTTCGGGTTCCAGTACCCTCTTAGAATGCAACAGCACATTGGTAGCACCTGGTAACCGCTTACTATCAGGTGGGTCGGTCTACCTGTTTGCTGAACTCATGCAATAAAAAAAATAATTTTACAGTATAAATGGGTGAGACTAGTTGCTTTACATCCCTCAATGATTATTATGGAATTGGGGTCTCCTATGATTTTCATGTCTCATAAACAAGTCCCTGCCAAAGGACTTTGAATGTTTTGTCCTTAACATTAACTGCCATTTCGATTTTGTTTCAAAATCGTGGTGCACAATAAATATTATATATATATTTCGATAGACACCTATACAAACATAAAAAGTGAGATAACATAAAGAGGCACCCTTCTGAGATATGAAAAAATGAAAATAACAATTGTTATAAGGAATTTATGTTTTTCTTTGGTAGTTCATGTTGATTAAGTTAATTCCTGTTAATCTGAATCAGACAAATATTATAATACTCATAATTTATTTCCTTCATTAAAATCTTTTTTAGTACAATCAGAATATGAGATAATTGAAATGAATAAAACATAAGATTTGTATTAATCATATTCAGTATAAATAATTATCCAAGAAGGGGGTTGAATAGGGCATTCATACCATGTACCATATCATACATTACAGGGGAGTCACATTCAAATGTTTCTTTTCCTACAATTACAATAGTAGCAAACTATTTGACTCCTGCCTTGCAACTTATAATCCAGCAAGATGTTGACAAAATAAATTTGTTTTGGTAAACTGCTCTTTTAATCCACCAATAATAGTTTCTGCTACCCAGTGGCATACGGTTGGGTAGTCATCTGACTCTCATTTTCATCTTTCATTTGTTGCATTAAGCTCCATATCCACACACTTTATATTTTCTGTCACAGCACGGAATCCTTGATCTAGAAGAAAAAAGTCTTCATTTAGCAAGGGAGTATTGTCTCTTTCACTCATAACTAAAATATATGACACCCCACAATATAAATAATACAAAGTATTTTATAGTCATTGGAACTTAAGGCATTTAGAATCACAAGTCCTACAAGTTTACTTAGCTTATAATAAGCACAACTTTATTGTACCTTTTCTTGTGTACAGTCACATATTACCTATACATGATGCAATTATGTCTTCATAATTCAATATTCTTAGCTGAAGGGGAAAAAAAGCACTTGTTTCTTCAAGGTTCAGTTTCAGTGAATAACTCCGATTCCTGCGGCTTTAGGATATTGTTACATAACATTTTTCTGTTTAAATAGATGTCCTCTATCTAAGTAGACAACTTTCGCTGTGCACCACCGTTCTTAAACAAAATCAAAATGGCAGTCGACATCAGGTTTCTTTCCATACAAAAATTCAAACTCCTTTCAAATATATATAACTTTCTTACCATTTCGTTAATAGAAATAAGGTAATGTTAGACATGTATTCTTCTAATAGGGTGTGGAGCGTGTTTGCATCCCGAACAGCGGCGGAAGTGGCGCGCTCAATGGCGGCACGCCGCCGCCGACGGGCTGTGCCCCGGAGCGGGAGCGGGAGCGGGGCGCCGAGGAGCCGCCGCGCAAGCGCACCAAGCTGGGCGCCGGCGCCCCCGCCCCCACCGCTGACGACGCCCCCGCGCTGCGGCGGAGGATACTCGAGCACGAGCTGGTGCGCCTGAGGAACCTGCGCGAGAGGTTCACGGAGCAACTGAGCGAGCTGTACTTCCTCCAGGCTGGCGGCAACATGATGGACTATGCGGTGTGGCGCAAGAGGCCCCCGGCGCCGCAGCTGCTCGCCTTCCTGGAGGCGAGGCGGCCTCCGCCCGTAGCGGAGGCACCGCCGGCGGCCGCGGCGCCCGCCGTCGCCCTGGCGCCCGCCGTCGCCCCGGCGCCCGCGCCTGCGCCCGTCGACGAGATGGTCGAGAAGGCGAAGCAGGAGGCGTTCGTGGCGTCGCGCGTGGCCGAGCTGGCGCGCGCCGGCCTCTGGGCGGAGCGGCGGCTGCCGCGCGTGCTCGAGCCGCCGCGGCCCAAGACGCACTGGGACTACCTGCTCGAGGAGATGGCCTGGCTGGCGCAGGACTTTGCACACGAGCGCAAGTGGAAGAAGCAGGCCGCCAAGAAGGTACTATTCCGACTACTGCCGCGAAAACTGGACTACATTGCTTGCACTTGAAAGTTTAATAGTCTAGTCAACAAGTTCAATAAAACGTGATAAATAGAGATAAAGGTCCTAGAAATATGAGCGACAGCTCATTCGATTCGGAATCACCTCTAGAAAAATGTTTTTGAAGGATTTGTTGGCGCAGGTAAAAAATTGCAATTGTTATTAACAAAATAAGATTTAAAAAAAATGATATTTAGTTTTTCGTTAATAACTCAAAAAATATTAACATTTAAGCAATTTTGAAAAAAGTTTGTTATAGAGGAGGAAATTTCCGATAAAAAAGTCTCGACTCCCGAAACTGTAAGATCAATATTTATAATTTTCCCAGAGAGATGAAAATACGGCCGAAAACGGGTACTCTGGCTTACGCAAGCCACACCCACATCGGCCCATTAATGAATAAATATTATTTAAACATACTAAATATGAAAATAAAAAATGTTTATGTTCAAGCAAAACAAAAATATTTTGTAACAACGAAAATTATTAATAAAAAGATGAATAATAAATATTTTCTAATTTGGGCTAGGAAACAAGTTTTTAGGGTCCACCAACAAGTTTTGAATAATGGGAAAAACAAAAATACGTTTGATAAACAAGGTTATGTCACTTTTGTTGAAAAAAACTTTGATTTGTCTTTAGGAATACACTTATACATGATATATAAACACTAAAACCATTTTTTACTTTAGTTAACAAGTTTTGAATTAGTTATTATAATTTTAAAGTACATAATAATAAATCACAGTACTGTCACTTTTTTTCACTTTACGACGATAAATAAATGTTACCAAATCAGTATGTCAATAATATCGATTTTTTAATTCGAATATCATTCGATATTCCAATAATATCCATTTTGAAATACGAAAATTATTGTTATTGCTTATATATTACGAGTTTGAATGAGTAGTATTTGTAATCGATTTATTTTTATTACAATCATCGATGCATTAGGCGGCACTATGAATATTTTGCCGCCTTTTTATTTTTTAATAATGAGCGACTACGAACTGGTGCAAGGACAGTGTTTCTCGCGACCAGTAACTTAAACGGTGAGTTGGTTGGGTTGGGTTAGTGTTTAGACCAAAGCGCACGAGCCGAGCGAGCGAAGCGAGCGTGCCGCGGTAGCGGCCGGCAAGTGCCAGAACCGACTGGTCACCATTTATTTATTGATAACTATTTAAATGGTGGTTACAAATCGGTTGTGACATTTGTTGACCGCTGTCATGGCACACTTGCTTTGCTTGATAGGCTTGTGGGCTTTAGTCCGCGTTTTTAGACTGTATTAAATGTTTTTTACATTGACCACTAACTTTCTTCTGCATTTCTCGTCTTTAGACACAAGAAATAAGTACACCATTTTGAAAAAAATTAGTAAAGTTATGTTTAGAAAAAAAATCATATCTCAAAAACTACACGTCTCCTAGACATGGGGGTTGCAGGAGGGAGAAGTAATCTTCCCCCCCTCCCGCCTCCCCCCCCCCCTCCACTACTTAAAATTCAGTGTCCATTATTGTAAAGTTGAACCGCAATTTTTTACCTGCCCCAAAATCCTTCAAAAACATTTTTCTAGAGGTGATTCCGAATCGAATGAGCTATCGCTCATATTTTTAGGACCTTTATCTTTATTTATCACGTTTTTGAACTTGTTGACTAGACTATAACATCATTTCTGTTTGACAGTGTGCTCGGGCGGTCCAAAAGTACTTTCAGGACAAAGCCCTGGCAGCACAGAAAGCAGAGAAGGCTCAAGAACTGCAGCTAAAGAAAATTGCAGCATTCGCCGCCAAAGAGATACGCACATTCTGGGCGAATGTAGAAAAGGTACGTAAACTTTATATGGCAATTACAAAGAACGTAGTACCTCAATGATAGTCACCCTTTTGGACAAGGTGACAATTTCTCCTGGAGACAGGTGACCAGTGTCCATACACGCTATTCAGGATTAACTCATACACTGCCCCAGTAAACAAACAATAATTAATTCATGTGAGTTGCCATTTTATTAATCTATAATATACTGTAATAAATGTAAATAGTTTGAGTTTGTACAAAGCCTACATAGCGGTTTAAAAATTTGAAAAAAATCAGGGGGCTTATACAAACCAAAAGATTCCAAAAAGGCAATTTTTAGAATTTTTGTCTATCTGTCTGTGAGAGCATCACATGAAACTACTGGACAGATTTATATAAAACTCGACATAGAGCTAGCTTATATCCTGGGGCGTAACTTAGAATACTTCTTATCCCAAATAATTACATCATTTTCATGGGATAGATGAAAATAGCGAAAAGGATGGCAATGCAATTGCATTTCTTTTTAATGATTGAAATTTGACATAGTGTTAGCTTATAACCCAAGTTACACTTAGGATACATTAAATCCCAAAAATCAAAATTACATAGTTTCCATGGAATAACCGAATTATCAAAATAGATGTGTTTTTCAATTTGCTGACAAATACCTACGTTGATACTTTAAATCAGTTTGGCTGTGAGTCGCCACTATGTTTAGCTGCGCAGTTGTGTACTCTATACGGACTTAGATTCTTTGTTATTGTCGTGAACTTAGAAATAATATGAGTATGTAACATAGAGCTCAATATAAAGTAATAATAAGTTCTGAAAGCACACTTGGGGGTTTTTTTCTTGACAATTCTCTAATATTTTCTGGAAAAAAGCATCCATTTTATTATTTTATTTGGTTGGTGGTTTATGATGCATTTGCATGTGGTTTTTCTTGTTGAAGTGGGGATTTTGTGGGCGAGTGCCCCTTGCTACTATTATCCACAAATTACTTTACATGAATTTAATGATTTTTTTCCCCCGTCATTGTCACAGCTGGTCACATTCGTGAGACATCTCCTCCCTAGTGTGACATCACAAGATGTAATTTTACACCAAGAAATTATTAAATTAAAACAGCAGCTCCGTAATTACTTCTATTTCCATTCAATTTTTTTTCAAAGATAGAAACTAATTGTAACTCAAAAGTTGTAGAAGAAATGGGAGCCACCAAAAATATTACATCATTACGCCTTCCGCCTTACCACTGTGAGTTAAACTCAATTAAGTTAATATGGGCAAAAAAAAACCTATGTTGGTAGAAACAAAACTTTTAAAATGGCAAAATTCAATGAGTCGATAAAAGAAGGCCTAAGCCAAATTGGTGCGGTGTCTTGGACTAGATGCATTTAGCATGTAATGAAAGACGAAGACAAGATGATACTGCTTGATGGTCTAGTTGATTTAGCTACAGACACTTCGGCTCAGGGTTTCTTAATGCACATATCCAAAAATGAGCATTAATATATCAAGATTTTGAATAAAAATAAAATTTAAAAAGCTTGTTTTATTCATTACTTCATAACTTACAGTAAAAAAATTAATCCCAAAGAACAAATATTTTCTTCAATAATCAGTGAAATGGTCCATAATCATAGTGGAGGATGACCCAATCAAAAACGGACAAGTGGAAAAACGAATGGCCACGGACAAGCGGAAAAATGAATCGCAACGGACAAGTGGAAAAACGAATTGCAACGTACAAGTGGAAAAACTTCAACTGACAAGTGACAAAATGTATCGCAACAAAATTTTAAATTGAAGTTTTACGGGTAGATTGTTAATGTACAGTCGAGAGCAGAAAGAAAGTAGCAGCCAAGATGGTCAAATAGATAGCAACATCGAAAGTGATCATTAGTATCGTACAACCAATGTGGTCTAATTGTTCGAATCAGTCTTCTTGTCCAAAAACATCGTTACAAGCAGAACGTCAAATAGATGAGTTCATTCAAGTCGCCAAAATGATCGATACACTCTAGAAAAATGAACTCTATTCTAAATGTGATTAGAGTCAAATCGAAATAAATCAAAATTCAAATAGTATTATTAAATTAAAAATCCTTTTCGTTTTTATGACCCAACTAGTATTTGCCCTCGACTTCATTTTCATCACTTAAATGGCAAAGATTAAAGTAATTTTATCAATATTTAAAATTTAATACATTTATAATATGAATACATGAATCCTGGATATTTCCATAAAACCCTGACATTAGTAATGTTACTAAAGACTTATTCAACTACAGATGTCCCACTAAGGATGTAAATACAGACAGTGTCTTGTGTGTGTGTGAAGTGAAAGGAAATCCCGGGAAATTTCACGAGTTCTCCGAGTATCAAACTGCTGTGTAATAAGAGTAACACGGCCAGTGTTCATGCTATTTTTATGACTTAAATGCTGAAAAAGCTAATACCATGCGAATTCTACAACAATACTATTTCTAGGCTTATATTTCCCTAGAAAATTTTGGATAAAGTATGGGAGTAAAAAACAGGAAAAAGTGAATCCGGTTTCCGAAAAAACTATACTAGAATTCGAATGGTATTAGCTTTTTCAGCATTTAAGTCATAAATGTCTATATAATAGTTAAAACCTCATAGAAATTGACATACATTTATGAAAAAATACATCTTTTTTTTTTTCAATTTTCCATCAATCAACAAACAATTTGATCCCAATTGGTTTTTTTAATAACTTCAATGTACAGACAAGGCTATTTTACAATATTAACTTATTTTAACATTTTATTTGAGTAATTTACCACCTTTAAATTAGATTAGGCTCCCATAGAGTAAATAATATCCATAAACAAAATTTAAAACTAAATAATTAAAATGAACAAGTTGGCGGTAGGCTGAATAAAAACTTTGACAATACACGTTTGACAAATGTCATCTTTGTCATCCGTGACCACGGCCACTGAAAAGCGGCCGAAACGTCGGATAAACCTAAATCAAATAAATTACCGCGCTTAAAACCGTTAAAACGTAGTTTTATTATGTGTACAAGTCGCGAAAACTTAAGAAAATATTTTATTTTATCAAACAAAAAACTGAATTCGATCCGAAACCAAAAAAACATTCATAGTCTACTCTAAAATTATACACATACAACGGAACATTAACAAATACGCATCTTTCGTCATCAACTTCATTCGGACATCAAATTATGTTAACAGAAAAATATTTCCAAAGAAATAACTCTATAAAATTTCGTTTGCTCATGTTTTGATGAAGAGGCTCCGAAACTACTGAACCGATTTGAAAAATTCTTTCACAGTTGGCAAGCTACACTATTCCCGGGTGACATAGAATATATTATATTTACAAATAAATTAGGGGTCCTTACTAAAACTCCAATAATGTAATCCAAGGTGTAAAAAAATACCTAAAATCGCGTACGCTGCGAAAACTATTGATGATAGAATAAAATAATGTACTACGCCTTTGCAGAACACATCATTATCTACAAAAAGTGTCGCGACACTGTATCTAACTATTATAATTATGCCACATTAAGTGTTCTTTTATTTTAAAATGCCGCCGCTAGAAAATGCTCTTTATTTGTATCTTGGTATTAATTCCTTATCAAAATAAATTACTTCATATTCAAGACTGCTTCAATACTTTTATTTAACTTTTTGAATTATTTAATTCGGACATCCCATTCGAAAGATGTCACGAGTTTAAAAATGTAAGAATTAGTGACGGTGACCACGTGACCGTGACACCTTTTCGTGAGCGAAAAATCGTAAGACCCCCCTCTATATAGAAGTTTCACTTTAAAAATTGGAGTAGACTATATATACGAGAACACAATGCAATTTTTTTTAGATTTCTTTTCATTTTGTGTGGCCGATTTCGTGCAAACTTCTCTGATCGACAGCGAATTGTTAGACTTACTACTCTACTTTTTATTGAGAATCAGTTCACAATTAATGGAGACATCGTGTTAGGAAGAAGCTGTTTAATATTTTTTGTAAGTTTTTCTAATTCCTTGGAATGTACTCATCATATCCTGACATGGTGACAATGGGACCAATCCGGGAGTATAACCTTTCAATAAAAAGAAAAAATTGAAAATCGCTTTAAAATTGATGAGGAAATCGAGTAACGAAAAAAAACATACAGGCTAATCTCCTCCTTTTTGAAGTCGGTTAAAAATAAAACTTATTTTTCAACATAATACTTGTAAAACTGCATGTCACGCCAATATACAAAAAAAGTGATTACAGATCTTAGATCTCTATTCAGTCTTCTAGGGGTAAATTATTCGAATCTATAGTACAGAACATAATATATTTTCACTTTTAAGCCCTTATAATCAACAGCCAACAATTCGGATTTTTACCGCGTAGGCCAACCACGTCTAACCTGCTTGCGTATGTCAACGATATAATCGTTGAAATGAAAAATGATGTTCACGCAATCTACATCGACTTTCCCAAAGCGTTCGATGTGGTCGATCAAGGCTTATTTCTTCAGAAGCTTGGTCATGCAGAGAAATGTGGTTCGTCGCTGAGATGGTGCGAGTCATATCTTTGAAATCGCTCACAACTAGTTGTCGTTCGTGGCTTCAACTCTCCAATCATATTAGCACCTTCTGGTGTACCTCAAGGCTCACATCTTGGACCTTTATTTTTATTAATATTCATTAATGACCTTTGCCCTACAATTACTTCCAATTTCAAAATGTTTGCTGATGATTTAAATATCTATAGAGTTCTTAACTCCAACGACGATATCAATATCTTGCAACATGACCTAAATAACATGATCGCTGGTGTAAGCTAAATAACATGATTCTCAATGCATCTAAATGTTTTGTGTGTGCGGGTGTCGTTCGCAGCTTGTGGAGTGGAAACGCGTGCGGCGCGTGGAGCGGGCGCGCAAGGAGGCCCTCGACGAGCAGCTCAGCTACATCGTGGACCGCACGGAGCAATACTCGCGGCAACTGGCGGCCAACCTGGCGAAGCCGGCTCCCTCCGATGACGAGTTCCAGCCGGGGGGCAGCTCCGACGACGACGAGGAGACGATCGCGGCGGCCGAGCGCGAGGCCGCGCACGGCGCCGACGACCACCGCGACGAGCTCGAGGCGCTGCGCCGCGAGTCCAGCCTGGACCTCGGCGACCTGCTCCCGGCGGGCTACCTGCGCGCGCACTCGCCGCCCCCCTCCGACTACGGCCCCGACGGGGACGACTCCGGCGACGACGAGACCACCATCGCCGAGCAGGAGCGCGCCGAGGCCGAGCGCGACGACGACGCCGCCGCCGAGCTGGACGCGCTGCGCCGCGACGCCGACCTCGACATCGGCGAACTGGTGCGCGGCTACTCCGCCGCGGCCGCCGCCTCTACCTCGGCGGCGTCGTCGTCGTCGTCGTCGTCGTCGTCGTCGTCGTCGTCATCGTCGTCATCATCGTCGCCCTCCCCGTCGGGCGACGAGAACCACGACGATGACGACGACGGAGCGAGCAGCTCCGCGTCCGAGGCGCTCGAGTCGCTCATGGAGGAGGCGGGCGCGGGCGCGGGCTCGGAGAAGCGCGTCGAGGCGGCCGCGTCGCTGGCGGCGTCGCTGCAGCCGACCGGCACCACGCTCTCGGAGACCGCGGTGGGGACGCGCGTGCCGGCGCTGCTGCGGCACACGCTGCGCGAGTACCAGCAGGTGGGGCTGCACTGGCTGGCGACGATGCACGTGCGCGGTCTCAACGGCGTGCTCGCCGACGAGATGGGCCTCGGCAAGACCGTGCAGACGATCGCGTTGCTCGCGCACCTGGCCGCGGAGCGCGGCGAGTGGGGGCCGCACCTGGTGGTGGCGCCCACCTCCGTCGTGCTCAACTGGGAGATGGAGTTCAAGAAGTGGTGTCCCGCCTTCAAGATCCTCACCTACTACGGCACCATCCGTGAGCGGAAGCTGAAGCGCGTCGGCTGGACCAAGCCCAACTCGTTCCACGTGTGCATCACCTCCTACAAGCTCGTCGTCCAGGATCATCAGAGTTTCCGGAGGAAACGGTGGAAATATCTCATACTGGACGAAGCGCAGAACATTAAAAACTTCAAGTCGCAGCGGTGGCAGCTGCTGTTGAACTTCCAAACGGAGAGGCGGCTCCTGCTGACGGGCACGCCGCTGCAGAACAGCCTGTTGGAGCTGTGGTCGCTGATGCACTTCCTGATGCCGGACGTGTTCGCGTCGCACTCGGAGTTCCGCGAGTGGTTCGGCGAGGTGGCCGCGATGGCGGAGGGCGCGCCCGCGCACAACGAGCCGCTGCTGCGGCGGCTGCACGCCGTGCTGCGCCCGTTCCTGCTGCGCCGGCTGAAGGCGGACGTGGAGCGGCAGATGCCGCGCAAGTACGAGCACGTGCTCATGTGCCGGCTGGCGAAGCGGCAGCGCTGCCTCTACGACGACTTCATGGCGCGCGCGCGCACGCGCGAGACGCTCGCCTCCGGCAACCTGCTCGGCGTGATCAACGTGCTGATGCAGCTGCGCAAGGTGTGCAACCACCCGGACCTGTTCGAGCCGCGGCCCGTCGTGTCGCCGCTGCACCTGGCCGCGCTGCGCGTGCGCGCGCCCGCGCTGCTGCTGCTCGCCGGCTGCGGCGCGCGCGGCGCGCGCCTCGGCGGCGACCTCGCCTCGCTCGAGGCGGGCGGCGCGGGCGCCTTCGCCGCGCACCGCGCGCGCCACCTCGCGCCGCCGCGCCGCCGCCTCGAGCACGCGCCGGACGCGCGCCGCCCCGCCCCGCCGCCGCCCCCCACCTCGCTGCGGCTGCACCTGCGGCTGGTGCCGCGCGCCGCGCCCGCCGCCGCGCCGCCCCTGCCGCCGCCGACGCTCACGGTCGCCGGCGCGCGGCGGCGGCCCGCCGGCGCCCCGCCGCCGCCCCCGCCGGCGCCCCCGCCCGCGTCCGCGTCCGCGCGGCTCGAGGCGCGCCGCCGCGCCTGCCTGCGCCGGCTGGCGGCGGCGAACGAGCGCCGCTGCTGGCGCCTGCCGCTGTACGGCGCGGACCTGCGCGCGGCCGTCGCGGTCGGCGCGCCGCCGCTGCCGCCGCGCGAGATGGCCGCCGTGCTCGCCGACCTGCACGAGGTGATCGACCGGTTCAGCGTGTGCTGGGCCGGCGCGCTGGCGGCGGCGCCGCAGCTGGTCGTCGGCGGCGGCGAGGGCGCGCGCGCCTGGCGCCGGCGGGCGGCGCGCGTGGAGGCCGCCGCCGAGCCGCACCTGCGGCGGCTGCTCGCGCTGCTGCACGCGCCGGCCTCGCGGCAGGCGGTCGCGTTCCCGCACCCGAGCCTGCTGCAGTACGACTGCGGCAAGCTGCAGACGCTGGCGGTGCTGCTGCGGCGGCTGCGGGCCGGCGGGCACCGCGTGCTCATCTTCACGCAGATGACGCGCGTGCTGGACGTGCTCGAGGCGTTCCTGTCGATGCACGGGTACACGTACCTGCGGCTGGACGGCGCGACGCGCGTCGACCGCCGCCAGCCGCTCGTGGACCGCTTCAACGCGGACGCGCGCGTGTTCGCGTTCATCCTGTCGACGCGCAGCGGCGGCGTCGGGCTGAACCTCACCGGCGCCGACTCGGTCGTCTTCTACGACTCGGACTGGAACCCGACCATGGACGCGCAGGC
Source organism: Dendrolimus pini (assembly GCA_949752895.1). Taxonomy (NCBI): domain Eukaryota; kingdom Metazoa; phylum Arthropoda; class Insecta; order Lepidoptera; family Lasiocampidae; genus Dendrolimus; species Dendrolimus pini. The sequence continues at coordinate 25,316,930 of OX457128.1, forward strand.
GCAGGACCGCTGCCACCGCATCGGGCAGACGCGCGACGTGCACGTGTACCGGCTCGTCACCGCCGCCACCGTCGAGGAGAACATCCTGCGCAAGGCCGAGCAGAAGCGCGCGCTCGGCCACCTCGCCATCGAGGGCGGCCACTTCACCACCTCGTACCTGCGCGCGGGCAACATCGAGGAGCTGTTCGGGGGCGGGGGCGGGGGAGGGGGCGGAGGCGAGGGCGCGCCCGAGGCCGGCGAGCTCGAGTCGGCGCTGGCCGCCGCCGAGGACGAGGCGGACGCGGCGGCCGCGCACGCCGCGCGCCAGGAGGCGCAGGGCGAGCTCGCCGAGTTCGACGAGACGGTGCCCCTCGAGGAGGAGGCGCGCGCGCCCCACCGCCCGGACGCGGACGCCGACCGCGGCGAGCTGGCCGCGCTCATGAACCAAGTGAGTTACGATACCTGGCCAAAATATTAAAGTACATTTGGAAAATATATATCAAAAGAAATAATTTTTAATAGATATAAAAATTAGCTATATCTAATCCCTAAAATCCCTATAGAACTCATTAATCAGATCTGAATATAATTAACTATTATTTCTATAGCCTTAATGTAGAACAAATGCCTGTTGTATATTTTTATAGAACTTACGATATCACAAATACATTGATCTTATTTGTGGTATCGAGGATTCCACAAGCGTTTTAAAATTTGTAAAATAAAACTCAATGTTTGACCAACTTTCTGGACGATATTATTGATCTGACTTAATATAATTAATATAAGTAATAAGAAGTATAGGACCGAGTAAAGAGCCTTGTGGAACTCCGCTCGGGATCTTTAACCATCTTGGCATGTAGTTATTCAAAACGTCATCCTACGATCTATTTTCAATGTAAGAAGAAAAACCATCATAGTAGAACTCCATGAACGGGTATATTCTTACGCTCACAAGGAAGAATACTGTGATTAATGTGATCAAACGCTTTGTTGTAAACGGTGTATGATATATATATGATGTCAATACAGACGATGTTGATTTTGTAAATGGAACAGATAATTGCAAAGCAATCGTTTGCGCAGTTGACGCCGATCGAGAAGTACGCGATGCGGGTGGTGGAGAGCGGCGAGGCGGCCACCGAGGCGGAGCGCGCCGCCCTGGACGAGATGCGCCGGCAGCTGCGCGACTGGGAGCAGGCGCGCCGCCACCTGCGCGAGGACGAGCCGCAGCCGCAGCCGGAGCCCCAGCCGCCGCCCGAGCCGGAGCCCGAGCTGACCTACTGCCGCGAGGACGCGCGCGCCAAGGTGCGGTCGCGGCGGCGGCGCGCGCCCCAGCCGCCCCCGAAGCCGCCGCCCTCGCCGCCGCCCTCGCCGCCGCCGCACGCGCGCACGCGCTCGCGCGGCTCGGTGCACATCAACCTGTGGACGCTCGACGAGGGCGGCGACGGCGGCGGCGGCGGCGCGGGCCGCAAGCGCGCCCTGCGCAACGGCACCCTCGACGCGTGGCTCGCGTCGCCCGCCCCTCACGCCCCTCACGCGCCCCACGCGCCCCCCCATGCTAAAGATAATAAATGATTTCAAAGAATGACGCTGCGTTTTTATATTTCTGACGTTCGCCGCATGGGTGCCGGCCGCCGTTCGCCCGCGAATGCTTCTTGCGCGCCGCGTCGCCCCCGCCCCTTGCCCCCCGAATAGAGGCCCCCATCGGCCCGAACGTCAGGGATGTAAAGCGCAGGAGCATTTGCGGGCGAGGCGGGCCGCGCCCCCACCCCCCGACCACCACCCCTCCCCTCCGCTCGCTCGGCTGGACGCTCTGCCGTAAATAGTCCTCATCGAAGGGCTGGCTTGCGACAGCTGTGCCATTTCAATCCAGATTTGAAGTAGTCAAATATTAGTACATTCCATGTGCTCTCTGTTCGATTATATTAAAAACACAAGTTCAGTATAATATTAGACAGGGCAAAAACATTTTTTCGTACTTTGTAAGTAAAAAGTTTTTAATTTTGTTTTGAAACCATTAAATAGATGTCATTTTGAAAACAAAAAAGTAAATACGGTTTCCCAATGTTTTTTTTTGTTTTTCTGTTCGCCAACATGAGTGGATTTATGGAAAGAATTCTATACATGATGAAGTTTTATTTATTAAAGAGAGGAAGATACCGACACAAGCCACGAAAATAATTTGTGACGTTTATCGACTTAACGTTGTGTCAGTAAAAGTAGCACAAAATCGGTTCAAGAGTTTTCAGTCCGAGAATTTAAATGTCAAGTTTGCTCTGGTTGGTCAACTTGTAACGGTTAAAGTCGGATGCCATTTTTTGGAAAAAGTGGAGCAAGGTCGGCGTATTAGTTGTCACGACATAACTGAAGAGCTAAGAGAGAACCACAAAACAGTTTTGACACATTTTAAAAAGTGGATATACCAAATGTTCGATATTTGGGTGCCCACACGAGCATACTGAAACAAACCTCATGGACCCATTTGCGATTCTCTATTGAAACATAATGAAACCGAAATGTTTTTGACAAGATTGATCACTGGTGATGAAAAGTGGATTACGAAAGAACGTGTGAAGAAGATCACGGTAAGAGAGCAGCGAACCCTCGCAACAAGGCGATGCTGTGTGTGTGGTGGCGTTGCGAGGGCGTCGTCCATCGGAGCAGCGAACCCTCGCAACAAGGCGATGCTGTGTGTGTGGTGGCGTTGCGAGGGCGTCGTCCATCGGAGCAGCGAACCCTCGCAACAAGGCGATGCTGTGTGTGTGGTGGCGTTGGGAGGGCGTCGTCCATCGGAGCAGCGAACCCTCGCAACAAGGCGATGCTGTGTGTGTGGTGGCGTTGGGAGGGCGTCGTCCATCGGAGCAGCGAACCCTCGCAACAAGGCGATGCTGTGTGTGTGGTGGCGTTGCGAGGGCGTCGTCCATCGGAGCAGCGAACCCTCGCAACAAGGCGATGCTGTGTGTGTGGTGGCGTTGCGAGGGCGTCGTCCATCGGAGCAGCGAACCCTCGCAACAAGGCGATGCTGTGTGTGTGGTGGCGTTGCGAGGGCGTCGTCCATCGGAGCAGCGAACCCTCGCAACAAGGCGATGCTGTGTGTGTGGTGGCGTTGGGAGGGCGTCGTCCATCGGAGCAGCGAACCCTCGCAACAAGGCGATGCTGTGTGTGTGGTGGCGTTGGGAGGGCGTCGTCCATCGGAGCAGCGAACCCTCGCAACAAGGCGATGCTGTGTGTGTGGTGGCGTTGGGAGGGCGTCGTCCATCGGAGCAGCGAACCCTCGCAACAAGGCGATGCTGTGTGTGTGGTGGCGTTGGGAGGGCGTCGTCCATCGGAGCAGCGAACCCTCGCAACAAGGCGATGCTGTGTGTGTGGTGGCGTTGCGAGGGCGTCGTCCATCGGAGCAGCGAACCCTCGCAACAAGGCGATGCTGTGTGTGTGGTGGCGTTGCGAGGGCGTCGTCCATCGGAGCAGCGAACCCTCGCAACAAGGCGATGCTGTGTGTGTGGTGGCGTTGCGAGGGCGTCGTCCATCGGAGCAGCGAACCCTCGCAACAAGGCGATGCTGTGTGTGTGGTGGCGTTGCGAGGGCGTCGTCCATCGGAGCAGCGAACCCTCGCAACAAGGCGATGCTGTGTGTGTGGTGGCGTTGGGAGGGCGTCGTCCATCGGAGCAGCGAACCCTCGCAACAAGGCGATGCTGTGTGTGTGGTGGCGTTGGGAGGGCGTCGTCCATCGGAGCAGCGAACCCTCGCAACAAGGCGATGCTGTGTGTGTGGTGGCTTTGGGAGGGCGTCGTCCATCGGAGCAGCGAACCCTCGCAACAAGGCGATGCTGTGTGTGTGGTGGCGTTGGGAGGGCGTCGTCCATCGGAGCAGCGAACCCTCGCAACAAGGCGATGCTGTGTGTGTGGTGGCGTTGGGAGGGCGTCGTCCATCGGAGCAGCGAACCCTCGCAACAAGGCGATGCTGTGTGTGTGGTGGCTTTGGGAGGGCGTCGTCCATCGGAGCAGCGAACCCTCGCAACAAGGCGATGCTGTGTGTGTGGTGGCGTTGGGAGGGCGTCGTCCATCGGAGCAGCGAACCCTCGCAACAAGGCGATGCTGTGTGTGTGGTGGCGTTGGGAGGGCGTCGTCCATCGGAGCAGCGAACCCTCGCAACAAGGCGATGCTGTGTGTGTGGTGGCGTTGGGAGGGCGTCGTCCATCGGAGCAGCGAACCCTCGCAACAAGGCGATGCTGTGTGTGTGGTGGCGTTGGGAGGGCGTCGTCCATCGGAGCAGCGAACCCTCGCAACAAGGCGATGCTGTGTGTGTGGTGGCGTTGGGAGGGCGTCGTCCATCGGAGCAGCGAACCCTCGCAACAAGGCGATGCTGTGTGTGTGGTGGCGTTGGGAGGGCGTCGTCCATCGGAGCTTCGAAGTAAGAATGTGACCAAAAACTATTGACAGTTCGGTTGGGAGGTGTCAATGCGTCCGCCATACAGCTTTAGCTAGTGTTAACATCGAGAGGGGATTGTCAAAGTAATTTTTGCAATTGACCACAAGTTATAAATACACTATGGTAGAACATGTGTTACACTTGGAGGTGTCCGGCGCGAAGGACCAGGCCGGGAGCAGACGCCAAGGCGCGTATGCGATCGACCTATTCGTCCGTTCGTCGTTGATTAAATCGTATAGACTTCGCTGGAATATCAAAGTAGAGCTCACTTAGAAGATCTGGACAATCAATATCGGAGGAGATAATTTTACAATGTACATACTTTGATGAAGACTATTGGCCCGTTCACGTTAGTGCTCTTTGCCCTCGGACGATTCACTTCATACTATCCCATCTTCCGGTAAACTATTCTATCTCGGTATTAAAACTACACAATTGCATAAAATTACAGCAAAAGAATAATTTGAGAAATGATTGCTATTTGTATGGAACAAACTTTAATATTATTATTTCAACTGGTTTTTATGTCTTCAAGTTTCGTTTATCATCTGTAAATTACAAAATGTCGAAAATGACTCATCACAAAAAACACCTCCTAATTTAGCTCCAAAGATACAGTTAATACTAGTTTTGGAGCTAGCAGAAGCACAAACAATAATTTAGTTTCTAAGACTGCAAATTGTATTGTGTCTTCATTTTGTAATTAAAACTGTTACTTATTATTAAGACAAATAAATCATTTTATTATTAATATAATTTATCCTACTTTCTAGGATAACCTTTACATAAATCTATCCCTTTTCTAAGATGAAAAGAAAAATATCCATTCTACGTATTGAACTTATGTATATAGAAGATAGGTGCCCAGTTTCAGCTAAAATCAATAGGGTGTTAAGTAGGTTAGATCTATTTTTACGTAAACACGTTTATGGGACTCGAATGAAATACGTGTTAACTGCATAACGTGTATTTTAATACTGACTTGAATTAACATTGCGACAGTTGTGAAAATAACTGAATTAACACAAAACATAGGGATAATTTATTTGAGTTAACAACAGCAGAGCGCAGAGCCTCCGTCGTGCACTTGTCCTGTATTCATCCCGGTGGACTCTCATTTATAGTATATACCTTTCATGTTATGGATGACTACGAGCTATGTGACGACCGACTAATATCGAGAGTGGTGTTCCGCAGGTGTGGACCAACGGGGCGACGCACGAGCGGATGCCGGTGAGTAGGGTGACGGGGGACGAGGTGACAGGGTGACAAGGTGACGAGTGTAACGGCCCGCGGTGATGTCCGATGCGCAGATGTGGTGCCCGCCGACGCCGCCCTCCGGCGACGGCGACGTGTACTGCGAGAGCTGGGCGCGCGCGCTATACCGCGCGGGCGCCGCGCCCGACGCCCTGCTGCCGCCCGTGCACCGGCGCGAGGCGCGCGGCGCCCGCGAGCCGCGCCGCGCGCGCGCCCTGGCGCCCGCGCGCCCCGCCCACGCGCCCCTCTCGCTCTTCGAGCGCGCCGGCGCCAAGCCGAGGCCGCGCGCGCGCCTCGCGCCCGCGCCCGCGCCCCACGCGCCGCACGCGCACGCCGCCCCCTCCGCCGCCGCCGCCGCCGCCGCCCCGCAGCCCGAGTGGACGGGCGGCGAGGACGCCGCGCTGCGCCGCGCGTTGCGCCTGCAGCGGCTGCCCGCGGAGCCGCCGGCCGCGCTCGCGCCCAACTGGGACTGGGTCGCGGAGCTGGTGAACGAGGTGGCGCGCGCGTTCCGCTCGGCGCGCGCCTGCCGCGACCGGCACGACGCGCTCGCGGACCCGGAGCGCGCGCGCCGCCGGCACCGGCGCCCGCCGGCGGCGCGGCGGCGGCTCGACGACGACCGGCCGCGGCCGCCGCTGCACCGGCTGGACGCGATGCGCGACGCCGCCGAGCGCCGCCGCGCCGCGCCCAAGCGGCGCCTCGACGACCCGCAGCACCGGAACCCGAAGCACGCGCAGCTGCTCGCCGAGCACGGCGTCGAGTACGACGCGCCCCCCACCCCGATGGAGGTGGCCGCGCGCCGCGCCGACCGCATCGCCCGCGAGAAGCTCAAGGCGAGCGGCGCGGCCGCGACGCCGCCGCCCACCGCGGCGCCCTCCGCCGCCCCGGCGCCCTCCGCCGCCCCGGCGCCCGTCGCCCCGGCGGCGGCGGCGGCGCGCCCCGACGCGCCCCGGCGCGCGCGCCCCCCGCCGCCGCCGCAAGCGCACCTGCTGTACCGCCAGCAGGCGTTCCCCGCGCGCCACCTCAAGATCCTGCACCAGGGCGCCGCCGCGCCCGCGCATCTGCACGTGCAGGTACGAGCTTCTATTATTATGAACGCGATCTCTATTTCTGATGCATGCTGTGTCCTAGATTTGTGTAAAAATATATAAGGCTAACTCAAGCCAGTCTGCGCACCAAACTATAAAACTAACTATTATAACGAGAAATCTATTTAAAATTATGCGACTTTGTGATCGTGTAATTTATTGTAAATTAATTACTTTTCGTACAACACAAATACCTGAAATCGAATTCAAATGCCGTTAAAATGACTAAACTACACAAACACGTGTAAGACATGTTTACACGTTACACGTGTAAATAAGATCTCATCTTGAATATGCATCTCATATATGGAACCCACGTTATCTTAAATATATTGACCGCATTGAAAGTGTACAAAAGCGTTTTATTCGGTATTTATGTTATAGGGAAAAGATCCAGTACACTGGTGATATGTATTTTGATCTTTGTAAAAAGTTTCACCTCTTGCCACTGAAACACCGACGTGATATTGCTGACTTTTTACTACATCAAAAAATAATATCCTCTGCTATTGATTGGTAAAGTCCATTTCAATATTCCTTCGAAATCTATACATTTCAATCAACCCATATATGTACCTTTAAGTTTTACTAATTATAGACAAAATTCATTTTTAGTGTGAGCAAGTAACTATTTAAACAATGTAACTAAATACGATGATATCGACCCATTCGCAATCAGTATTTCAGGAGCCAAGCGGTGTCTAAGCCTTAAATTTTTCAACAGTGATTAGACATCTCGGTGCAATTTTTTTTAATGTTTTTATGTTTGCATGTTACTTTTAAGCTATATCTTATCCGTGAAAACCTGTCATTGGCTTTCTTGTGTTAATTTTAGATATCTAACCAAATGTTTTTAGCTGTAGGTTTTCTATAAATAAATAAATAACGACCTTCTGCATAACGTTTGAACTTGTTGTGTTTGGTTATATTCGTACCTGTGATATACGCGCTTGTATAGTTGTAATAAACGCTATAATAATTCCAAGGGCATTTTTTAAATTCGAGTCTCGCACTCGTAACATTATAATATAATTTATTCTAAATGAATTAATCGCTATTAGCTTGCGGTTGTGTTGATTTGATTTTGTGATCATTATAAACGTGCGCTCCGTGAGCAGGGAGCGGCGGGCGTAGGAGCGGGCGCGGGCGCGGCCGAGGGCGGCGCCGCGCTGCGCAAGCTGCAGCTGCAGCAGCTGGCGCTGCGGCGCGCGGGCGCCGCGGGCGTCACGGGCGTCGCGGGCGCCGCGGGCGTCGCGCCGCCCGCCGGCGCCCCGCGGCTGGTGGCGGCCGCGCGCCACCCGCACCACTCGCACGTGGTGGTGGCGCACCTGGCGGCGGCGCCCGCCTCGCCCCACCCGCCGCAGCCCCCGCAACCCCCGCAGGAGCGCAGACAATAATTATATCATAATAAACGATATCACAACGCCGCCCTCTAGTTTCAATGCCACTCCACTCTTCACTTTCAGCGAAATCATGTGACAGGTGCGACTGCACCTACCTCCCGAAAGTCAACCGTACACACACCTAATAAATTGTTTCCGAGTATAATCAAATCTCTAATAAAATAAAAAAAACTTGAGAGGTGTCGAGGGACACCCGGATGGAACGAATTTCGATTAATTACTGAAGGAATTGTAATAAAATTTTATTTTTTTAAGTTATAAAAATATAATGTAATATAAACTTAATCAGTAGGCTCAATTTTAGTAATAATTGGCTTCTGGTAACTGAAGTAGGAAACATCTGTTTGGGATTCTATTTTATTTAAATGTCTTGAAAAACTGCATCGATGGTAGTATTATATTACTACTTCTTCCGTAAAAGCATAACAAATATATTTTTATCCCGGAAACTATCCCATTTTTCGGGATAAAAAGTATCCTATGTTCATGCTCGGCATCGAAAATATATACATATATATATATACTGAGTTTCAGCCAAATCGGTCCAGTAGTTTTTCCGTGAAAACGGAACAGACAGAGTGAAAGAAAGAAAGAAAATATTTTATTTAGAACAAAAAAACTAAGTTAATATAAATAGAGAAAGAAACAAACAAAATAAGTCCTAAATTGGACCCAGCCTCAACATAATGCTAGCCAACAAGGACTAGCGCTGTTCTTCCGTCTGGGACCATAAAGTGAAGTTACGGTGGACAATACAACACATAACAACAACAAAATATATAGTGTAATGCAGTTTCATTAGGTTTAATAAAATATACATATATATATATAAATAACATATATCTATTTATAAATTAACCATATTATAATAAATAAAATCATATAGCACTTGTGTCATGCCTAAGATCACATTGTGCGTTCTGATGAGCATTTAGAAATGTCTTGAGTTTGAACCTAAACAATGATATTGACGTTAAATTTCTAATAGGTGGAGGGATATTGTTCCAACATGTTGACGCTGCATACCGGAAGCTTCCTCTGGATGCTTCTGTACTGTGTCGTTCCATTGCCAGTTGTAGTGCACATTGCCGCGTTCCTATTGTCGTCTGCTAGAAGCCCAAGAGAGCTTCTCGTATAAATAGGAAGGAGACTTGTGCACAACTTGTGTACAACTCCAAATAGCGACGATGCTTCATCTTTAACATTGAATTTTTATTCAAATAAGGTGTCACATGAGCCCTTAACGGAATTTTAAAGCAGAACCGCGCACAAGCATTCTGAATTCTATTGATAAGACCACATCGACCACATCGCCCACTTCGACCATATCAACTACACCGACCACTTCGACCACACCGACCAAATGCACCAAAATGACAAAAATGGCAAATCACAAAAAAGTGTCGTTACAACATTTGGTGTGTCGTTACAACTTTTTTGGTCTTAAAATTTTCCGTCTAGCCCCCTTTCGCTATTCGCACCGCGCGATAAGGAACTTGGTTCCAATAAAATAGAATAATTTACTTAATAAAATCAAAACCGACTTCATTCTACATCTTGAAATCGGTGTCAAGTGAATCAATTAAATATTAACTTTTGCTTTTTATTTGCGCAAATATTTGGGTAGCTTTAGGAATAATATATTAAGTGCCTGGAGAAATTGTACTACTGGTACACATATACGAGGTTGCGATCCACTCGACAAGTCCTAACTTTGTGCGTAACAAATATTACAAATTTATGCAGTATTTTTTTTTCTTTGATATTACTTCAAGTTACACTTTTTGAGCGTGGTGACCGATAAGAAAACAAATCACCTATGTATATATACCTAAATGTATACTTACGGGGCGCACATGCGGTGAGTGTGGCATTATAAAGATATGATAGATACCTATACACATAGGTGTAGCAGCTGTTTGTGAGAAAGTATATAGATACTTTCTCACAAACAGCTGCTTACGTATTCGTCCGATTTGGGAGCAGCTCGTCTCGATCCGTGCGAGCTTCGTACACTCGTACCATATACATACACGTTAAGCGAACGCTCGGCCGAGCTACACGGTAGGCGGAGTGGGGGGTGTTAGGTTTTATTTTCGTTACGGAATTTCTTGACTGGGTCGCCGCGCTCAAAGCCCGCGATAAAAGCTATGCAATAGCTTTAAAAAAACATACAGGCGAATTGAGAACCTCCTTTTAAAAGTCGGTTAAAATAGCAAGAATTTTTGTAAAATTTTGCATTTGTGAATGATTTAGTTGAATGTTTATCTTGTGCACTTCTGTGTGATGATGATCTTAGGATTTCTACAACAGTTTCTAGGTCGTATGATGCGATGAAACTCCAGCGAGACCTTGATCATATTTCTAATTGGTGCCAGTCAAATAAAATGTTTCTCAATGTAGATTTTAATTATTCTCTAAATAATCATACACTAAAACGCACCACATCAATAAGAGATCTTGGTATTATCTTTGATGACAAACTTACCTTTGACACGGGAACACTGGGACTACATTGTGAGCAAAGGATCCAGTCTTTTAGGATTCATATGTAGGTCTACTCTTGGCTTTAAGAAACCTACGAGCTTCATTCATTTACTGCACGTTAATTAGAAGTGTGTTGGAATATAATTCTACTAGGTATCTGGTCTCCTCACTATGCATTACACATCGATCGCATTGAACGTGTACAAAATAAAGCATTGCGAATAAATTTATTTCAGAAATTAATTCCATATTGTACAGCTTTATATTAATAATAATTTAATTTAACAATTAAAAAAAAACATCAAATTAGTTTACAATGATACTACTACTACTAACTAATTAAACAAATACTAGATAATTACAAATACTAATAAATGCGTTAATTGATATTTTTAATTCTAGTCAATTTAAGTTTATGAATAATTGCACAAAAATTCTCTCACACAATCGGCATTAATATCTATTGTTGATTTTTCACTCATATTTTTTTTTATATTCTTTGCAAAATGAACATGAACAACTTTTTTTAGTATATCTACTTTGTCGTTCGTTTAATTAACACATAGTTTGGATTATAATCTGGCCCTGTATATTACATTGTTATTTTTTCATTTTTAATGATTGTAATCTCTTTTGTGCTTAAATAAATAAATTAAGGCATTATCAACTTTCTGAATCGATTTTGACGATTCCTTTTATGTGGGTTTTAGTACAGCTTCACAATAGTTGTAGTGTCCCAGTGCAGCGAAATGAAACAAATGACGGATGCTCAAAAATGTATATATTCGCTACTGGAATCGAATCGGTGGTTAACAATACAAATAATAGAACACTTGTGTTGTAACAAAATTTAAACCATACTGCGTTCCTAAACAGTACAGCGCCATCTAGTTTTGGCTTTGTAAACGTAACATATCATTACCGATGCCGACAATAGTTTTAAATAAGTTTCATTGATATTGGATATCATATAGGCAAGTTCAAATTGAAAAATAAAAATATACTAGCAAATAAATAAACTGCAAGAGTAACTGAAAAATAAACCAAAATCAAAGCATTTTTTTTTATTTACATTATCCGTGCAGGAACGGAAAAAGAATACAATTTCCTGCGTTGGGGCGGCCTGTCGTATATAGTGTATCATCTATGGTATATAAGACGCGACAAAACAACCTACAGCCAGGTGGTAGTGTGTTTATTAGACTGGTGGATGGATGGCTACCACCCCTGGTCAGGGGCGCCGCCGTCGAAATTATTTTTCATTACACAACAACATAATTATTCTTTGTAGTGAATTTTTGCAGTAATTGGCAAGCGGAATCGAACTGGTTATACCTATTTAGGAAAATGTTATCTAAGTATATATAACTGGAGACCATTTATTTCGGTCAAAATTAACAAATAAAAAAAAATATAGTAGAAATATGCAGCTTCGGGAAAAAAGAGGCGCTTCATAGTTGTTCAATCATATTATCCGAGTTCTATCAAATGTATAATTTTGAATTCATGCTACACCTTAATTGTAGTAAAAAGTAACTAGATGGCGTTACACGTTTTGAAATCACGTTTTGAGTCGATTTATTCTCATACATTTTTAAAATTTCATCCTACCGACATGACAGTTATATATTATAGACTTTGTTCTGCCACAGCTGTGTTACGAGTTTTATTTTAAATCATAAATCCTTTATATAGTTTGCAAAAATACAAATAAATAGTGATAATTATACGAGCTATTTCGAACAATAGTTTTCGGACGTTTTTGCCGCCACAACAACTTTGACTTGTGGCCAGTTTCTCCTTCGAATCCAGCAGCACTTCTAGTATTGGTACCGACTTCAAAAACTAAAAAGTATAAAATAACTTATTTCTAAAGCTATTTTTAATTATAATGTCTTATTTTTAATATATATTATATTACTAGAGTTTACCCCGCGGGTCAAACTCTAGTGCGTACCTCTTGTTTAAACAGCCGGCGTTAAAACAGGTTAAATTGTTTTATATTTTTATATTGGTGCTAATTGCCCTCATAAGATTTACTTTTGTTTAATTTATTTATATCGCAAACTATCCCATCTCCCGGGATGAAAAGTATCTATGTCCATTTTCGGTATTCAGACAGACAGATCGAGTTACTATCGCACTTTTTTCTATAGATTATGAATTTTTATATCTATAAACTTGAGAAACGATTAAGTCTCTCACTAAAACTTTCATCTGTTTAGTTTTATTTTTGCCATAAAAAGTATGACCAAAATGGTCAAAATGACCGAATTGGCCAAAATTACCGACATGGCCAAAATGACCAAAAAGGCCACAGTGACCGACATGGCGAAAATAACGGAATAGGCAAAAACGACCAAAAACGCCAAAATAGTCAAAAAGGCCAAAATGACCAAACGGGCCACAGTGGCCGACATGGCCAAAATGACGGAATAGGCAAAAACGACCAAAAAGGCCAAAATTACAGAAATAGCAAAAATTACCAAAAAGGCTTTGTTTTACTTTGCACCGACTTCAAGATGTTTTAGATAATATATATTAGAAATAAGACATTATAATTAAACATAGCTTTAGAAAGAAAAAGGAAACGAAGTTTTTTTTATTTTATTTGTTACTTTTTAGTGTCTAGCTATGTATGGGTAGACCTACGAAAGGTGCCGCGGTCCCAAGAAACGGGAACAAAAAATATTCATAAAATGAAAACTACTGGGCCAAACTATGTTAAATTTTTAGGGGACCAAATGGCAACTATTCCGCATCAATATAAACAAGAATCACGTAAATCGGATCATAAATCTCAGCGTAATCGGTGTATATATGGAACGGAATGGAAATATTTTCGTAAAAAATGTTCATAAAATGAAAGTACTGGGCCAAACTATGTAAAATTTTAGGGGACTAAATGGCAGCTATTCCGAGTCGAACAAAAAAAGAATCACGTAAATCGGATCATAAATCTCGGAGTAATCGGTGAACATACGTAAAAAAAAGGATTCCGACGAATTGAGAACCTACTCCTTTTTTGAAGTCGGTTAAAAACGCCAACAACTCTTCGAGTCTAGGCATATTTTAGAAATAGAAGAAACAAGAATCATGAAAATTGTTTTTTTTTACCTTATAGGGATCTCAGCTACACCAAACATGACTGGTCGCAAAGACCAGTTAACTCTGGAGATCGTTTTATTAATTCCAATGATGATGGTTTGAGTTTTGCTAGGGTTAACACTTAATCCATGATTCCTACTCCGGTCAGACATTCGTTCTAGGTCATTATTAGTAATAAATATCGCATACAAAGTATAAATGGGTGTGTACATTTGGATATATATATATATATATATATATATATATATATATATATATATATATATAATATAAGTCTAAAGTTGTTCGAAAATAGAATTTATAAAAATCGATAAAAGTAGAGGAGATAAGACGCCTCCCTGAGGCACGCCAACCACAGCCCTCACCAAGATGAGACTGTCTCGTCAACTCCGATACGCTGCCGGCGTAAGTATGAACAATCAATTACTGTTGGAGATTTGTAAAGAGAACAAAGCATTCCAAGCAGATTATCAAATTCCACCGAATTCAAAGCATTGCCTTTCTCTGCGGCAAATTCGATGTCACCAGTAATTTTTATAAAGGCAGTATCAGTGCTGTGCCCGGGACTAAAGCCAGACTGGTAATGGGTGAAAGGGAGTTCGTTTAAGGAAACGAGACGTCCCAGCACTTGAGGATGGAAATGGAATGGTGCTTCTTTCCAATTACTAGTAAAGGCACAATGTATTAAGGATGTGTGTAATGATTAGAAGAATCACGTCTAAGACAGGAAAAAACATATTTCGGCTGACACTGTTACTGCCTATAGCCTTCGACATAATGGAAAGTATGTTTTTATTAAGTAGACTTTGATAAGTGTATATCGTATAACTCTAATACTTATCTTTGCGAACTTCAAACGCCCGTCTACCGCAGACACTCAGATGATAACCTGTGTGTTACAAGTAAACAAAGCCACGTGTGTAAGATTACATTAAGTGAATGTGAGACGACGTGGATAACAATTAAAACCAATGTTTTTATAATCAGCTGTTGTGGACAATGTCCCCTTAGATTTATATGTGGTGATCAAGTTACCGGCGAACAGGTGACTGGCCTCAACGTCATCACTTTGTGGAATGAATGTGTCATTAAAAGCGATTCATCCACCATCACATCCCACAAAGATTTCATAAACCAAATTAATATTGAGCCGGAGATACTAGCTCCGAAAATCGCACCTGTCAACCATTTTATCAACATATCAATACCTAACATCAGACCAGAGCTAGACTATAGTTCTATAAATCACTCGCTACTGAATCTTGGAAAGCGAATAGAAGACATGAAAGCGGCATCGGATCAGGTTGACGTGTCTTACCACGATGTGCACCACTACGTCGCCATTTACTGCCTGGCGGTGGCAGGACTGGCAGCAGCAGTGGGCCTAGGCTGCGCCTACCGGCGGCGGTTTTCCGCCGCGCCGGTCGCGCACCAGCCCGCCATCAGCAGCAGTGTACAGTGAGTGCGTAAGTGATAGTGGGAATGTGAAATCAGACACAAGTGTAGTTTTAAGATCGACGTAAAATTATAGGGGTCATTTTTGTACTTAGTTTTAAGGATTATTGTTTTTTCATCTTGTGATTAGGTTAGCTCATATCATACATCATCCATATCTCATCTTGCTGTGCGGGAACATGTACGGTGCAACCGTACAGACCGCACAATCAGCATTTACGCGAGCACGCGTTATTTTTGACAGTCCATCAAATTAAACAGTTCACATAAAAGCGCCGCGACTCGCGTACGTGTAACTCATAATATCATATCATATCATTCCATATCTAGTATTAAGTTAATAGCAATAAATCATAGTTTAAGTTATTTTATCTAGTTATTATTTAACATCCTCAGATGTACCAACACCGTACAATCACAATCGATTAATTAAGTGGAAACAAACGGTGAGTATTGGGAAATAATCACCATTGGCTTACACTTATTCAGCTGACATGTAAAATCGAAAGTGGTTTTTAACAGCGCAATGGATTATTTAGTATTTTATTTTATTTGCAGTGATTTTGTTGACCCTGCGGGTGTCGGTTATATCGGTTGAGCAGACGGTGGCGAGTACACGTGCACCTCCACCAGGCGCACTGCGCCGAGCACGCGCACGAGGGGCTCGAGCGCGTCGAGCGCCAGCCCCGCGAAAGGAGCGGCGGCGGCGCGCAGCGCGTGCCCCGCGTTCGCCGCGAACACCAGGGCGGGGTGCGCGGCCGCGTTGAACGCCGCCGCGAGCGCCGGCTTCAGCGCGTAGTCGGACACGTCGCGCACGCAGCCGCCGAGCGCGTCGCGCGCCACCGCCAGCGCGCAGCGCTGCGCCAGCAGCAGCGCGGCCAGCGGCGCGCGCACCGCCAGCGCCGCCAGCGCCAGCGCCTCGGCGAGCGCGGCGCGCGCCACGCGCGCCGGCCGCCGCGCCGCGCGCGCGCACGCCGCCTCGCGCGCCTCGCCCGCCGTGCGCAGGTATTCGCCGCACCCGCGCTCGAACCGGTACACCTCCACGCGCTCGGGCCCTGTCCACGTCGCGCATCTGTCTCACTGTGACGATCGATGGCTCGATCGCCGTCAGGGGAGTTGTCTACGCGCTGTGCACGTTTATGAGATCGGACATTTTGATGATACAGACACCCAATCTTATCGGCATATAAAATCTGTCTGTAATTACACAGCATCACGTTCAAGCATTGAGCATGGTTTTTAGCACATCAAGAAATTGGCAAATGAATCGCAATGCAATACATTTAAACAATGTAACTAAATACGATGATATCGATCCATTCGCAATCAGTATTTCAGGAGCCAAGCGGTGTCTAAGCCTTAAATTTTTCAACAGTGATTAGACATCTCGGTGCAATTTTTTTTAATGTTTTTATGTTTGCGTGTTACTTTTAAGCTATATCTTATCCGTGAAAACCTGTCATTGGCTTTCTTGTGTTAATTTTAGATATCTAACCAAATGTTTTTAGCTGTAGGTTTTCCATAAATAAATAAATACACTCGCCTCCTTACCTTCGTCGCGAAGGCTCGCTCCGTTCATGCTTCCGAACATCCTTCGAAGCTTGTCCTCCTGAAAATAAGTTACCAGCTGAGCCATGGCCGTACCAGATAAGCTAACCGTGCAGTCGGTTCCACGTGCAACGTTTTGCTGAGGTTGCGGTCGACTTTAGACTATTTTAATATGGTAGGTGTAGTGTATGCGGTATAGCATACATACGCTGTCTCGTGTGTCCATGTGTTGGTAAGCTAGACGTCACTGTCACGAGAGCCTCAGGCGAGAGTGGACGGACGTACGTGAGATACGTGGGCATTGCCGAGCCAGTGTTATACTTATAGTTACGTATTTACACCGTTCGATACAGCTCCTACAATTGGCGACGAGCAAAAGGTAATTTTTTTTTATTAAAAATATCAAGGAAGGGAAACGACTAACATAAATATATATTTGACGAGACAATATATTTTTTCGTAAAATTTTCCGAAGATAGTAAATTACTACATAGGTAATAATTTACAAAGTATCATTACGACTAACATAAATATATTTGACAAGACAAACTTGGCATGCATATTACATTTTTCGTAAAATTTGCCGAAGATAGTAAATTACTACAAAGGTAATCATTTACAAAGTATCATTATTAACAGTTGAACTAATATTGAGTCGTAACTATAACTTTGATAACTTATAATAGTTTAAAACAATCATGGTTCTCGATACAATAAGGCCTTGTCTAACGTAAATGTAAACAAAGCATAGCAGTGTTTGTTTAAAAATGTTGAATACAACAAGATCATGTTCAACTTTTTTGAGCTAGTTTGTTTAGAGTAGTAAGGGAACAAACGTTCACATACATCATCATCATCGAATATTATAAAATAATGTTATGATTATATATATCCACAACAGATTAACATGGCTAGTGAAACGAATAAGACAAATATTTCTTTGATAGCTTAAAAGCTCTAAAGCGCGTATGAAATAGGGTTGACAAACCTCCATTAAATTGGAAATTGTCTGGTGGTTCAAATGAACACCTCCATTAAATTGGATCTGGTTGACAAACCTCCATTAAATTGGAAACTGTCTGGTGGTTCAAATGAACGCCTCCATTAAATTGGATCTGGTTGACAAACCTCCATTAAATTGGAAACTGTCTGGTGGTTCTAATGAACGCCTCCATTAAATTGGATCTGGTTGACAAACCTCCATTAAATTGGAAACTGTCTGGTGGTTCAAATGAACGCCTCCATTAAATTGGATTTGGTTGACAAACCTCCATTAAATTGGAAACTGTCTGGTGGTTCAAATGAACGCCTCCATTAAATTGGATTTGGTTGACAAACCTCCATTAAATTGGAAACTGTCTGGTGGTTCAAATGAACGCCTCCATTAAATTGGATCTGGTTGACAAACCTCCATTAAATTGGAAACTGTCTGGTGGTTCTAATGAACGCCTCCATTAAATTGGATCTGGTTGACAAACCTCCATTAAATTGGAAACTGTCTGGTGGTTCAAATGAACGCCTCCATTAAATTGGATTTGGTTGACAAACCTCCATTAAATTGGAAACTGTCTGGTGGTTCAAATGAACGCCTCCATTAAATTGGATTTGGTTGACAAACCTCCATTAAATTGGAAACTGTCTGGTGGTTCAAATGAACGCCTCCATTAAATTGGATTTGGTTGACAAACCTCCATTAAATTGGAAACTGTCTGGTGGTTCAAATGAACGCCTCCATTAAATTGGATTTGGTTGACAAACCTCCATTAAATTGGAAACTGTCTGGTGGTTCAAATGAACGCCTCCATTAAATTGGATCTGGTTGACAAACCTCCATTAAATTGGAAACTGTCTGGTGGTTCTAATGAACGCCTCCATTAAATTGGATCTGGTTGACAAACCTCCATTAAATTGGAAACTGTCTGGTGGTTCAAATGAACGCCTCCATTAAATTGGATTTGGTTGACAAACCTCCATTAAATTGGAAACTGTCTGGTGGTTCAAATGAACGCCTCCATTAAATTGGATTTGGTTGACAAACCTCCATTAAATTGGAAACTGTCTGGTGGTTCAAATGAACGCCTCCATTAAATTGGATTTGGTTGACAAACCTCCATTAAATTGGAAACTGTCTGGTGGTTCAAATGAACGCCTCCATTAAATTGGATATGGTTAACAAAATACCTTTATTAAATTGAAACCCGTAGGTATCCATTAAAAAACTCGATGAATATTTTCTTCCAAAACAAAATCGCGTTTTTGAACGTAACATGTTTAGGCTAATCAAACAGGAAGATAACGAAAAGTTTGAAAGTTTTTTGGTACGTTTACGTAAGCAAGCCGAAAAATGCAATTTTGACAAAAAAGAAGACCATTTAATCGACCAAATCACCGAGAAATGTACTTCACCTGAATTACGTAAAAAAATTCTAACAGTAGGTGACAGCATAATCCTAGAAAAAATCGTGACGGAAGCCAATACTTTGGAAGTGGTTAACGACCAATTACAAATATACGAATATAAAAAACAAGAAAATGAAGACAAAAAACAAGAAAATCTAGAAATTAACACTATATATAACAGAAATAAAAAAGAAGGAAACTACAAAACGAGACAAGTAAATTACAAAAACATAACGCCATGTGGACGGTGTGGAAGTAAAAGTCATCGATCAGATTACAAAGAATGCCCCGCTTTAGGAAGAACTTGTTTTATTTGTAGTAAGCCAGGTCATTTCCGACAATTCTGCAGATCTGTAAGTACAAAAAGAAAAGCCAATGAACAAGGAAAATCTGAAAACCAACAAAACTCAAAAGGAAACAAGAAAGCAAGAGTTGAAGTTGATTATGTTTTCAGTATTGATAATGACGCAACAATTGAGTGCACCCTGGGTGGAATTCAAAATAAAATGCTCGTAGATTCAGGCTGTAAAGTCAACTTAATAACTCAAGATACATGGGAGGTTTTGAAAGAGAAGAGAGCCGTCATACACAACCAGCAAACCAAGCCAAACAAAACGCTCTTAGCTTACGGCAGTCGCACTCCACTCAACATAAAAGGATCGTTTGAAACAGCAATCAAAATAAATGATAGAGAAGAACAAACAACTGTTTACGTTATTGCGGGCGGTACAAGAGATCTGTTAGGAAAAGAAACTGCCACGCTTCTTGGTGTTTTGAAAATAGGAATAGATGTTAATAAAATCGAGGAACCAATATTACAATCATTCCCTAAACTCAAAAATGTGCTAGTCGAAATTTCTATTGATGACAACGTGCAACCAGTAGCGCAACCTTACCGGAGAATATCGTTGCCTATTGAAAGAGAAGTTGAAAATAAGATACAAGAAAGACCTACTAAGCCGAGATATAATTGAACAAGTACATGGACCTTCAAGATGGGTTTCTCCAATGGTACCAATCATGAAAGAAAATGGCGACCTGCGATTGTGTGTAGATATGCGCCGCGCTAATGCAGCTATTATGCGGGAAAATCATCCTTTGCCGTGCATGGATAAACTCTTGCCGGAAATTGGTAAAGCTAAATATTTTAGCAAATTGGATATTAAAGATGCTTTTCATCATCTCGAATTGCACCCGGATTGCAGACACATAACAACTTTTATAACATCTAAAGGGCTATACCGATACAAAAGACTTATTTTTGGTATAAGTTGCGCACCAGAGATTTTTCAAAAGGTACTAGAAAGATTGTTGATAAAATGTGATGGAGTCATTAATTTCATCGATGATATTTTAATATTCGGAAATAGTGAAGAACAACATGACACACAACTAGAAAAGGTGTTAAAAGTACTCAAAGAAAACAATGTGCAACTCAATGAACAGAAGTGCATATTTAAAGTAAAGAAGGTGAACTTTTTAGGACACGAACTGTCATCAGACGGAATAAAACCGTTGCCAAAGTACATAGAGAGTATCGCCAGTTTCAGAGTCCCTGCAACTATAGAAGAACTTCAAAGTTTTCTAGGATTGGTGAACTATGTAAATAAATGGTTACCAAATTTGGCTACAAAAACCGAACCTTTAAAAGAACTATTAAGAAAAAAATTGGGGAAGAAAACTGTTATTAAGCCGTTCTGGTCAAGCAAGCAAGACAGGGCGTTCAAAGAACTGAAAGAAGCGTTAACTCAAATACAATCTCTAGGTTACTACGACATTAAAGACAAAACACAAGTTATCGCAGACGCCAGTCCTGTAGGCCTCGGCGCTATATTGATACAAACTGACATAAAAGGACCACGAGTAATCGCATACGGAAACAGGACACTAACAGATTGCGAAAGAAAGTTTAGTCAAACGGAAAAAGAAGCTTTAGCGCTAGTATGGTCCGTAGAACATTTCAATATTTTCCTCTTTGGAAAGGAGTTTGATCTCATTACCGATCATAAACCTCTAGAAATATTGTTCGGACAAAAAATCTAGGCCTTGTGCGCGCATAGAACGGTGGGTGCTCAGGTTACAATCTTATAAATTCAATGTAATTTACAAGCCGGGAAAAGTAAACATCGCTGACCCGTTGTCTCGTCTATGTGAAGATTTACAATTACCATCTCGGGGAGAGGACGAACACGTACATCACATTGTGGAGCAAGCAAGACCATGTGCAATATCAATGAGTGCCATTATGGAAGCTTCTGGAAGTGATAAGGAAATAAACACTGTTAAGAAAGGATTATATGAAAAAGAGTGGCACGAATCTGTCAAAGGTTATAAGATATTTGAAAATGAGTTATGTTTCTACGAAAATATATTACTGCGTAGAAACCGAATTGTGATACCACATATATTACGAAAAAATGTTCTAGACGCTGCACACGAAGGCCATCCCGGAATCGTTGCGATGAAAGGAAGGTTAAGGTCAAAAGTGTGGTGGCCAAGAATTGACAAAGATGCAGAAAATCTTGTAAAATCCTGCAAGAGCTGCACTCTTGTAGGATTGCCACATCCACCGACGCCTATGAAAAGACGTGAGCTCCCTGTAGCTCCTTGGATTGATGTCGCGATGGACCTGCTTGGCCCTTTACCTAGCAACGACTACATCCTTGTAATGATTGATTATTATAGTCGTTACAAAGAAGTTAAGATCACAAAATCAGTGACCAGCACCCAGATTATAAAATTGCTTAAGGAAATTTTCAGCAGACTAGATTATCCGGTCTCAATTACCGCCGATAACGGGAGACAATTTGTCAGCGACGAATTTCGCGCATTTTGTAAGGAATGCAATATTATCCTTTACAATACAGTGCCGTATTGGCCTCAACAGAATGGCGAAGTCGAAAGACAAAACCGTGACATTATAAAGCGTCTTAAGATCAGTCATTTAGAAAAAAAGGACATGAAGGAAAGCCTGATGGAGTATCTATTAATGTACAATAGCACACCTCATTCTGTTACAAGCCAGTCGCCATCAGAATTGTCTTTTAGACGGCAAAATAGAGATAAGATTCCATCAATTGATAGACTAGAAAATAAAGAAGTTGATGAAGAAATACGGGATCGGGACAAAACACAAAAGGAAAAGGGGAAAGAGTATGCAGATAAAAGGAGAGGCGCGGTTAAATCAGGTTTAAGTGAAGGAAATAAAGTATATATCAGAAATATGGAAAAAGCTAATAAACTCACGTCTAATTACAACCCGACTCCCCATACGGTACAAGATACAAACGGAGGCGAGATCACAGTGAAGAACGACCAAACAGGGAAAGTGCTGAAAAGAAACATTGTCCACCTAAAAAGAGTTGAAGTGCAGTGGAAAGCAATTCAGGAAAAGGATCAAGAAGGCGCAGCAGAAGAGGAAGTCTGGGACATTGAAAATGAATAAGTGAAAACTGAGATTCGATGATCACTTGATTCTAATAATAATAATATGTTACAATTGAGTTAGGAAGTGTCCTATACCTAATTTGTTTGTGCATAAAACTTGTAAGGGTTAGATACCCGTCTGTATAGTAATAAATACTGATTCAATTTCAAGATTCTTTGTTGTCATTTTCCAATTTATCCTCAAGGGAGAGATGTAGTGTATGCGGTATAGCATACATACGCTGTCTCGTGTGTCCATGTGTTGGTAAGCTAGACGTCACTGTCACGAGAGCCTCAGGCGAGAGTGGACGGACGTACGTGAGATACGTGGGCATTGCCGAGCCAGTGTTATACTTATAGTTACGTATTTACACCGTTCGATACAGCTCCTACAGTAGGCATAAAAAAATCAATATCAAATATAACCTATATCATTCAGGATTAATGTTATTGTTGTAGCCTTTCATTGGTGAAAGAATCTTCAATATCGGTCCAGTAATTCAACAGACTACTTCCCACAAACAAACTTTACGTGTATATAGTATTAGTATATTTTAAATATCGTATCACATGGTGTACCGGTTCTACAAAAACCGGTTACAGTCATCACCGTTTTTTATTTATTTTTTATTTTATTGTTTTTTTTAAATTGTTTATCGGTATTTTCGTACACGCGCGGAACGAAACTTTATGGCCAATAAATATTAATTTAATATTGTATGCGTTTATATTTTTCTACATTATAGGTAGTCGGCGAACAAGGTTGGATACTGATGCAGTGGAAATGCTGTTTTTTAGAACTCGACTAATATCAAGTAAAACACGGTTTCTGTTCACATATTTCTGTTATAAAGTTCTGTATGTTGGAATAAATGTACTTTTGTATAATTAATCTGTATTTATTTATCTATTCCTCCAAAAATATGGATATATACTAATATTATGTAGAAATTAAGTCAACTTTAATGTAAAATAAACTAAATTTGATATTAGAAAAAAATTGTGGTGAAAAACCGGTTTTTGGTGAAAAATCTCCGGTCCGGAGGCTAGAATTGCAAACGGTAGACATCACTAGTGTACACCTTTCGTACGACTTCCTTGAATCCAGGGTATCGCTAATGACACAGTGGTCACCCTTAAGCAAGATATCAATGACAATAGCAAGCAGCCTCCAGTATGACTGTCGGGGTTAAAACATAACTACCGCGAGCTATAGCGACGCTAGCACCATCTAGGCCACCATGAAAACCATGCACTTATAACATTGTCTATGTCACCTGAACGTCCCGTACTCCTGGCGTAACTCCTGGCCCATCGTCACACGGCAGAGCCGCGGCGCAGTGCTCCCAGTCGGGCCCCCGGGGCACCGCGCAGCACGCGCCACAACTGCAACCGAGGAGGGTGACTATAAGGGGTGCGCTTCGTGCGGGTGTACCGCGAGGGTGCCACGTGAGGCTCACTTGTAGCACGCGAACAGCGCCGGGTGCGATGCGATGTGATACGGTCCGGCGTCCGCTCGCGGGCTCGACGCCACCGGCACGCGCCTGCAGCTCGCGCTCCGTTTGTGCCTGTGCTTTTCGACCACCACCTGCGTATCGAAGTATGGAAATAAACACGCATCACCGGAACTCATGTGAGGTCGTGAATGCTGATTGAAGACTGCGTTACCTGGAAATAAGATCCTGTGTCGTGGAGAGGCGCCGCCATGTCCCCGGCGCCCTCGGCGTCCGCGCGCGCGCTCCCCGAGCACAGCGGAGCGGAGGCCGCCGCGCTGTCCGAGTCTGCGGAAATACATGGTGGGTCACTTCGATCGATGGACGAGCTCCTTCCGTCTGCCGGCACTCACCTAAACACGTGTTCGCCATTTCGGTCTCCTTCGCTTCCACTGCTCGCTGTGTGCTGGAATTTGTAAGGTTGGACATGTAACCCAATTGAAATATTGAAATCAAATAAAGATTTACGCCATAGTACATTGTATAGCAAACAATATCGCCAATCGCCATTCGCACGATCGTAAGACATTGGCATATGGTGACAAGCCAAATGAAGTAAAGAAGGTTTTACTAATAATAATAATTCCACCCGAAAATACATCCAAAAAAAAAAAAAAAAAATAAACAAATGTGTGCTGGGACACATATTAGAAGTGAAATTTCAACGGACAAGTGGAAAAACGAATCGCAACGGACAAGTGGAAAAACGAATCGCAACGGACAAGTGGAAAAATGAATCGCAACGGACAAGTGGAAAAACGAAACGCAACGTACAAGTGGAAAAACTTCAACTGACAAGTGACAAAATGAATCGCAACAAAATTTTTACTTGAAGTTTTACGGGCAGGTTTGCAAATCGGACAAATACATTGACAATCTACAATAAATGTACAATAAACATATTTTATATACAAACTGGATTCGATCCGGAACAAAAAAAAAAAAAAAAAAAAAATTATACACATACTAACAGAAAAAAAAAAAAAAAAAAAATATATTTCAAAAAAAAAAAAAAATCAAAAATGTTTCGTTTGCTCAGTTTTGATGAAGAGGCTCCGAAACTACTGAACCGATTGGAAAAAATCTTTCACTGTTGGCAAGCTACGCTTTTTCCAGGGTGGCATAGACTATATTATATTATAACAAATAAATTAGGGGTTCTTACTAAAACTCCAATAATGTTACCGAAGGTGTTAAAAAAAAAAAAAAAAAAAAAAAAAAAAAAAAAAAAAAAAAAAAAAAAAAAAAAAAAAAAAAAAAAAAAAAAAAAAAAAAAAAAAAAAAAAAAAAAAAAAAAAAAAAAAAAAAAAAAAAAAAAAAAAAAAAAAAAAAAAAAATCGCGTGCGCTGCAAAAGCTATTGATGATAGAATAAAAAATGTTGCGAACCACGGCTTCCTAGCCCTCCTAGGAGCCTTCTCGTCCTCTCATTTTGCTCTTGCAACGAGCTGTCGGCGCTGTTCCGTCCATGCGGGACATTCCTGTAGGGTATGCAGCGCCGTATCCTCGTCGCCTGTGTTGCAATGGTGACACCCTGACGTAGCCTCGCGGCCGAGGCGATACAGGTACCTCCCGAAGCAGCCGTGCCCCGAGAAGACCTGCGTCAGTCGGAACGTCAGGGTGCCGTGGTTTCGTCCACTGCATTGTGGAGGCCTCGATTTCGGGAAGCGCGGGTCTGATGCCCCCCCCCCCCCCCCCCCCTTTGCGCCACACATATAGTGACTCTTGGCTTCCAGGTCCCATGGAAGGTATAAAAAACAGATGGCGCTGATCATAAGTGATAAACACTATAATATGAAATATATAATGATATAATCATGTCGGTCATGCAACTGTCTCGGGTTGGGTTGGGTTGGGTTGGGTTGGGTTGGGTTGGGTTGGGTTGGGTTGGGTTTCCCTTGGGTTCCCCCAGGGGGTGCCGCCCTGGACTCCCCTCCGTCCAGGTAGCGGTACAAGGGGATGCGTCCCCGGGGCCCCGAGCGGCCACTGTCACATTCCCCCCTTCACTCCGTGACAGTGGTGTCCCACCTATCCGCCTCCTCATCCTAAAAGGCCTTACCTTCCTTCCAAACCTCCTCCCCAAACACCCATCCCTTCCGTTGCGACCGCCAGCGTCGAGATCTTCTCCGCTGGCCGTCAAGGATGGCGGTGGTGATGTCCACCCCACCACCGCCCGCCTGACCGGCGACCTACCCTCCCCTAGCTGTGTGCGCCCGCCGCTGCCGCTGCTTTGTGCGCGAGGCGGCGTGGAAAAGGGGAGGAAGGAGAGGGGGGAGGGGTGTTGGCGCAGGAGCAATCCTTCGCAGCCTCACCCTCCCCCCATCGCGAAGCCCCCCCCCGCCGCTGACGCTGCTGTGTGCGCGAGGCGGCGGAGGGGGAGAAAGGAGAGGGAGGGGTGATGGCGCAGGAGCAATCCTTGCAGCCTCCCCCTCCCCCACTATCGCGAGGCCCCCCCTGCCGCTGACGCTGCTGTGTGCGCGAGGCGGTGGGGAGGGCGGGGTGGAAGGAGAGGGGGGAGGGGTGTTGGCGCAGGAGCAATCCTTCGCAGCCTCCCCCTCCCCCCATCGCGAAGCCTCCCCCCGCCGCTGACGCTGCCGAGAGCGCGAGGCGGCGGAGGGGGAGAAAGGAGAGGGAGGGGTGATGGCGCAGCCTCCCCCTCCCCCCCCCATCGCGAAAGCCCCCCCCGCTGCTGACGCTGCTGTGTGCGCGAGGCGGCGGGGGGGAGGAGGAAGGAGAGGGAGGGGTGATGGCGCAGGAGCAATCCTCGCAGCCTCCCCCTCCCGGCGGCAGCGGGCGTCGAGGTCTGAGGGATCATTCGAGACCTCCGCCCGCACTAATGCCGCGAGAGGGCGCGAGAGGTAGCCGCGCGTTCCTCTCAGGGCCGGGGAAAGTTCACTCCCCGGCCCGAACACAGGAGAGGCCGCCTCTGCTTACGAGGCGGCCAGCCGCTGCCGGGGTTGCGGGTTAAGCTCGCGCGTGTACCGTGACCCCGGCGCTAGGCGGAAGAAGGCTCCCATGGGGTTTTAGTGGGTATACCGGCGCCGGTCGTATTGATTAATCGGCGTCGGGGAGCCCCACACACCGGCCGCGCTGATCCCTCGCGCGGCTGACGGTGCGGCAACGCATTTCCCCATGTAAAAAAAAAAAAAAAAAAAAAGGGTTTCCCTTGGGTTCCCCCAGGGGGTGCCGCCCTGGACTCCCCTCCGTCCAGGTAGCGGTACAAGGGGATGCGTCCCCGGGGCCCCGAGCGGCCACTGTCACATTCCCCCCTTCACTCCGTGACAGTGGTGTCCCACCTATCCGCCTCCTCATCCCAAAAGGCCTTCCCTTCCTTCCAAACCTCCTCCCCAAACACCCATCCCTTCCGTTGCGACCGCCAGCGTCGAGATTTTCTCCGCTGGCCGTCAAGGATGGCGGTGGTGATGTCCACCCCACCACCGCCCGCCTGACCGGCGACCTACCCTCCCCTAGCTGTGTGCGCCCGCCGCTGACGCTGCTTTGTGCGCGAGGCGGCGCGGAAAAGGGGAGGAAGGAGAGGGGGGAGGGGTGTTGGCGCAGGAGCAATCCTTCGCAGCCTCACCCTCCCCCCATCGCGAAGCCCCCCCCCGCCGCTGACGCTGCTGTGTGCGCGAGGCGGCGGAGGGGGAGAAAGGAGAGGGAGGGGTGATGGCGCAGGAGCAATCCTTGCAGCCTCCCCCTCCCCCACTATCGCGAGGCCCCCCCTGCCGCTGACGCTGCTGTGTGCGCGAGGCGGTGGGGGGGGCGGGGTGGAAGGAGAGGGGGGAGGGGTGTTGGCGCAGGAGCAATCCTTCGCAGCCTCCCCCTCCCCCCATCGCGAAGCCTCCCCCCGCCGCTGACGCTGCCGAGAGCGCGAGGCGGCGGAGGGGGAGAAAGGAGAGGGAGGGGTGATGGCGCAGCCTCCCCCTCCCCCCCCCCCATCGCGAAAGCCCCCCCCGCTGCTGACGCTGCTGTGTGCGCGAGGCGGCGGGGGGGAGGAGGAAGGAGAGGGAGGGGTGATGGCGCAGGAGCAATCCTCGCAGCCTCCCCCTCCCGGCGGCAGCGGGCGTCGAGGTCTGAGGGATCATTTGAGACCTCCGCCCGCACTAATGCCGCGAGAGGGCGCGAGAGGTAGCCGCGCGTTCCTCTCAGGGCCGGGGAAAGTTCACTCCCCGGCCCGAACACAGGAGAGGCCGCCTCTGCTTACGAGGCGGCCAGCCGCTGCCGGGGTTGCGGGTTAAGCTCGCGCGTGTACCGTGACCCCGGCGCTAGGCGGAAGAAGGCTCCCATGGGGTTTTAGTGGGTATACCGGCGCCGGTCGTATTGATTAATCGGCGTCGGGGAGCCCCACACACCGGCCGCGCTGATCCCTCGCGCGGCTGACGGTGCGGCAACGCATTTCCCCATGTAAAAAAAAAAAAAAAAAAAAAAAAAAAAAAAAAAAAAAAAAGGGTTTCCCTTGGGTTGGGTTGGGTTGGGTTCCCCCAGGGGGTGCCGCCCTGGACTCCCCTCCGTCCAGGTAGCGGTACAAGGGGATGCGTCCCCGGGGCCCCGAGCGGCCACTGTCACATTCCCCCCTTCACTCCGTGACAGTGGTGTCCCACCTATCCGCCTCCTCATCCTAAAAGGCCTTCCCTTCCTTCCAAACCTCCTCCCCAAACACCCATCCCTTCCGTTGCGACCGCCAGCGTCGAGATTTTCTCCGCTGGCCGTCAAGGATGGCGGTGGTGATGTCCACCCCACCACCGCCCGCCTGACCGGCGACCTACCCTCCCCTAGCTGTGTGCGCCCGCCGCTGACGCTGCTGTGTGCGCGAGGCGGCGTGGAAAAGGGGAGGAAGGAGAGGGGGGAGGGGTGTTGGCGCAGGAGCAATCCTTCGCAGCCTCACCCTCCCCCCATCGCGAAGCCCCCCCCGCCGCTGACGCTGCTGTGTGCGCGAGGCGGCGGAGGGGGAGAAAGGAGAGGGAGGGGTGATGGCGCAGGAGCAATCCTTGCAGCCTCCCCCTCCCCCACTATCGCGAGGCCCCCCCTGCCGCTGACGCTGCTGTGTGCGCGAGGCGGTGGGGGGGGCGGGGTGGAAGGAGAGGGGGGAGGGGTGTTGGCGCAGGAGCAATCCTTCGCAGCCTCCCCCTCCCCCCATCGCGAAGCCTCCCCCCGCCGCTGACGCTGCTGAGAGCGCGAGGCGGCGGAGGGGGAGAAAGGAGAGGGAGGGGTGATGGCGCAGCCTCCCCCTCCCCCCCCCATCGCGAAAGCCCCCCCCGCTGCTGACGCTGCTGTGTGCGCGAGGCGGCGGGGGGGAGGAGGAAGGAGAGGGAGGGGTGATGGCGCAGGAGCAATCCTCGCAGCCTCCCCCTCCCGGCGGCAGCGGGCGTCGAGGTCTGAGGGATCATTGAGACCTCCGCCCGCACTAATGCCGCGAGAGGGCGCGAGAGGTAGCCGCGCGTTCCTCTCAGGGCCGGGGAAAGTTCACTCCCCGGCCCGAACACAGGAGAGGCCGCCTCTGTTTACGAGGCGGCCAGCCGCTGCCGGGGTTGCGGGTTAAGCTCGCGCGTGTACCGTGACCCCGGCGCTAGGCGGAAGAAGGCTCCCATGGGGTTTTAGTGGGTATACCGGCGCCGGTCGTATTGATTAATCGGCGTCGGGGAGCCCCACACACCGGCCGCGCTGATCCCTCGCGCGGCTGACGGTGCGGCAACGCATTTCCCCATGTAAAAAAAAAAAAAAAAAAAAAAAAAAAGGGTTGGGTTTCCCCCAGGGGCCCCCAGGGGGTGCCGCCCTGGACTCCCCTCCGTCCAGGTAGCGGTACAAGGGGATGCGTCCCCGGGGCCCCGAGCGGCCACTGTCACATTCCCCCCTTCACTCCGTGACAGTGGTGTCCCACCTATCCGCCTCCTCATCCTAAAAGGCCTTCCCTTCCTTCCAAACCTCCTCCCCAAACACCCATCCCTTCCGTTGCGACCGCCAGCGTCGAGATTTTCTCCGCTGGCCGTCAAGGATGGCGGTGGTGATGTCCACCCCACCACCGCCCGCCTGACCGGCGACCTACCCTCCCCTAGCTGTGTGCGCCCGCCGCTGCCGCTGCTTTGTGCGCGAGGCGGCGTGGAAAAGGGGAGGAAGGAGAGGGGGGAGGGGTGTTGGCGCAGGAGCAATCCTTCGCAGCCTCACCCTCCCCCCATCGCGAAGCCCCCCCCGCCGCTGACGCTGCTGTGTGCGCGAGGCGGCGGAGGGGGAGAAAGGAGAGGGAGGGGTGATGGCGCAGGAGCAATCCTTGCAGCCTCCCCCTCCCCCACTATCGCGAGGCCCCCCCTGCCGCTGACGCTGCTGTGTGCGCGAGGCGGTGGGGGGGGCGGGGTGGAAGGAGAGGGGGGAGGGGTGTTGGCGCAGGAGCAATCCTTCGCAGCCTCCCCCTCCCCCCATCGCGAAGCCTCCCCCCGCCGCTGACGCTGCTGAGAGCGCGAGGCGGCGGAGGGGGAGAAAGGAGAGGGAGGGGTGATGGCGCAGCCTCCCCCTCCCCCCCCCCATCGCGAAAGCCCCCCCCGCTGCTGACGCTGCTGTGTGCGCGAGGCGGCGGGGGGGAGGAGGAAGGAGAGGGAGGGGTGATGGCGCAGGAGCAATCCTCGCAGCCTCCCCCTCCCGGCGGCAGCGGGCGTCGAGGTCTGAGGGATCATTTGAGACCTCCGCCCGCACTAATGCCGCGAGAGGGCGCGAGAGGTAGCCGCGCGTTCCTCTCAGGGCCGGGGAAAGTTCACTCCCCGGCCCGAACACAGGAGAGGCCGCCTCTGTTTACGAGGCGGCCAGCCGCCCGCCGGGTCGCGGGTTATGCTCGCGCGATATACCGTGACCCGGCACTCAGGCGGATGATGGCTCCCATGGGGTTTTAGTGGGTATACCGGCGCCGGTCGTATTGATTAATCGGCGTCGGGGAGCCCCACACACCGGCCGCGCTGATCCCTCGCGCGGCTGACGGTGCGGCAACGCATTTCCCCATGTAAAAAAAAAAAAAAAAAAAAAAAGGGTTTCCCCCAGGGTCCCCCAGGGGGTGCCGCCCTGGACTCCCCTCCGTCCAGGTAGCGGTACAAGGGGATGCGTCCCCGGGGCCCCGAGCGGCCACTGTCACATTCCCCCCTTCACTCCGTGACAGTGGTGTCCCACCTATCCGCCTCCTCATCCTAAAAGGCCTTCCCTTCCTTCCAAACCTCCTCCCCAAACACCCATCCCTTCCGTTGCGACCGCCAGCGTCGAGATTTTCTCCGCTGGCCGTCAAGGATGGCGGTGGTGATGTCCACCCCACCACCGCCCGCCTGACCGGCGACCTACCCTCCCCTAGCTGTGTGCGCCCGCCGCTGCCGCTGCTTTGTGCGCGAGGCGGCGTGGAAAAGGGGAGGAAGGAGAGGGGGGAGGGGTGTTGGCGCAGGAGCAATCCTTCGCAGCCTCACCCTCCCCCCATCGCGAAGCCCCCCCCCGCCGCTGACGCTGCTGTGTGCGCGAGGCGGCGGAGGGGGAGAAAGGAGAGGGAGGGGTGATGGCGCAGGAGCAATCCTTGCAGCCTCCCCCTCCCCCACTATCGCGAGGCCCCCCCTGCCGCTGACGCTGCTGTGTGCGCGAGGCGGTGGGGGGGGCGGGGTGGAAGGAGAGGGGGGAGGGGTGTTGGCGCAGGAGCAATCCTTCGCAGCCTCCCCCTCCCCCCATCGCGAAGCCTCCCCCCGCCGCTGACGCTGCCGAGAGCGCGAGGCGGCGGAGGGGGAGAAAGGAGAGGGAGGGGTGATGGCGCAGCCTCCCCCTCCCCCCCCCATCGCGAAAGCCCCCCCCGCTGCTGACGCTGCTGTGTGCGCGAGGCGGCGGGGGGGAGGAGGAAGGAGAGGGAGGGGTGATGGCGCAGGAGCAATCCTCGCAGCCTCCCCCTCCCGGCGGCAGCGGGCGTCGAGGTCTGAGGGATCATTCGAGACCTCCGCCCGCACTAATGCCGCGAGAGGGCGCGAGAGGTAGCCGCGCGTTCCTCTCAGGGCCGGGGAAAGTTCACTCCCCGGCCCGAACACAGGAGAGGCCGCCTCTGCTTACGAGGCGGCCAGCCGCTGCCGGGGTTGCGGGTTAAGCTCGCGCGTGTACCGTGACCCCGGCGCTAGGCGGAAGAAGGCTCCCATGGGGTTTTAGTGGGTATACCGGCGCCGGTCGTATTGATTAATCGGCGTCGGGGAGCCCCACACACCGGCCGCGCTGATCCCTCGCGCGGCTGACGGTGCGGCAACGCATTTCCCCATGTAAAAAAAAAAAAAAAAAAAAAAAAAAAAGGGTTTCCCCCAGGGGGTGCCGCCCTGGACTCCCCTCCGTCCAGGTAGCGGTACAAGGGGATGCGTCCCCGGGGCCCCGAGCGGCCACTGTCACATTCCCCCCTTCACTCCGTGACAGTGGTGTCCCACCTATCCGCCTCCTCATCCTAAAAGGCCTTCCCTTCCTTCCAAACCTCCTCCCCAAACACCCATCCCTTCCGTTGCGACCGCCAGCGTCGAGATTTTCTCCGCTGGCCGTCAAGGATGGCGGTGGTGATGTCCACCCCACCACCGCCCGCCTGACCGGCGACCTACCTCCCCTAGCTGTGTGCGCCCGCCGCCGACGCTGCTGTGTGCGCGAGGCGGCGCGGAAAAGGGGAGGAAGGAGAGGGGGGAGGGGTGTTGGCGCAGGAGCAATCCTTCGCAGCCTCACCCTCCCCCCATCGCGAAGCCCCCCCCCGCCGCTGACGCTGCTGTGTGCGCGAGGCGGCGGAGGGGGAGAAAGGAGAGGGAGGGGTGATGGCGCAGGAGCAATCCTTGCAGCCTCCCCCTCCCCCACTATCGCGAGGCCCCCCCTGCCGCTGACGCTGCTGTGTGCGCGAGGCGGTGGGGGGGGCGGGGTGGAAGGAGAGGGGGGAGGGGTGTTGGCGCAGGAGCAATCCTTCGCAGCCTCCCCCTCCCCCCATCGCGAAGCCTCCCCCCGCCGCTGACGCTGCCGAGAGCGCGAGGCGGCGGAGGGGGAGAAAGGAGAGGGAGGGGTGATGGCGCAGCCTCCCCCTCCCCCCCCCCATCGCGAAAGCCCCCCCCGCTGCTGACGCTGCTGTGTGCGCGAGGCGGCGGGGGGGAGGAGGAAGGAGAGGGAGGGGTGATGGCGCAGGAGCAATCCTCGCAGCCTCCCCCTCCCGGCGGCAGCGGGCGTCGAGGTCTGAGGGATCATTTGAGACCTCCGCCCGCACTAATGCCGCGAGAGGGCGCGAGAGGTAGCCGCGCGTTCCTCTCAGGGCCGGGGAAAGTTCACTCCCCGGCCCGAACACAGGAGAGGCCGCCTCTGCTTACGAGGCGGCCAGCCGCTGCCGGGGTTGCGGGTTAAGCTCGCGCGTGTACCGTGACCCCGGCGCTAGGCGGAAGAAGGCTCCCATGGGGTTTTAGTGGGTATACCGGCGCCGGTCGTATTGATTAATCGGCGTCGGGGAGCCCCACACACCGGCCGCGCTGATCCCTCGCGCGGCTGACGGTGCGGCAACGCATTTCCCCATGTAAAAAAAAAAAAAAAAAAAAAAAAAAAAAAAAAGGGTTGGGTTGGGTTGGGTTGGGTTCCCCCAGGGGGTGCCGCCCTGGACTCCCCTCCGTCCAGGTAGCGGTACAAGGGGATGCGTCCCCGGGGCCCCGAGCGGCCACTGTCACATTCCCCCCTTCACTCCGTGACAGTGGTGTCCCACCTATCCGCCTCCTCATCCTAAAAGGCCTTACCTTCCTTCCAAACCTCCTCCCCAAACACCCATCCCTTCCGTTGCGACCGCCAGCGTCGAGATCTTCTCCGCTGGCCGTCAAGGATGGCGGTGGTGATGTCCACCCCACCACCGCCCGCCTGACCGGCGACCTACCCTCCCCTAGCTGTGTGCGCCCGCCGCTGCCGCTGCTTTGTGCGCGAGGCGGCGTGGAAAAGGGGAGGAAGGAGAGGGGGGAGGGGTGTTGGCGCAGGAGCAATCCTTCGCAGCCTCACCCTCCCCCCATCGCGAAGCCCCCCCCCGCCGCTGACGCTGCTGTGTGCGCGAGGCGGCGGAGGGGGAGAAAGGAGAGGGAGGGGTGATGGCGCAGGAGCAATCCTTGCAGCCTCCCCCTCCCCCACTATCGCGAGGCCCCCCCTGCCGCTGACGCTGCTGTGTGCGCGAGGCGGTGGGGGGGGCGGGGTGGAAGGAGAGGGGGGAGGGGTGTTGGCGCAGGAGCAATCCTTCGCAGCCTCCCCCTCCCCCCATCGCGAAGCCTCCCCCCGCCGCTGACGCTGCCGAGAGCGCGAGGCGGCGGAGGGGGAGAAAGGAGAGGGAGGGGTGATGGCGCAGCCTCCCCCTCCCCCCCCCATCGCGAAAGCCCCCCCCGCTGCTGACGCTGCTGTGTGCGCGAGGCGGCGGGGGGGAGGAGGAAGGAGAGGGAGGGGTGATGGCGCAGGAGCAATCCTCGCAGCCTCCCCCTCCCGGCGGCAGCGGGCGTCGAGGTCTGAGGGATCATTCGAGACCTCCGCCCGCACTAATGCCGCGAGAGGGCGCGAGAGGTAGCCGCGCGTTCCTCTCAGGGCCGGGGAAAGTTCACTCCCCGGCCCGAACACAGGAGAGGCCGCCTCTGCTTACGAGGCGGCCAGCCGCTGCCGGGGTTGCGGGTTAAGCTCGCGCGTGTACCGTGACCCCGGCGCTAGGCGGAAGAAGGCTCCCATGGGGTTTTAGTGGGTATACCGGCGCCGGTCGTATTGATTAATCGGCGTCGGGGAGCCCCACACACCGGCCGCGCTGATCCCTCGCGCGGCTGACGGTGCGGCAACGCATTTCCCCATGTAAAAAAAAAAAAAAAAAAAAAAAAAAAGGGTTGGGTTGGGTTCCCCTCCCCCAGGGGGTGCCGCCCTGGACTCCCCCCCCCGTCCAGGTAGCGGTACAAGGGGATGCGTCCCCGGGGCCCCGAGCGGCCACTGTCACATTCCCCCCTTCACTCCGTGACAGTGGTGTCCCACCTATCCACTATCCAAATCCTTGTATTCCTTCCTCTTCCCTCCAAAACTCCTCCCCAAACACCCTTCCATTCCGACGCGACCGCCAGCGTTGAGCTCCGCTCCGCTGGCCGTCGAGGAGAGGGTGCGTGGTTCTGTCCCACGCACCCAGTACGACGTTGTGGTGGCGGCGGCACAGTGGCGGGGCGAGAGTCTCGTCACTGTGCACTACGTCGAGCGTTTCCCCGTGTGGTGTCGTGGATCACGTCTCGCGGCCACACGGGACCGCGGGGCCCGCCTTAACCGGCCGGCCCAAGTGGATGAGCACCACAATAAAAAATCCCCTAACACTTAAGCTGCGGCGCAGGGCGATCTGTTTTGAGGCCGGGGGGGTAAACCCGGTCGCTACTGCGGACCACGCAAATTTTGAGACGATATACCTGTAAACTACTCGTGGGAACAAAAATGGATGACTTGATTAAAAAACAAAAACAAAACCTTGACGAAGTGCCTGTGAAGGGCGGCGAAGATGTTAGAGGAGAACCCGAGAAGGGTAAAACCAACTTGAAAGGGCCCGCGAAGGGCGGAGAGAAGAGCTTTAGCTCGCGCTTCTTTGCGGCGATATCTGTGCCAAAAGAAGCGCAAAGCTCAAAATCTACCGGCTCCGGTGCCAAACCGTCGAAGCCGGTAGCGGCAGGTGACCTGTCCTCGCCCGAACTATCCGGGCACGAGGACGCTTTGTCCACCCCTGTCCAGGCCCCAACAAAGGCCCCGGCTGCCAAGGCACCGGAGGGGAAAGACAACTCTCAGGCTGCTTCTCGAGTCACGAGGAGCAGATCGGCAGCCTCGTCCCGCATTCCGTCAGTGGACGAGGCGGGGGGCTCCTCTAATCCCCCCCCCACAAAAGGAGACAAGGCCAGGGAGGTCGCGCGCAACGAGGCGCTGCGACGGTACCTGGCCTTGGAAGAATTGGACGAGTTGATGGAGTCGTCGTCGCTCTCGTCCTCTTCAGACGATGAGGAAAGACCGGCCCCCAAACCCCCAGCCAAGGCACAGGCTGCTGGAAAAGCGCCAGACGCCAAGCGGGGAAGAGGCCGTCCCCCAACGACGGGTGAGTACGTGGGTCTAGCGGACGCCAAAAAAGCGCTCGTGGAGGCCCAACGCGCGGAGCTGGAGCTCCAGGCGGAAAAGGAAATCGCGGAGCAGGCCTCGGCGATGGCTTCCGCGAGGGTGACCAGACTTCAGGCTGGTCCACCCCTTGCGAGCCAGGCTGCTCCCGAAGCTCGTGTCGCCCACGCGGAGGGCCTCCAGCGACAAATCGCTGATTCGCTGGCGGTGGTCACAAACGTGGCCAAGGTGTCGAAGGGTCTCAAGGGACCCTTCAAAAGGCCTTGAAGGATGCGGCTGCGGCCATCCAGGAGGCCTCTGAAGAGCTCCTCAACCGGACATCTTCCGAGGAGGTCGCCCTCCTCCGTGCGGCGAACAGCCGCATGGAGGTAGAGATCGCAGACCTTCGGAAGGAACTGAGGAGCCTCCAGGCGGAGCTCGTCCGGCCGCGTGCCGCTCCTGCGCCACCGCCGGCTGAACCACCGTCCACAACAGAAAAGACAATGGCCGCGAGCCTGAACCAGCTTACTCTCGCGATGGAGAGCAGGTTCGCGGCCATGGAGGAGCAGATGCGCTCGGCCCGGCTGACACCCACGCCGGGGCCAGCCCTCAGGTCGAGCCCTGCTCCTCGAGCCAGACCCACACCCCCGCCGAGCCCCTCGCTCATCTTTGGGCGCTCGGTCGAGGAGTTCCCCCCCCTTCCCTCCCGTAGGGAATCAATGGAGTCCGCGGTGACATCGGCTTCTGCGCCACCACCGCGCGCCTGTCCGGCGCCCCTCCCTCTCCCGGCTGTACCCGAGGAGGGCTGGACGACGGTCGGGAAGAAGAAGGCCAATAGGAGGGCCAAACAGCCGTCGTCTGGCACCCAGCCGACTGCGACCGCCGCCGACGCGCCGACCACCCGCGCCAAGCGGCGAAGAGGAAGAGGACGCGGGGGAAAGGACAAGGGGGATGTGGCGCAGGCTCCGGCCTCGCAGCCCCCCCCTCCTCCACCTCCAGCGTCCAATAAAAAGGAGAAAAACCGCAAGAAGAAGAGGTCCCCGCGCCTGCGTCCCCCAAAATCCGCCGCCGTCGTCCTGACGCTCCAGCCAGGCGCGGCGGACCGAGGGGTGACATACGCGGACCTCTTCTCCAAGGCGAAATCAAGAATCAAGCTGGCTGACCTCGGGATAGAGGGCGGCCTCCACCTCAAGAGAGCGCGCACGGGAGCGCGGATGCTGGTGCTTCCAGGCACCGATAGCGCTCCCCTAGCTGACGCCCTCGCTGAGCGACTGAGGCTGGAACTCTATCCCGAGGACGTGCGCATCTCCAGGCCCGAGAAGACTGTGGGTCTTCGCATCTCGGGCCTGGACGACCATGCGCACGAGGAGGACGTGGTAGCTGCCATCGCGCGCACCACCGGATGCTCTGCATCGAGCATCAAGGCGTCCAAGGTCCGTCCCGGCAAAGACGGGATGGGCCAGACGGTGGTGGCCTGCCCGGTGGCGGCCGCCAAACAGCTCCTCGCTGTTGGGACGAAGCTCTTGGTGGGCTGGGCCTCGGCTACGGTAGAAGCCCTCCCCCATCGCACCCAGAGGTGCTATCGCTGTCACGAGACTGGACACGTGGCGGCAAAATGCACCTCGGAGGTGGACCGCAGCGGTGACTGCTACCGCTGCGGTAAAGGCGGACACCTGGTGACCGGCCCCTGCTCGGCGAAACCGCACTGCCCAGTGTGCGAGGCCGCGGGCAGGCCAGCCGGTCACCAGCTGGGCTCCCGGCCCTGCGGGGCAAAGAAGCCCACCAAGAGAAAGGTCCCGGCCAGCCGGAAGGCGCCGGACGAGACCGCGGCCGCGGCGGACGCTCCAACCGCCGCGGGGAGCGGGTCAGAAGACGCCCGTGGTTAAATCACAACCACGGGCGGGCGGCAGCGGGCGTTGAGGTCTGGGGATCCTATAGATCTCCGCCCGCACTAATGCCGCGAGAGGGCGCGAGAGGCAGCCGCGCGTCCCTCTCAGGGCCGGGGAAACGTCATTCCCCGGCCCGCACACAGGAGAGGCCGCCTCTGTTTACGAGGCGGCCAGCCGCTGCCGGGGTTGCGGGTTAAGCTCGCGCGTGTACCGTGACCCCGGCGCTAGGCGGAAGAAGGCTCCCATGAGGTTTTAGTGGGTATACCGGCGCCGGTCGTATTGATTAATCGGCGTCGGGGAGCCCCACACACCGGCCGCGCATGATCCCCCGCGCGGCTGACGGTGCGGCAACGCATTTCCTCATGTAAAAAAAAAAAAAAAAAAAAAAAAAAAAAAAAAAAGGGTTGGGTTCCCCCAGGGGAGGAAGGAGAGGGGGGAGGGGTGTTGGCGCAGGAGCAATCCTTCGCAGCCTCACCCTCCCCCCATCGCGAAGCCCCCCCCCGCCGCTGACGCTGCTGTGTGCGCGAGGCGGCGGAGGGGGAGAAAGGAGAGGGAGGGGTGATGGCGCAGGAGCAATCCTTGCAGCCTCCCCCTCCCCCACTATCGCGAGGCCCCCCCTGCCGCTGACGCTGCTGTGTGCGCGAGGCGGTGGGGGGGGCGGGGTGGAAGGAGAGGGGGGAGGGGTGTTGGCGCAGGAGCAATCCTTCGCAGCCTCCCCCTCCCCCCATCGCGAAGCCTCCCCCCGCCGCTGACGCTGCCGAGAGCGCGAGGCGGCGGAGGGGGAGAAAGGAGAGGGAGGGGTGATGGCGCAGCCTCCCCCTCCCCCCCCCATCGCGAAAGCCCCCCCCGCTGCTGACGCTGCTGTGTGCGCGAGGCGGCGGGGGGGAGGAGGAAGGAGAGGGAGGGGTGATGGCGCAGGAGCAATCCTCGCAGCCTCCCCCTCCCGGCGGCAGCGGGCGTCGAGGTCTGAGGGATCATTCGAGACCTCCGCCCGCACTAATGCCGCGAGAGGGCGCGAGAGGTAGCCGCGCGTTCCTCTCAGGGCCGGGGAAAGTTCACTCCCCGGCCCGAACACAGGAGAGGCCGCCTCTGCTTACGAGGCGGCCAGCCGCTGCCGGGGTTGCGGGTTAAGCTCGCGCGTGTACCGTGACCCCGGCGCTAGGCGGAAGAAGGCTCCCATGGGGTTTTAGTGGGTATACCGGCGCCGGTCGTATTGATTAATCGGCGTCGGGGAGCCCCACACACCGGCCGCGCTGATCCCTCGCGCGGCTGACGGTGCGGCAACGCATTTCCCCATGTAAAAAAAAAAAAAAAAAAAAAAAAGGGTTCCCCCAGGGGGTGCCGCCCTGGACTCCCCTCCGTCCAGGTAGCGGTACAAGGGGATGCGTCCCCGGGGCCCCGAGCGGCCACTGTCACATTCCCCCCTTCACTCCGTGACAGTGGTGTCCCACCTATCCGCCTCCTCATCCCAAAAGGCCTTCCCTTCCTTCCAAACCTCCTCCCCAAACACCCATCCCTTCCGTTGCGACCGCCAGCGTCGAGATTTTCTCCGCTGGCCGTCAAGGATGGCGGTGGTGATGTCCACCCCACCACCGCCCGCCTGACCGGCGACCTACCCTCCCCTAGCTGTGTGCGCCCGCCGCTGACGCTGCTTTGTGCGCGAGGCGGCGCGGAAAAGGGGAGGAAGGAGAGGGGGGAGGGGTGTTGGCGCAGGAGCAATCCTTCGCAGCCTCACCCTCCCCCCATCGCGAAGCCCCCCCCCGCCGCTGACGCTGCTGTGTGCGCGAGGCGGCGGAGGGGGAGAAAGGAGAGGGAGGGGTGATGGCGCAGGAGCAATCCTTGCAGCCTCCCCCTCCCCCACTATCGCGAGGCCCCCCCTGCCGCTGACGCTGCTGTGTGCGCGAGGCGGTGGGGGGGGCGGGGTGGAAGGAGAGGGGGGAGGGGTGTTGGCGCAGGAGCAATCCTTCGCAGCCTCCCCCTCCCCCCATCGCGAAGCCTCCCCCCGCCGCTGACGCTGCTGAGAGCGCGAGGCGGCGGAGGGGGAGAAAGGAGAGGGAGGGGTGATGGCGCAGCCTCCCCCTCCCCCCCCCCATCGCGAAAGCCCCCCCCGCTGCTGACGCTGCTGTGTGCGCGAGGCGGCGGGGGGGAGGAGGAAGGAGAGGGAGGGGTGATGGCGCAGGAGCAATCCTCGCAGCCTCCCCCTCCCGGCGGCAGCGGGCGTCGAGGTCTGAGGGATCATTTGAGACCTCCGCCCGCACTAATGCCGCGAGAGGGCGCGAGAGGTAGCCGCGCGTTCCTCTCAGGGCCGGGGAAAGTTCACTCCCCGGCCCGAACACAGGAGAGGCCGCCTCTGTTTACGAGGCGGCCAGCCGCCCGCCGGGTCGCGGGTTATGCTCGCGCGATATACCGTGACCCGGCACTCAGGCGGATGATGGCTCCCATGGGGTTTTAGTGGGTATACCGGCGCCGGTCGTATTGATTAATCGGCGTCGGGGAGCCCCACACACCGGCCGCGCTGATCCCTCGCGCGGCTGACGGTGCGGCAACGCATTTCCCCATGTAAAAAAAAAAAAAAAAAAAAAAAAAAAAGGGTTGGGTTGGGTTGGGTTGATCATTTGAGACCTCCGCCCGCACTAATGCCGCGAGAGGGCGCGAGAGGTAGCCGCGCGTTCCTCTCAGGGCCGGGGAAAGTTCACTCCCCGGCCCGAACACAGGAGAGGCCGCCTCTGCTTACGAGGCGGCCAGCCGCTGCCGGGGTTGCGGGTTAAGCTCGCGCGTGTACCGTGACCCCGGCGCTAGGCGGAAGAAGGCTCCCATGGGGTTTTAGTGGGTATACCGGCGCCGGTCGTATTGATTAATCGGCGTCGGGGAGCCCCACACACCGGCCGCGCTGATCCCTCGCGCGGCTGACGGTGCGGCAACGCATTTCCCCATGTAAAAAAAAAAAAAAAAAAAAAAAAAAAAAAAAAAAAAAAAAAAAAAGGGTTGGGTTGGGTTGGGTTCCCCCTCCCCCAGGGGGTGCCGCCCTGGACTCCCCTCCGTCCAGGTAGCGGTACAAGGGGATGCGTCCCCGGGGCCCCGAGCGGCCACTGTCACATTCCCCCCTTCACTCCGTGACAGTGGTGTCCCACCTATCCGCCTCCTCATCCTAAAAGGCCTTCCCTTCCTTCCAAACCTCCTCCCCAAACACCCATCCCTTCCGTTGCGACCGCCAGCGTCGAGATTTTCTCCGCTGGCCGTCAAGGATGGCGGTGGTGATGTCCACCCCACCACCGCCCGCCTGACCGGCGACCTACCCTCCCCTAGCTGTGTGCGCCCGCCGCTGCCGCTGCTTTGTGCGCGAGGCGGCGTGGAAAAGGGGAGGAAGGAGAGGGGGGAGGGGTGTTGGCGCAGGAGCAATCCTTCGCAGCCTCACCCTCCCCCCATCGCGAAGCCCCCCCCGCCGCTGACGCTGCTGTGTGCGCGAGGCGGCGGAGGGGGAGAAGGAGAGGGAGGGGTGATGGCGCAGGAGCAATCCTTGCAGCCTCCCCCTCCCCCACTATCGCGAGGCCCCCCCTGCCGCTGACGCTGCTGTGTGCGCGAGGCGGTGGGGGGGGCGGGGTGGAAGGAGAGGGGGGAGGGGTGTTGGCGCAGGAGCAATCCTTCGCAGCCTCCCCCTCCCCCCATCGCGAAGCCTCCCCCCGCCGCTGACGCTGCTGAGAGCGCGAGGCGGCGGAGGGGGAGAAAGGAGAGGGAGGGGTGATGGCGCAGCCTCCCCCTCCCCCCCCCATCGCGAAATCCCCCCCCGCTGCTGACGCTGCTGTGTGCGCGAGGCGGCGGGGGGGAGGAGGAAGGAGAGGGAGGGGTGATGGCGCAGGAGCAATCCTCGCAGCCTCCCCCTCCCGGCGGCAGCGGGCGTCGAGGTCTGAGGGATCATTTGAGACCTCCGCCCGCACTAATGCCGCGAGAGGGCGCGAGAGGTAGCCGCGCGTTCCTCTCAGGGCCGGGGAAAGTTCACTCCCCGGCCCGAACACAGGAGAGGCCGCCTCTGTTTACGAGGCGGCCAGCCGCCCGCCGGGTCGCGGGTTATGCTCGCGCGATATACCGTGACCCGGCACTCAGGCGGATGATGGCTCCCATGGGGTTTTAGTGGGTATACCGGCGCCGGTCGTATTGATTAATCGGCGTCGGGGAGCCCCACACACCGGCCGCGCTGATCCCTCGCGCGGCTGACGGTGCGGCAACGCATTTCCCCATGTAAAAAAAAAAAAAAAAAAAAAAAAAAGGGTTGGGTTCCCCCCCCCCAGGGGGTGCCGCCCTGGACTCCCCTCCGTCCAGGTAGCGGTACAAGGGGATGCGTCCCCGGGGCCCCGAGCGGCCACTGTCACATTCCCCCCTTCACTCCGTGACAGTGGTGTCCCACCTATCCGCCTCCTCATCCCAAAAGGCCTTCCCTTCCTTCCAAACCTCCTCCCCAAACACCCATCCCTTCCGTTGCGACCGCCAGCGTCGAGATTTTCTCCGCTGGCCGTCAAGGATGGCGGTGGTGATGTCCACCCCACCACCGCCCGCCTGACCGGCGACCTACCCTCCCCTAGCTGTGTGCGCCCGCCGCTGACGCTGCTTTGTGCGCGAGGCGGCGCGGAAAAGGGGAGGAAGGAGAGGGGGGAGGGGTGTTGGCGCAGGAGCAATCCTTCGCAGCCTCACCCTCCCCCCATCGCGAAGCCCCCCCCCGCCGCTGACGCTGCTGTGTGCGCGAGGCGGCGGAGGGGGAGAAAGGAGAGGGAGGGGTGATGGCGCAGGAGCAATCCTTGCAGCCTCCCCCTCCCCCACTATCGCGAGGCCCCCCCTGCCGCTGACGCTGCTGTGTGCGCGAGGCGGTGGGGGGGGCGGGGTGGAAGGAGAGGGGGGAGGGGTGTTGGCGCAGGAGCAATCCTTCGCAGCCTCCCCCTCCCCCCATCGCGAAGCCTCCCCCCGCCGCTGACGCTGCTGAGAGCGCGAGGCGGCGGAGGGGGAGAAAGGAGAGGGAGGGGTGATGGCGCAGCCTCCCCCTCCCCCCCCCCATCGCGAAAGCCCCCCCCGCTGCTGACGCTGCTGTGTGCGCGAGGCGGCGGGGGGGAGGAGGAAGGAGAGGGAGGGGTGATGGCGCAGGAGCAATCCTCGCAGCCTCCCCCTCCCGGCGGCAGCGGGCGTCGAGGTCTGAGGGATCATTTGAGACCTCCGCCCGCACTAATGCCGCGAGAGGGCGCGAGAGGTAGCCGCGCGTTCCTCTCAGGGCCGGGGAAAGTTCACTCCCCGGCCCGAACACAGGAGAGGCCGCCTCTGTTTACGAGGCGGCCAGCCGCCCGCCGGGTCGCGGGTTATGCTCGCGCGATATACCGTG
The DNA here is from genome assembly GCA_949752895.1 of Dendrolimus pini. NCBI lineage: Eukaryota > Metazoa > Arthropoda > Insecta > Lepidoptera > Lasiocampidae > Dendrolimus > Dendrolimus pini. The sequence continues at coordinate 25,360,317 of OX457128.1, forward strand.
ACCCGGCACTCAGGCGGATGATGGCTCCCATGGGGTTTTAGTGGGTATACCGGCGCCGGTCGTATTGATTAATCGGCGTCGGGGAGCCCCACACACCGGCCGCGCTGATCCCTCGCGCGGCTGACGGTGCGGCAACGCATTTCCCCATGTAAAAAAAAAAAAAAAAAAAAAAAAAAAAAAAGGGTTGGGTTCCCCCAGGGGGTGCCGCCCTGGACTCCCCTCCGTCCAGGTAGCGGTACAAGGGGATGCGTCCCCGGGGCCCCGAGCGGCCACTGTCACATTCCCCCCTTCACTCCGTGACAGTGGTGTCCCACCTATCCGCCTCCTCATCCCAAAAGGCCTTCCCTTCCTTCCAAACCTCCTCCCCAAACACCCATCCCTTCCGTTGCGACCGCCAGCGTCGAGATTTTCTCCGCTGGCCGTCAAGGATGGCGGTGGTGATGTCCACCCCACCACCGCCCGCCTGACCGGCGACCTACCCTCCCCTAGCTGTGTGCGCCCGCCGCTGACGCTGCTTTGTGCGCGAGGCGGCGCGGAAAAGGGGAGGAAGGAGAGGGGGGAGGGGTGTTGGCGCAGGAGCAATCCTTCGCAGCCTCACCCTCCCCCCATCGCGAAGCCCCCCCCCGCCGCTGACGCTGCTGTGTGCGCGAGGCGGCGGAGGGGGAGAAAGGAGAGGGAGGGGTGATGGCGCAGGAGCAATCCTTGCAGCCTCCCCCTCCCCCACTATCGCGAGGCCCCCCCTGCCGCTGACGCTGCTGTGTGCGCGAGGCGGTGGGGGGGGCGGGGTGGAAGGAGAGGGGGGAGGGGTGTTGGCGCAGGAGCAATCCTTCGCAGCCTCCCCCTCCCCCCATCGCGAAGCCTCCCCCCGCCGCTGACGCTGCTGAGAGCGCGAGGCGGCGGAGGGGGAGAAAGGAGAGGGAGGGGTGATGGCGCAGCCTCCCCCTCCCCCCCCCCATCGCGAAAGCCCCCCCCGCTGCTGACGCTGCTGTGTGCGCGAGGCGGCGGGGGGGAGGAGGAAGGAGAGGGAGGGGTGATGGCGCAGGAGCAATCCTCGCAGCCTCCCCCTCCCGGCGGCAGCGGGCGTCGAGGTCTGAGGGATCATTGAGACCTCCGCCCGCACTAATGCCGCGAGAGGGCGCGAGAGGTAGCCGCGCGTTCCTCTCAGGGCCGGGGAAAGTTCACTCCCCGGCCCGAACACAGGAGAGGCCGCCTCTGTTTACGAGGCGGCCAGCCGCCCGCCGGGTCGCGGGTTATGCTCGCGCGATATACCGTGACCCGGCACTCAGGCGGATGATGGCTCCCATGGGGTTTTAGTGGGTATACCGGCGCCGGTCGTATTGATTAATCGGCGTCGGGGAGCCCCACACACCGGCCGCGCTGATCCCTCGCGCGGCTGACGGTGCGGCAACGCATTTCCCCATGTAAAAAAAAAAAAAAAAAAAAAAAAAAAAAAAAAAGGGTTGGGTTGGGTTTTCCCCCAGGGGGTGCCGCCCTGGACTCCCCTCCGTCCAGGTAGCGGTACAAGGGGATGCGTCCCCGGGGCCCCGAGCGGCCACTGTCACATTCCTCCCTTCACTCCGTGACAGTGGTGTCCCACCTATCCATTCTCCAAATCCTTGTATTCCTTCCTCTTCCCTCCAAACCTCCTCCCCAAACACCCTTCCATTCCGACGCGACCGCCAGCGTTGAGCTCCGCTCCGCTGGCCGTCGAGGAGAGGGTGCGTGGTTCTGTCCCACGCACCCAGCACGACGTTGTGGTGGCGGCGGCACAGTGACGGGGCGAGAGTCTCGTCACTGTGCACTACGTCGAGCGTTTCCCCGTGTGGTGTCGTGGATCACGTCTCGCGGCCACACGGGACCGCGGGGCCTGCCTTAACCGGCCGGCCCAAGTGGATGAGCACCACAATAAAAAATCCCCTAACACCTAAGTTGCGGCGCAGGATGAGAGGTTTTGAGGTCGGGGGGGTAAACCCGGCCGCTACTGCGGACCACGCCTTTTTATTCATGATGACCTGTTTTTTACTCGTGGGAACAAAAATGGACTTGCTAGAAAAAAACCCCCCAAAAGATGTAGAGCCCGAGAAGGGCGGTGTTGACGCTCGTAGAAGGCCCGAGAAGGGCAACACCAACTTGAAAGGGCCCGCGAAGGGCGTAGAGAAGAGCTACACCTCGCGCTTCCTAGCGGCGATATCTGGGCCTAAGGAAGCGCCGAGCTCCAAACAAGCTGGCTCCGGTTCTAAACCGTTGCAGCCGCCTGCTACAGGTGACGTGTCCTCGTCCGACCTATCTGGGGACGAGGATGTTTTGCCCCCCCCTGCCCAGGCCCCACCAAAGGCCCCGGCTCAGCCGGAGGGGAAGGGCCATAGCCAGGCTGCCTCCCGAGTCACGAGGAGCAGATCGGCGGCCTCGTCCCGCATTCCATCCGCGGACGAGGCGGGGGGTTCCACCAATCCCCCCCCAACCAAAGAAGACAAGGTCAGGGAGGCCGCGCGCAACGAGGCGCTGCGGCGATACCTGGCCCTAGATGAGCTTGACGAGCTCATGGAGACCTCGTCAGGCTCGTCATCGGAAGATGAGGGAAGGACGGCCCCCACCAAAGCCCCGCCCAAGCCACCGGCAGCTTCAGCGCCGGACGCTAAACGGGGCAGAGGCCGTCCTTCCACCACAGGAGAATATGTGGGCCTAGCAGCCGCAAAGCAGGCGCTAGCGGAGGCCCAACGAGCGGAGCTTGCGCTCCAAGTCGAAAAGGAGATCGCGGAGAATGCCCAATCGATGGCGACCACAAGGGTGACCAGGCATAGAGTCGGAACTCCCCTTGTGGGCCAGGCACCTCCCGATGCTCGCGTGGAGCGCGCAAACCACGCGGAGGGCCTCCAGCGGCAGATTGCCGATTCTTTGGCGGTGGTTGCTGGGGTTGCAAAGGTCTCGAAGGGTCTAAAAGGGACCCTTCAGAAGGCCCTAAAAGATGCGGTGGCCTCCATCCAGGAGGCCTCGGAGGAGCTCCTCGCTCGCACTCACAGCGAGGAGGTCGCCCTGCTCCGTGCGGCGAACAGCCGCATGGAGACAGAGATAGCTGACCTCCGGAGCGAGCTGAGGAGCCTCCAGGCGGAGGTCACGCGGCCGCGCGCAGAAGCCGCGCCGCCAGCACCACCGCCAAACTTGGAGACGACGATGGCCGCGAATCTTGACAGATTGACTCGCCTAATGGAGAGTCGGTTCGCGGCCATGGAGGAGCGGTTGCGCCCGGTATTAATCTCGAGCCCCGCTCCTCGTGCTAGGCCCACCCCTCTGTCGAGCCCCTCGCTCATCTCTGGGCGACCGGCAGAGGAGTTCCCCCCGCTTCCCACCCAGCGGGACTCCCTGGAGACCGCGGCACCGTTATCGCCGCGAAGTGCCTGTCCGGCGCCCCCTCCTCCGGCCGCAACTACGGCTGAAGGCTGGACGACGGTCAGCCGCAAGAAGAGGGCCAAAAATAGAGCCCAACCGTCGTCCGGCACCCAACCGGTAACGACTGCCGCTGAGTCGCAGCCCACCCGCACTCGGCGGCGAGGAGGAAGAAGACGCGAGGGGAAAGGCAAGGGGGAAGTGGCGCAGGCTCCGGCCTCGCAGCCCCCCCCTCCCCCACCCCCTGCGTCAAAAAAGAAGACAGTCGCCAAAGAGAAGAGGCCTCCGCGCTTGCGTCCCCCAAAATCCGCCGCCGTCGTCCTGACGCTCCAGCCAGGCGCGGCGGACAGAGGGGTGACCTTTGCGAACCTCTTCTCTAAGGCCAAATCACAAATCCGGCTGGCTGACCTCGGGATAGAGGGCGGCCTTCGGCTCAGGAAAGCGCGCACTGGAGGGCGGATCCTGGTGCTCCCAAGCGCCAACGACGCCTCTAAAGCAGACGCCCTGGCCGACCAACTGAAGACCGTCCTCTACCCCGAGGACGTGCGCATCTCCAGGCCCGAGAAGACTGTGTGTCTTCGCGTCTCGGGCTTGGATGACCACGCACATGAAGAGGACGTGGTAGCCGCCATCGCGCGCACCACCGGATGCTCCCAAGGGAGTATAAAGGCGTCAAAAGTCCGTCCCGGCAAAGACGGGATGGGCCAGACGGTGGTGGCCTGCCCGGTGGCGGCCGCCAAGCAGCTCCTTGCTGCCAAATCGAAGCTCCTGGTGGGATGGGCCTCCGCAACCGTTGAGGCCCTGCCCCACAGGCCCCAAAGGTGCTACCGCTGCCACGAGGTTGGCCACGTGGCGGCGGTATGCCCTTCGGAAGTAGACCGCAGCGGCAACTGTTTCCGCTGCGGTAAAGATGGGCACCTGGTGACAGGCCCCTGCTCTGCGAAGCCGCACTGTCCACTGTGCGAGGCCGCGGGCAGGTCAGCTAGTCACCAGTTGGGCTCGAAGCCCTGCGGGGCCAAGAAGCCCACCAGGAGAAAGGTCCAGGCCAGCCGGATGGCGCCGGGCGAGACCGCGGCCGCGGCGGACACTCCAGCCGCCGCGGGGAGCGACTCAGGAGACGCCCGTGGTTAAATCACAGCCACGGGCGGGCGGCAGCGGGCGTCGAGGTCTGGGGGATCCTATAGACCTCCGCCCGCACTAATGCCGCGAGAGGGCGCGAGAGGCAGCCGCGCGTCCCTCTCAGGGCCGGGGAAATGTCATTCCCCGGCCCGCACACAGGAGAGGCCGCCTCTGTTTACGAGGCGGCCAGCCGCTGCCGGGGTTGCGGGTTAAGCTCGCGCATGTACCGTGACCCCGGCGCTAGGCGGAAGAAGGCTCCCATGAGGTTTTAGTGGGTATACCGGCGTCGGTCGTATTGATTAATCGGCGTCGGGGAGCCCCACACACCGGCCGCGCATGATCCCCCGCGCGGCTGACGGTGCGGCAACGCATTTCCTCATGTAAAAAAAAAAAAAAAAAAAAAAAAGGGTTGGGTTTCCCCCAGGGGGTGCCGCCCTGGACTCCCCTCCGTCCAGGTAGCGGTACAAGGGGATGCGTCCCCGGGGCCCCGAGCGGCCACTGTCACATTCCCCCCTTCACTCCGTGACAGTGGTGTCCCACCTATCCGCCTCCTCATCCTAAAAGGCCTTCCCTTCCTTCCAAACCTCCTCCCCAAACACCCATCCCTTCCGTTGCGACCGCCAGCGTCGAGATTTTCTCCGCTGGCCGTCAAGGATGGCGGTGGTGATGTCCACCCCACCACCGCCCGCCTGACCGGCGACCTACCCTCCCCTAGCTGTGTGCGCCCGCCGCTGCCGCTGCTTTGTGCGCGAGGCGGCGTGGAAAAGGGGAGGAAGGAGAGGGGGGAGGGGTGTTGGCGCAGGAGCAATCCTTCGCAGCCTCACCCTCCCCCCATCGCGAAGCCCCCCCCGCCGCTGACGCTGCTGTGTGCGCGAGGCGGCGGAGGGGGAGAAGGAGAGGGAGGGGTGATGGCGCAGGAGCAATCCTTGCAGCCTCCCCCTCCCCCACTATCGCGAGGCCCCCCCTGCCGCTGACGCTGCTGTGTGCGCGAGGCGGTGGGGGGGGCGGGGTGGAAGGAGAGGGGGGAGGGGTGTTGGCGCAGGAGCAATCCTTCGCAGCCTCCCCCTCCCCCCATCGCGAAGCCTCCCCCCGCCGCTGACGCTGCTGAGAGCGCGAGGCGGCGGAGGGGGAGAAAGGAGAGGGAGGGGTGATGGCGCAGCCTCCCCCTCCCCCCCCCATCGCGAAATCCCCCCCCGCTGCTGACGCTGCTGTGTGCGCGAGGCGGCGGGGGGGAGGAGGAAGGAGAGGGAGGGGTGATGGCGCAGGAGCAATCCTCGCAGCCTCCCCCTCCCGGCGGCAGCGGGCGTCGAGGTCTGAGGGATCATTTGAGACCTCCGCCCGCACTAATGCCGCGAGAGGGCGCGAGAGGTAGCCGCGCGTTCCTCTCAGGGCCGGGGAAAGTTCACTCCCCGGCCCGAACACAGGAGAGGCCGCCTCTGTTTACGAGGCGGCCAGCCGCCCGCCGGGTCGCGGGTTATGCTCGCGCGATATACCGTGACCCGGCACTCAGGCGGATGATGGTTCCCATGGGGTTTTAGTGGGTATACCGGCGCCGGTCGTATTGATTAATCGGCGTCGGGGAGCCCCACACACCGGCCGCGCTGATCCCTCGCGCGGCTGACGGTGCGGCAACGCATTTCCCCATGTAAAAAAAAAAAAAAAAAAAAAAAAAAAAAAAAAAAAAAAAAAAAAAAAAAAGGGTTGGGTTGGGTTCCGTCCAGGTAGCGGTACAAGGGGATGCGTCCCCGGGGCCCCGAGCGGCCACTGTCACATTCCCCCCTTCACTCCGTGACAGTGGTGTCCCACCTATCCGCCTCCTCATCCCAAAAGGCCTTCCCTTCCTTCCAAACCTCCTCCCCAAACACCCATCCCTTCCGTTGCGACCGCCAGCGTCGAGATTTTCTCCGCTGGCCGTCAAGGATGGCGGTGGTGATGTCCACCCCACCACCGCCCGCCTGACCGGCGACCTACCCTCCCCTAGCTGTGTGCGCCCGCCGCTGACGCTGCTTTGTGCGCGAGGCGGCGCGGAAAAGGGGAGGAAGGAGAGGGGGGAGGGGTGTTGGCGCAGGAGCAATCCTTCGCAGCCTCACCCTCCCCCCATCGCGAAGCCCCCCCCCGCCGCTGACGCTGCTGTGTGCGCGAGGCGGCGGAGGGGGAGAAAGGAGAGGGAGGGGTGATGGCGCAGGAGCAATCCTTGCAGCCTCCCCCTCCCCCACTATCGCGAGGCCCCCCCTGCCGCTGACGCTGCTGTGTGCGCGAGGCGGTGGGGGGGGCGGGGTGGAAGGAGAGGGGGGAGGGGTGTTGGCGCAGGAGCAATCCTTCGCAGCCTCCCCCTCCCCCCATCGCGAAGCCTCCCCCCGCCGCTGACGCTGCTGAGAGCGCGAGGCGGCGGAGGGGGAGAAAGGAGAGGGAGGGGTGATGGCGCAGCCTCCCCCTCCCCCCCCCCATCGCGAAAGCCCCCCCCGCTGCTGACGCTGCTGTGTGCGCGAGGCGGCGGGGGGGAGGAGGAAGGAGAGGGAGGGGTGATGGCGCAGGAGCAATCCTCGCAGCCTCCCCCTCCCGGCGGCAGCGGGCGTCGAGGTCTGAGGGATCATTTGAGACCTCCGCCCGCACTAATGCCGCGAGAGGGCGCGAGAGGTAGCCGCGCGTTCCTCTCAGGGCCGGGGAAAGTTCACTCCCCGGCCCGAACACAGGAGAGGCCGCCTCTGTTTACGAGGCGGCCAGCCGCCCGCCGGGTCGCGGGTTATGCTCGCGCGATATACCGTGACCCGGCACTCAGGCGGATGATGGCTCCCATGGGGTTTTAGTGGGTATACCGGCGCCGGTCGTATTGATTAATCGGCGTCGGGGAGCCCCACACACCGGCCGCGCTGATCCCTCGCGCGGCTGACGGTGCGGCAACGCATTTCCCCATGTAAAAAAAAAAAAAAAAAAAAAAAAAAAAAAAAAAAAAAAAAAAAAAAAAAAAAAAAAAAAAGGGTTGGGTTGGGTTGGGTTCCCCCAGGGGGTGCCGCCCTGGACTCCCCTCCGTCCAGGTAGCGGTACAAGGGGATGCGTCCCCGGGGCCCCGAGCGGCCACTGTCACATTCCCCCCTTCACTCCGTGACAGTGGTGTCCCACCTATCCGCCTCCTCATCCCAAAAGGCCTTCCCTTCCTTCCAAACCTCCTCCCCAAACACCCATCCCTTCCGTTGCGACCGCCAGCGTCGAGATTTTCTCCGCTGGCCGTCAAGGATGGCGGTGGTGATGTCCACCCCACCACCGCCCGCCTGACCGGCGACCTACCCTCCCCTAGCTGTGTGCGCCCGCCGCTGACGCTGCTTTGTGCGCGAGGCGGCGCGGAAAAGGGGAGGAAGGAGAGGGGGGAGGGGTGTTGGCGCAGGAGCAATCCTTCGCAGCCTCACCCTCCCCCCATCGCGAAGCCCCCCCCCGCCGCTGACGCTGCTGTGTGCGCGAGGCGGCGGAGGGGGAGAAAGGAGAGGGAGGGGTGATGGCGCAGGAGCAATCCTTGCAGCCTCCCCCTCCCCCACTATCGCGAGGCCCCCCCTGCCGCTGACGCTGCTGTGTGCGCGAGGCGGTGGGGGGGGCGGGGTGGAAGGAGAGGGGGGAGGGGTGTTGGCGCAGGAGCAATCCTTCGCAGCCTCCCCCTCCCCCCCATCGCGAAGCCTCCCCCCGCCGCTGACGCTGCCGAGAGCGCGAGGCGGCGGAGGGGGAGAAAGGAGAGGGAGGGGTGATGGCGCAGCCTCCCCCTCCCCCCCCCATCGCGAAAGCCCCCCCCGCTGCTGACGCTGCTGTGTGCGCGAGGCGGCGGGGGGGAGGAGGAAGGAGAGGGAGGGGTGATGGCGCAGGAGCAATCCTCGCAGCCTCCCCCTCCCGGCGGCAGCGGGCGTCGAGGTCTGAGGGATCATTTGAGACCTCCGCCCGCACTAATGCCGCGAGAGGGCGCGAGAGGTAGCCGCGCGTTCCTCTCAGGGCCGGGGAAAGTTCACTCCCCGGCCCGAACACAGGAGAGGCCGCCTCTGCTTACGAGGCGGCCAGCCGCTGCCGGGGTTGCGGGTTAAGCTCGCGCGTGTACCGTGACCCCGGCGCTAGGCGGAAGAAGGCTCCCATGGGGTTTTAGTGGGTATACCGGCGCCGGTCGTATTGATTAATCGGCGTCGGGGAGCCCCACACACCGGCCGCGCTGATCCCTCGCGCGGCTGACGGTGCGGCAACGCATTTCCCCATGTAAAAAAAAAAAAAAAAAAAAAAAAAAAAAAAAAAAAAAAAAAAAAAAAAAAAAAAAAAAAAGGGTTGGGTTGGGTTGCCCTCCCCCAGGGGGTGCCGCCCTGGACTCCCCTCCGTCCAGGTAGCGGTACAAGGGGATGCGTCCCCGGGGCCCCGAGCGGCCACTGTCACATTCCCCCCTTCACTCCGTGACAGTGGTGTCCCACCTATCCGCCTCCTCATCCTAAAAGGCCTTCCCTTCCTTCCAAACCTCCTCCCCAAACACCCATCCCTTCCGTTGCGACCGCCAGCGTCGAGATTTTCTCCGCTGGCCGTCAAGGATGGCGGTGGTGATGTCCACCCCACCACCGCCCGCCTGACCGGCGACCTACCCTCCCCTAGCTGTGTGCGCCCGCCGCTGACGCTGCTTTGTGCGCGAGGCGGCGTGGAAAAGGGGAGGAAGGAGAGGGGGGAGGGGTGTTGGCGCAGGAGCAATCCTTCGCAGCCTCACCCTCCCCCCATCGCGAAGCCCCCCCCCGCCGCTGACGCTGCTGTGTGCGCGAGGCGGCGGAGGGGGAGAAAGGAGAGGGAGGGGTGATGGCGCAGGAGCAATCCTTGCAGCCTCCCCCTCCCCCACTATCGCGAGGCCCCCCCTGCCGCTGACGCTGCTGTGTGCGCGAGGCGGTGGGGGGGGCGGGGTGGAAGGAGAGGGGGGAGGGGTGTTGGCGCAGGAGCAATCCTTCGCAGCCTCCCCCTCCCCCCATCGCGAAGCCTCCCCCCGCCGCTGACGCTGCCGAGAGCGCGAGGCGGCGGAGGGGGAGAAAGGTGAGGGAGGGGTGATGGCGCAGCCTCCCCCTCCCCCCCCCATCGCGAAAGCCCCCCCCGCTGCTGACGCTGCTGTGTGCGCGAGGCGGCGGGGGGGAGGAGGAAGGAGAGGGAGGGGTGATGGCGCAGGAGCAATCCTTGCAGCCTCCCCCTCCCGGCGGCAGCGGGCGTCGAGGTCTGAGGGATCGTTCTGAGACCTCCGCCCGCACTAATGCCGCGAGAGGGCGCGAGAGGTAGCCGCGCGTTCCTCTCAGGGCCGGGGAAAGTTCACTCCCCGGCCCGAACACAGGAGAGGCCGCCTCTGCTTACGAGGCGGCCAGCCGCTGCCGGGGTTGCGGGTTAAGCTCGCGCGTGTACCGTGACCCCGGCGCTAGGCGGAAGAAGGCTCCCATGGGGTTTTAGTGGGTATACCGGCGCCGGTCGTATTGATTAATCGGCGTCGGGGAGCCCCACACACCGGCCGCGCTGATCCCTCGCGCGGCTGACGGTGCGGCAACGCATTTCCCCATGTAAAAAAAAAAAAAAAAAAAAAAAAAAGGGTTGGGTTGCCCCCAGGGGGTGCCGCCCTGGACTCCCCTCCGTCCAGGTAGCGGTACAAGGGGATGCGTCCCCGGGGCCCCGAGCGGCCACTGTCACATTCCCCCCCTCACTCCGTGACAGTGGTGTCCCACCTATCCGCCTCCTCATCCTAAAAGGCCTTCCCTTCCTTCCAAACCTCCTCCCCAAACACCCATCCCTTCCGTTGCGACCGCCAGCGTCGAGATTTTCTCCGCTGGCCGTCAAGGTTGACGGTGGTGATGTCCACCCCACCACCGCCCGCCTGACCGGCGACCTAACCTCCCCTAGCTGTGTGCGCCCGCCGCTGCCGCTGCTTTGTGCGCGAGGCGGCGTGGAAAAGGGGAGGAAGGAGAGGGGGGAGGGGTGTTGGCGCAGGAGCAATCCTTCGCAGCCTCACCCTCCCCCCATCGCGAAGCCCCCCCCGCCGCTGACGCTGCTGTGTGCGCGAGGCGGTGGGGGGGGCGGGGTGGAAGGAGAGGGGGGAGGGGTGTTGGCGCAGGAGCAATCCTTCGCAGCCTCCCCCTCCCCCCATCGCGAAGCCTCCCCCCGCCGCTGACGCTGCTGAGAGCGCGAGGCGGCGGAGGGGGAGAAAGGAGAGGGAGGGGTGATGGCGCAGCCTCCCCCTCCCCCCCCCCATCGCGAAAGCCCCCCCCGCTGCTGACGCTGCTGTGTGCGCGAGGCGGCGGGGGGGAGGAGGAAGGAGAGGGAGGGGTGATGGCGCAGGAGCAATCCTCGCAGCCTCCCCCTCCCGGCGGCAGCGGGCGTCGAGGTCTGAGGGATCATTTGAGACCTCCGCCCGCACTAATGCCGCGAGAGGGCGCGAGAGGTAGCCGCGCGTTCCTCTCAGGGCCGGGGAAAGTTCACTCCCCGGCCCGAACACAGGAGAGGCCGCCTCTGTTTACGAGGCGGCCAGCCGCCCGCCGGGTCGCGGGTTATGCTCGCGCGATATACCGTGACCCGGCACTCAGGCGGATGATGGCTCCCATGGGGTTTTAGTGGGTATACCGGCGCCGGTCGTATTGATTAATCGGCGTCGGGGAGCCCCACACACCGGCCGCGCTGATCCCTCGCGCGGCTGACGGTGCGGCAACGCATTTCCCCATGTAAAAAAAAAAAAAAAAAAAAAAAAAGGGTTGGGTTGGGTTGGGTTTCCCCCAGGGGGTGCCGCCCTGGACTCCCCTCCGTCCAGGTAGCGGTACAAGGGGATGCGTCCCCGGGGCCCCGAGCGGCCACTGTCACATTCCCCCCTTCACTCCGTGACAGTGGTGTCCCACCTATCCGCCTCCTCATCCCAAAAGGCCTTCCCTTCCTTCCAAACCTCCTCCCCAAACACCCATCCCTTCCGTTGCGACCGCCAGCGTCGAGATTTTCTCCGCTGGCCGTCAAGGATGGCGGTGGTGATGTCCACCCCACCACCGCCCGCCTGACCGGCGACCTACCCTCCCCTAGCTGTGTGCGCCCGCCGCTGACGCTGCTTTGTGCGCGAGGCGGCGCGGAAAAGGGGAGGAAGGAGAGGGGGGAGGGGTGTTGGCGCAGGAGCAATCCTTCGCAGCCTCACCCTCCCCCCATCGCGAAGCCCCCCCCCGCCGCTGACGCTGCTGTGTGCGCGAGGCGGCGGAGGGGGAGAAAGGAGAGGGAGGGGTGATGGCGCAGGAGCAATCCTTGCAGCCTCCCCCTCCCCCACTATCGCGAGGCCCCCCCTGCCGCTGACGCTGCTGTGTGCGCGAGGCGGTGGGGGGGGCGGGGTGGAAGGAGAGGGGGGAGGGGTGTTGGCGCAGGAGCAATCCTTCGCAGCCTCCCCCTCCCCCCCATCGCGAAGCCTCCCCCCGCCGCTGACGCTGCCGAGAGCGCGAGGCGGCGGAGGGGGAGAAAGGAGAGGGAGGGGTGATGGCGCAGCCTCCCCCTCCCCCCCCCATCGCGAAAGCCCCCCCCGCTGCTGACGCTGCTGTGTGCGCGAGGCGGCGGGGGGGAGGAGGAAGGAGAGGGAGGGGTGATGGCGCAGGAGCAATCCTCGCAGCCTCCCCCTCCCGGCGGCAGCGGGCGTCGAGGTCTGAGGGATCATTTGAGACCTCCGCCCGCACTAATGCCGCGAGAGGGCGCGAGAGGTAGCCGCGCGTTCCTCTCAGGGCCGGGGAAAGTTCACTCCCCGGCCCGAACACAGGAGAGGCCGCCTCTGCTTACGAGGCGGCCAGCCGCTGCCGGGGTTGCGGGTTAAGCTCGCGCGTGTACCGTGACCCCGGCGCTAGGCGGAAGAAGGCTCCCATGGGGTTTTAGTGGGTATACCGGCGCCGGTCGTATTGATTAATCGGCGTCGGGGAGCCCCACACACCGGCCGCGCTGATCCCTCGCGCGGCTGACGGTGCGGCAACGCATTTCCCCATGTAAAAAAAAAAAAAAAAAAAAAAAAAAAAAAGGGTTGGGTTGGGTTGGGTTGGGTTGGGTTGGGTTGGGTTTCCCCCAGGGGGTGCCGCCCTGGACTCCCCCCCCCCCGTCCAGGTAGCGGTACAAGGGGATGCGTCCCCGGGGCCCCGAGCGGCCACTGTCACATTCCCCCTTTCACTCCGTGACAGTGGTGTCCCACCTTTCCGCCTCCAAATCCTTGTATTCCCTCCCTCCTTCCCAAACCTCCTCCCCAAACACCTCTCCCTTCCGACGCGACCGCCAGCGTTGAGCTCCGCTCCGCTGGCCGTCGAGGAGAGGGTGCGTGGTTCTGTCCCACGCACCCAGCACGACGTTGTGGTGGCGGCGGCACAGTGGCGGGGCGAGAGTCTCGTCACTGTGCACTACGTCGAGCGTTATCCCGTGCGGTGTCGTGGATCACGTCTCGCGGCCGCACGGGACCGCGGGGCTTGCCTTTACCGGCTGGCCCAAGAGGATGAGCACCTCAATAAAAAATCCCCCAATACTTAAGCTGCGGCGCAGGGCGAGCTGTTTTGAGGCCGGGGGGGCAAACCCGGTCGATACTGCGTACCACACCCAGTTTTTTACCTTTAAAATGTTTTTGACTCGTGGGAACAAAATGGATATTACTAAAACTAAACCCCAAAAATCAGACGAAGTGCCTGCGAAGGGCGGAGTCGATGTTGGAGGAGAGCCCGTGAAGGGCATACACAACCCGAAAGGGCCCGTGAAGGGCGGAGGAGAGAAGACACTCCAGGCGCGCTTTTTGTCGGCGATATCTGTGCCGACGAAAGCGCCGAGTTCTTCCAGCCAAGCCAGCTCCTGCACCGTGCGGTTGCAGCGGCTTGAAGATGACGCGTCCCTGCCCGGTCCATCAGGGAAAGGGAAAGCCCCCCCTGTTCAGGCCCCACCAAAGGCCCCGGCTCCTAAAGAGCCGGCGGGGAAGGGCAAGAGCCAGGCTGTCTCCCGCAACACGCGGTTGAGGCAGTACCTGGCTCCCGACGACCTCTCACCTATGACGTCGTCAGACGAAGAGGGGATACTACCCCCTCCTGCTAAGCCCCCCCCTGTGCAGGCCCCACCAAAGGCCCCGGCCCCCAAAGGACCGGCGGGGAAGAGGAGCAAATCGGCAGCCCGAAGAGACAGGATGCGGCTGAGACTGCCGGATATGGTGTTCGACGATTCGTCACCACTCGCGTCGAGCACCGATGAAGATGACGAGAGACCGCCTTCAGAACCCCCTGCTAAGGCCCCGGCAGCCCCAGCGCCGGACGCCCAGCGGGGCAGAGGCCGTCCTCCCACAACCGGGCAGTACGTGGGCCTAGCTGCTGCCAAGCAGGCGCTTGTGCAGGCCCAGCGCGCTGAGCTAGAGCTCGCCGCAGAAAAAGAGTTAGTGGAGCAGGCCTCATCAATGGCTTCTGCGAGGGCGACGCGGTCAAAAACTGTGCCCGCCCTCGCGAGCCAGGCCGCTCCGGAGGCCCGTGCAGCTCACGCGCAGGGCCTGCAGAAGCAAATCACCGACTCCTTAGCGGTGGTGGCCGGGGTGGCCAAGGTCTCTAAGGGCCTGAAGGGGACTCTCCAAAAGGCCCTTAAAGACGCTGTGGCGGCCATCCATGAGGCCTCGGAGGAGCTCCTGACTCGCACCTCCAGCGAGGAGGTCGCCCTGCTCCGTGCGGCAAACAGCCGCATGGAGTCAGAGATCGCTGACCTCCGTAACGAGCTCAGGAGCCTCCAGGCGGAGATTGTGCGGCCGCGCGCCGTAGCCGCGCCGCCAACCCCGCCGAATGTGGAGTCGGTGATGGCCGCGAATCTCGACCGAATGACTCTCCTCATGGAGAGTCGGTTCGCGGCCATGGAAGAGCGGTTGCGCTCGGTCACAACTCCGAGCCCCGCTCCAATAGTTAGGCCCATCTCCCAGCCAAGCTCGCCCAGTGTGCTGAGGCTCTCGGCTGTGGAGTACCCCCCGCTGCCCTCGCAATGGGCTAGTTTGGAGACGGCGGTGGTGATGTCCACCCCACCACCGCCCGCCTGTCCGGCGCCCCACCCTCCCCCGGCTCCGACCGGAGAGGGTTGGACGACAGTGAATAGGAGGAGGCCCCGAAAGGGCCAGACACAGTCGACCAGCACTGCTCCGGTCGCGCCCCTCACCGCTGACGCTGCTGAGAGCGCGAGGCGGCGAAGGAAACGAGGAGGACGAAATGGAGGGAGGGGTAAGAAGGCGCAGGAACAACCCTCGCAGCCTCCCCCTCCCCCCCAAACATCCAAAAAGAAGGACAAGCCTAAGCCTGTCGAGAGGAGGGCTCCGCGTCTGCGTCCCCCGAAATCCGCCGCCGTCATCCTGACTCTACAGCCAGGCGCGGCGGAACGAGGGGTGACCTACGCCGACCTCTTCTCGAAGGCGAAGGCGCGAATAAAGTTGGCCGACCTCGGGATAGAAGGCGGCCTCCGGCTCAAGAGGGCGCGCACGGGGGCGCGGATGCTGCTGCTCCCCGGCGCTGACAGCGCTCCCCTAGCTGACGCCCTCGCCGAGCGAATGAGGCTCGAACTATATCCCGAGGACGTGCGCATCTCCAGGCCCGAGAAGACTGTGTGTCTTCGCGTCTCGGGCCTGGACGACCACGCGCACGAAGAAGACGTGGCCGCTGCCATCGCGCGGACCACCGGATGCTCAATTTCGGGCATCAAAGCGTCGAAAGTACGTCCCGGCCCAGACGGGATGGGTCAGACGGTGGTGGCCTGCCCGGTGGCGGCCGCCAAGAAGCTGCTTGCAGCTGGGACGAAGCTCCTGGTGGGCTGGGCCTCCGCTCTCGTGACGGCCCTGCCCCATAGGACCCAGAGGTGCTACCGCTGCCACGATGCTGGCCACGTGGCGGCGAAGTGCACCTCGGAGGTGGACCGCAGCGGACACTGCTACCGCTGCGGACAAGCCGGTCATCTGGTGACCGGCCCTTGCACTGCGAAGCCGCACTGCTCTCTGTGCGAAGCCGCGGGCAAGCCGGCCGGTCATCAGGTGGGCTCCGGGTCCTGCGGGGCCAGGCCCACCAGGAGGAATCGCCAGGCGGCCAAAAAGGCGCCGGATGGAACCGCGGCCGCGACGGCTTCTCCAACCGTCGCGGAGAGCGGAACAGGAGACGCCCGTGGCTAAATGACAGCCACGGGCGGGCGGCAGCGGGCGTCGAGGTCTGGGGGATCCATTAGATCTCCGCCCGCACTAATGCCGCGAGAGGGCGCGAGAGGCAGCCGCGCGTTCCTCTCAGGGCCGGGGAAACGTCATTCCCCGGCCCAAACACAGGAGAGGCCGCCTCTGTTTACGAGGCGGCCCCCCGCCCGCCGGGTCGCGGGTTATGCTCGCGCGATATACCGTGACCCGGCACTCAGGCGGATGATGGCTCCCATGAGGTTTTAGTGGGTATACCGGCAGCCAAACGTATTGATTCGGCGTCGGGGAGCCCCACACACCGGCCGCGCATGATCCCCCGCGCGGCTGACGGTGCGGCAACGCATTTCCTCATGTAAAAAAAAAAAAAAAAAAAAAAGGGTTGGGTTGGGTTGAGGTGCCTTCAACTCCTTTGCACGTGTTACGGAAATAATTTTGTGTTTTAAAGTGTTTTTCTGTTTTCCTACATTTGTGTTGTCCTTTTTGTGTCGGTGGTGGTTTATATTACTTTAATTATAGTTGGTAAGACCTAATATATACTATGGCGTCCTCTGTGGGCGAAGATGTTCCACCTGACAGGGGGAGGAATTCCTTAGATTCACAAATGGAGGAATTGAATAAAATGTGCCAATCTCCGATTAAGACTCCTCATAAACGGTCTATTGATGCATCATCAGATATTCCCGAAAAAAGAAATACTCCTGCATCCACCTCTATTCAACATACATTTACTCGCCCGGGATATGAGGATAGCAGTGACCTTAAATACTCGGAAACTGATCTTGGTCCATTTGTCGTCCATGTTACGCGACCTGATAATTATACATCATCTTTGTCTAACAGTATGAAGGTATTTAAGTTGGCTCAATTAATTTATAATGGTCAGGTTTCTGGTGTAGAGGAAATGAAAAACATTGGCAGAGACAAAATTGCAGTAGTATTTAAAACATATAATGATGCAAACTCTTTCCTTTCAAATCCACTTCTCTCAAGTAACAACCTTTCTGCTAATATTCCTCGGTTTCAGCTAACAAGAATGGGTGTTGTCCATCAAATCCCCCTAGACTGGTCTTTGGAACAATTGGTTTCATGGACTGAATGTAGGCCTATTTCCTCAACAATTATTAAAGCACGTAGATTAAATAGGAAAAAGAGATCTGATGGTAAAACTTTTTGGGAACCTACGGGAACTGTAGTTTTCACTTTTCTTGGCCAGATCTTACCATCACATGTCTATTGTTGTAATGTCTCGACTCCAGTTAAACTCTATACTCTGCCTACCATCCAGTGCCATAAATGCTGTCGTTTTGGTCATATAAGAGACCAGTGTAGATCATCACCTCGCTGTTCCAGGTGTGCTGGCCCTCATGATGGTATGACATGTAATATTCCAGATGAAAAATTATCTTGTCTGCTTTGCTCAGGTTCCCATTTAGCCACAAACTCTACTTGTCCAGAACACAGTCGCCAGCGTCTAATTAAAATCACTATGTCTGAAGAAAGTATAAGTTATATAGAAGCATCCAATAGATTCCCCCGTGTTCGAACGTCATATGCTGACATCACTAGCAAGTCATTGCCACAAAAACCAGTGTATATGAATCGCCCCCACCCAAACTCTCCCTCTAACCAACCTTTCTCTCAACCACCTCATTTTCCTTCTCAGTCATCTCTCTCTCAATCATCACCATCTACTTCTACTTCTTATAAGAAAACAGTGTTTACCGAAAGACGGCCTAGACCAGAACTAGGCAAAACATATGACCACCAAGCTCATGCTTATATTACCTCTTCACCCTCTCCCTCCCTCCCAAATGGCTGTGCCCTTGGCCAAAACTCTTTCGATTCTCTTTCTCCAAACGATAATCTTGCTGAGCTGTTGACTATGACGATGACTAACATTCTCTCCAAATTTGGAGAGATAATACCGAACAATGTCTTAGTAATGATGCAATCTATTATCTCTTCTCTTTTAAAAAGTTTTATAGAAAATGGCAACTTGTCTACAGTGGAACACTCGTAGTGTAAATAATAAAAAGCATGAAGTAACTCATTTGATCAACCGTTTTCACCCTGTCCTCTTTGCTATCTCGGAGACTTGGCTGAGGCCGGGTGCCCTATTTAGGGTGCCTGGGTACTCATGTCTGCGGGATGACAGAGAGGATGGACGAGCCGGCTGCGCGTTCCTTGTAAATAGATCATTCACATTCTCCCGTCTCTCTCTCCCTTCTCATTCTCGTGAAATTAACATTGTTGCAATTCAATTACTAGGTAAAACTTTCATATCTGTTTATATTCCCCACCCCACCCAAAATTTGATCCAAGAACTTTTATGTATATTAGGTACTCTCCCAACCCCTTTAATAATTTTTGGCGACTTTAACATCCGCCACACTCTGTGGGGTTCTCCTTCATGTGATTCTGTGTCCTCCTATTTTCTTGATCTCTTGGATCGCCTTAACTTGTGTATTTTGAATGATGGCTCTCCCACGCGTAGAACTTCTCCAACCCAAAACTCAAGTGCCCCTGATCTTACCTTGGCTTCCCCATCCCTAGCATTCTCATTATCATGGTCTGTCCTTCCCCATTCTTATGGCAGCGACCACCTTGCCCCCAGGGGGTGCCGCCCTGGACTCCCCTCCGTCCAGGTAGCGGTACAAGGGGATGCGTCCCCGGGGCCCCGAGCGGCCACTGTCACATTCCCCCCTTCACTCCGTGACAGTGGTGTCCCACCTATCCGCCTCCTCATCCTAAAAGGCCTTCCCTTCCTTCCAAACCTCCTCCCCAAACACCCATCCCTTCCGTTGCGACCGCCAGCGTCGAGATTTTCTCCGCTGGCCGTCAAGGATGGCGGTGGTGATGTCCACCCCACCACCGCCCGCCTGACCGGCGACCTACCCTCCCCTAGCTGTGTGCGCCCGCCGCTGCCGCTGCTTTGTGCGCGAGGCGGCGTGGAAAAGGGGAGGAAGGAGAGGGGGGAGGGGTGTTGGCGCAGGAGCAATCCTTCGCAGCCTCACCCTCCCCCCATCGCGAAGCCCCCCCCCGCCGCTGACGCTGCTGTGTGCGCGAGGCGGCGGAGGGGGAGAAAGGAGAGGGAGGGGTGATGGCGCAGGAGCAATCCTTGCAGCCTCCCCCTCCCCCACTATCGCGAGGCCCCCCCTGCCGCTGACGCTGCTGTGTGCGCGAGGCGGTGGGGGGGGCGGGGTGGAAGGAGAGGGGGGAGGGGTGTTGGCGCAGGAGCAATCCTTCGCAGCCTCCCCCTCCCCCCATCGCGAAGCCTCCCCCCGCCGCTGACGCTGCTGAGAGCGCGAGGCGGCGGAGGGGGAGAAAGGAGAGGGAGGGGTGATGGCGCAGCCTCCCCCTCCCCCCCCCCATCGCGAAAGCCCCCCCCGCTGCTGACGCTGCTGTGTGCGCGAGGCGGCGGGGGGGAGGAGGAAGGAGAGGGAGGGGTGATGGCGCAGGAGCAATCCTCGCAGCCTCCCCCTCCCGGCGGCAGCGGGCGTCGAGGTCTGAGGGATCATTTGAGACCTCCGCCCGCACTAATGCCGCGAGAGGGCGCGAGAGGTAGCCGCGCGTTCCTCTCAGGGCCGGGGAAAGTTCACTCCCCGGCCCGAACACAGGAGAGGCCGCCTCTGTTTACGAGGCGGCCAGCCGCCCGCCGGGTCGCGGGTTATGCTCGCGCGATATACCGTGACCCGGCACTCAGGCGGATGATGGCTCCCATGGGGTTTTAGTGGGTATACCGGCGCCGGTCGTATTGATTAATCGGCGTCGGGGAGCCCCACACACCGGCCGCGCTGATCCCTCGCGCGGCTGACGGTGCGGCAACGCATTTCCCCATGTAAAAAAAAAAAAAAAAAAAAAAGGGTTGGGTTGGGTTCCCCCAGGGGGTGGTGTGCCCCAGATGGCCCCGAGGTTGTTGAGGACCGCCGCTGCCCTGGCCAGACTTCTTCCAAATGTGGGAGGGCCAGGTGCGGCCTGTAGGAGGCTATACATGGGCATTCTGCGGAGCATGGCACTGTACGGTGCCCCCGTGTGGAGTCAGGCCCTTCACCGCAAGAATAGGACGCTGCTGAGGCGTTGTCAGCGCGTCCTTGCGGTGAGGGCCATTCGGGGATACCGTACGGTGTCCTGGACGGCAGCGACTCTCCTGGCGGGCGATCCGCCTTGGGAGCTCCAAGCGGAGACGCTCGCCAGTGTCTATCGTTACCGGCAGAATGCCCGGGAAAGAGGCCTAAGGCCGTGCCTGGCTGAAATTAAAAAGGTCAGGGCCGACGCGACCGCGACCCTGACCTTGAAATGGGATGAGGACCTGAGGTCCCCTGTGGCTGGAATAGCGACGGTGGAGGCAATCCGCCCCCACCTGTCGCGATGGGTCTCCCGAAATAGGGGGACCCTTACGTATAGGATGGTGCAGATACTTACCGGGCATGGCTGCTTCGGTAAGTATCTGCATCATATTGCGAGGCGGGAACCTTCACCGGAGTGCAAACACTGCGGCGCACCTTTGGACACAGCGGTCCATACGCTGGTGGAGTGCGCCGCCTGGGGACCTCAGCGTCACATCATGGAGAACTTGGTTGGGAGTATATCCTCACTCCAAGACATGATAACTGCCATGTTACGGAGTGAGGACAACTGGGCTGCAGTGGCCTCCTTCTGTGAAGCGGTCATGCTCCAGAAGGAGGTCGCCGAAAGGGAGAGGGAGGTAGACGAGATGGCGGACACTATCCGTCGGCGGCGCACAGGCCGCCGCTTGCGTCGTTACGCTAATCTCCTCCCCCCCTAGGTTTCCATCGTAGGGGCCCGTGAGTCCGGGGGCACTCACGGGACTTCCCCCCCTACTGATGAAGAGGATGGTCCACCCCGAGGGCCATCCTGTGGTCTAAGCCATGCGTTGGGGCGTCACAGTTGTGTACCTATGGTCTGTATCCTGTGACGCCCCGTAAAAGCGCGAGGGAACAGGGGCGCAGGTTAGGTTTAGTGGGTAGTCTGGTTGTCGGAATCTCGCGACTACTACGCTCTCGTAGTCATGCGTGGAGATTCCGGACGCCAGGAGTCTCACACACCCCTCGGTCAACCCCCCCCCGGGCCCGAGGCAGTGTCACAAGAAAAGACATTCCCCCTGCGTTATCAAAAAAAAAAAAAAAGGGGGTGGTGTGCCGGATTTTTCCAGTGCCCTAAGTTGATACGCAGGATTGGTTTATGTTGGGTTATGTTGGTTTAGGTTGGAAGTTGTTACGACCTCTTCTGACCTAATCTTGGGTGTTTTATTTGTTCCTTACGACGACTCGGCTTGTTTTAAGGAATTTCTGGACTTCTATACAACTTTTTGACCTGGCTTTGCTTATCGGACTTTGTTGATTCCGGATTTCTTGACCTTGGCTTGTTTTCCTGGACTGGATCTTGCCATATCGTTGACCCGGCTTTCTTCTTGGACTTTGGGGGTGCCCCCCCCCCTAAGGGGGGCCCTGTAAAATGGCGGACTCGGACACCAGCGCAATGACGGGGGCGATCTCCAATGTGATCGCCGGGAAGATCAACGCGCGCAAGAGGACTAGCATCCACTCGCGCGCGGAGTCTGACCTCGACTCGGATAACGAGTCGACCCGGAAGGTTGCTGGCGAGGGGGAGACAGAGGTGGAGACGGAAGCGTCAGCCAAAAGGCTGGTGGCTGCGGCCCGGAGGGTCTATAAGGGCCGCTCCGGACCGAAGACTGGTGGGAGAACTTTGGTGCTGCGGCACGCACGGAAGGTGGTACCTGGGGGGACTTCCGAAGAGCTCCTGGCTCGCTCGGTGGCTCTTTGTCGGGAGGTCGATCGGCAATTGGAGCAGAACGCGGAGGTGGCTAAGGCTTCGTCCTCCTCCAAAGGGGAGTCATACAGGAGGAAGTCCGATGACTCCGAAGTCGTGGAGCTAGAAGAGGAGGTAGACCCCAGGGAGATGGACCTCGGCCGCATGGGCGCCGAGCAGCTACTCTCCCTGGCCATGGAGCATGTGTCCTCCATTTATAAGGTGGCGCAGACGTCCGGGAACCTCAAAGGGGGGTACATCCGGCGTCTGAAACTGGCGGCAGGCACCCTCGCAGACGTGGTAGAAAACCTGTCTGCGAGGTCTTTGGACGCAGAAAATAGGAGGTTGACTGCTGACAACCAACGGCTTAAGAGGGAGATTGAGTCCCTGCGGTCGGAGCTAAAAGCCCACCGCAGGGAGTTTAGCGAAATGAGGACAGCGGCAAAGGCCACTGCCCCCTCTCAGGACGTACCCCCCCCCCAAATGGATTTTGAAGCCCTACAGAGGGCAATTATCACCTCTGTAGGGAACTTGGTTGATGCTCGCCTGGCGGTGTTCGAGGATCGTCTGCCGCCGGCGAAGGTTATCCGCCCGCCGTTGGCGGGCGATAAGAAGAAGAAGGGAGGGGGCAACCCCCCCCCGAGGGTTGTTCGCGGCCACATCACCTCAGACACGGAGGCGATGACAGTCGATGCTGAGACGGATAGGGAGGTGGCCCCCCCACCCCCCAAAGCTGGGCCATCACGCGCGCCGCCGGTGCAGGCGGCGGTTGCGGGCCCGTCGAGGATTGGGACGAAGGAGTTTCCTGCACTCAGGGCTCCGAGGTCCCAAATCCATGGATTTGCCCCCGCGGGAGAGTCAGCCCCTCCCACGGATAACGAATGGACCGTGGTGCAAGTGGGGAAGAAGGGGAAAGGGAAAGGCAAGGGGAAGGGAGCGGGCAGGGGACCGAACCCTTCGGCCCCCCTCCAGTCCACCCAACCCCAATCGCAGCCTCGTCCCTCCCGTCGGGAGGAACGCAGGGAGGAGAAGAAGGATTCTCGGAGGGAGGCACGTCGTGGCCCCCCGGGGAGAGTAAACCCGGAGCGACTCACGGAGGAGAGTGCCCCGGCAGTGTACGTCAGGCTGTTGCCGGAGGCGGCGGAAAAAGGCATGACGTACCGGGACGTTTTCGCCAAAGCGAGGGGCTCAGTCGACGTGGTTGCCCTTGGGCTGAAGAGGGGTCTTACGGTCCTCCGGGCCGCCAACGACGCTAGGGTGTTGCAGCTTCCGCCCGGGCCCGACAACGCGCAGTTGGCGGACCAGGTGGCCGGACTTCTACGGGGAGCACTTGACGGAGTGGCGGAAGTTTACAGACCCGTAAAGCGGGGGGAAATACGCCTGACGGGTCTGGACGACTCCGTCACGTCGGGCATGGTCGAGGAGGAGGTGGCGAAGGTAGGCAACTGTCCCCGCTCCCAGGTCAGGGCAGCGGGGATAGGGATTGGAAATGGGGGTCTTGGGGCAGTCTGGGTTCAGTGCCCCATCCCGGTGGCGAAGAGCCTGGCTGAGGCCGGTCATCTCTTGATCGGCTTCACCTCGGCCGCAGTGGAGGCTTTCGAAAACCGCCCACTGCGGTGCTTTAGGTGCCTAGCCATCGGGCATATGACGTCCAGGTGTCCAGATGGCCGGGGGGATAAATCGGACATTTGTTACCGCTGTGGGAAGAGCGGCCACAAAATGTACGAGTGTGACGCGAGGAAGGCGCACTGTGTGGTGTGCGCCGAATCAGGGCGTAGGGCAGACCACACGACGCTGTCCAGGCGCTGCCGGCCTGCCAGTGTCGCGGCAAAGTTTGTCCCCCCGGCCAACAGGCTCGGAGGAAGGGAGGTCAGAGCAGAGGGGGAATCTCGTATGTCTGACTAATGTCTAGTCAGCATACGAGATTCCTTCAGGGGAATTTAAACCACTCCGCCGGGGCTCAGGATCTATTCCTGCAGTCGATGGCGGAGTGGGGGATTGGTCCAGCTGTGGTATCGGAACCGTACTACATCCCCTCCCAGGATAACTGGGTTGGGGACCTCGACGGCCTGGTGACGGTAGTTTCTAGAGTAGGTAGCAGCCCCCCTCTCAGGTCCATCGAGAGGGGACGGGGTTACGCGGTGGCAGGCTGGGGAGAGTACACGATCATCGGCGTGTACTTCTCCCCTAACCGATCCCTGGCGGAGTTCGAGACGTTCTTGGATTCCGTCAGGGCCGCCGCGGCGCGACAGTCACCGGGGGCGACGTTCGTCCTCGGTGACTTCAACGCAAAATCCCGTACCTGGGGGAATACCGTCACCGATGCGCGGGGTACACTCGTGGAAACGTGGGCGTTACAAAGTGGTTTGTCACTCCTCAATCGAGGATCGGTCCACACCTGCGTGCGAGCGCGGGGTGGATCCATTGTGGATTTATCGTTTGCCTCCCACGCGATCGCACGCAGGGTGGTCAACTGGATGGTTGAAGAGGAGGTGGAGACGCTCTCGGACCACCTGTACATCAGGTTTGAGGTCTCCCCTCCTCCCAGTATGGTGACAAACCCCCCACGGGGCCACGGGCAGTTCCCGCGCTGGGCCGTCAGCCGGCTCAATCCAGAGCTGGCTGAGGAGACGGCGGTCGTCGAGGGTTGGACCAATCCGGAGGGCGGTGGAACTCCGGAGGAACTGGCGGAGCGCATGCGCAGAACCCTGAAAAGGGTCTGCGATGCCTCCATGCCTCGGTCGCGTCGGCGCTGGCAGCGTCCGGGCGTCCATTGGTGGACTGCAGAGATCGGTGCCCTGCGAGAGGCAGCTCAAAGGTTGCACCGATCTCTTAAGCGCTGTCGGCGCCGGCTTCCTCCGGAGTTGGTGGAGGAGATAAGGCTAGGGGAGGAGTATAGAGCTGCCAAAAAGGCCCTTCAAGTGGCAATTTGCCAGGCGAAGGCCCGGGCACGGGAAGAATTGCTGGAGTCGCTGGACAGGGACCCCTGGGGACGTCCGTTCCGGGCGGCGCGCAAAAAGCTACGCGCCTCTGCCGCCCCGATAACGGAGTCCCTACCAGCTGGGGTCCTGGAAAGGATAGTGGACGGACTCTTCCCGGACCCGGGAGCTCATACTCCTCCCGAGATGAATCCTCCCCCAGGGTTTGAGCCTTCTGAGACGGCACCTCCCCCCCTCTCAGAAGAGGAGTTAGAAACGGCCCTGGATCGTCTCCGGGGCCGTAGGACGGCACCAGGGCCGGATGGGGTACCAGGCCGGGCCCTCTTCCTGGCCGCCAAACATCTCGGCGGCCAGCTTCGGGAACTTTATGATGCCTGCATCAGATCAGGCGTGTTCCCGAAGCAGTGGAAGGAGGGCCGGCTGTGCCTGATCCCCAAGGAGGGCCGCCCCCAGGATGACCCCTCTGCGTACAGGCCCATCGTCTTGCTTGACGAGGTGGCCAAGGTTTTTGAGAAAATTGTGGCCAGTCGCCTCGTCAAGCACATCACCAATGACGGGCCTGGTCTCTCGGAGGCACAATATGGGTTTAGGCCAGGGCGCTCCACGTTGGACGCCCTGGACGCGTTGAAGTGCCTCACGAGAGAGGCAGAGGGGTTAAAGGAGTCTGTCCTGGCGGTATCGCTAGATATAGCCAATGCCTTCAACAGCCTCCCGTTTGAGACGATTCTGGAGGCACTCCGCTACCAGGGAGTGCCTCCGTACCTCATGAGGTTGTTGGAGGCATACCTCCAGGACAGGTTCGTCCTCTGGGAAGGGGGCGGCTATGGCCAAATAGCTGGGCGTCGGCGTGTGGTGTGCGGTGTTCCACAGGGATCGGTTCTGGGTCCGATCCTGTGGAACATCGGATACGACTGGCTCCTCCGAGAGCCAGTCCTTTCCGGGATGGGGGTGCTCTGTTATGCAGATGACACCCTCATAACGGCCCGGGGTGGTACCTATGGCGAATCCGTTGAGTTGGCCAACGCCTGCGTGGCGTTGGTCGTCGAAAGGGTGCAGCGGTTGGGCCTCCGAGTCTCTGCGGAGAAAACGGAGGCCTTGATGTTCACCGGACGTCGTAGGAGACCACCCCGGGACACACATGTCGTCGTCCAGGGTGTGGCAGTGGCGGTAGAGGCCCAAATGAAATACTTGGGCCTCGTCCTGGATGGGAAATGGAGTTTCGGGGCTCATTTCGATCAGTTGACCCCGAGACTCCTGAGGGCCGCCGCTGCCCTGGCCAGGCTCCTGCCAAATGTGGGAGGGCCAGGTGCGGCCTGTAGGAAATTGTACGCGGGTATCCTGCGGAGTATGGCACTGTACGGTGCCCCTGTGTGGAGCCACGCCCTTCACCGCAAGAACAGGACCTTGCTGAAGCGTTGTCAGCGCGTCCTTGCGGTGAGGGCCATTCGGGGGTATCGTACGGTGTCTTGGACGGCGGCAACACTCCTGGCCGGTGACCCGCCTTGGGTGTTGCAAGCGGAGACACTCGCCAGTGTGTTCCGCTACCGCCAGGATGCCCGCGCGAGAGGGTTGAGGCCGTGCCTGGCAGAGGTGCAGCAAGTCAGGGCCGAAGCGACCGCGGCCCTGATGGAAAAATGGGAGGAGGACCTGAGGTCCCCAGAGGCTGGTGCTGCGACGGTGGAGGCGGTCCGCCCCCACCTGTCGCGTTGGGTCCAACGTAAGAGGGGGACCCTAACTTACAGGATGGTGCAGATACTTACCGGGCATGGCTGCTTCGGTAAGTATCTGCATCGTATAGCGGGGCGTGAACCGACGCCGGAGTGTCAGCACTGCGGCGCACCCGAGGATACGGCGATTCATACGCTTGCGGAGTGCGCCGCCTGGGGACCTCAGCGTCACGAAATGGAGAGTGTGGTTGGGCGAGTAGACTCACTCCAAAGCATGGTCACCGCCATGCTGCGGAGTGAGGACAATTGGACGAAGGTGGCCGCCTTCTGTGAGTCTGTCCTGCTCCAGAAGGAGGTCGCAGAAAGGGAGAGGGAGGAGGCAGTGGACGCGGACCCAATCCGCCGGCGGCGCCTAGGCCAACGTAGGCGCTGGTACGCCCACCTCCTCCCACAATAGGTGTCCATCGTAGGGACCCGTGAGTCCGGGGGCACTCACGGGACTTCCCCCCCTACTGATGAAGAGGATGGTCCTCCCCGAGGCCATCCTGGGTAGTAGCCAAGCGTAGGGGCGTCACAGTCGTGTACCTCTGGTCTATATCCTGTGACGCCCCGTAAAAGCGCGAGGGAGAGGGGCGCAGGTTAGGTTTAGTGGGTAGTCTGGTGGACGGAATCTCGCGACTACTACGCTCTCGTAGTCATGCGTTGAGATTCCGGCCAGCAGGAGTCTCACACACCCCTCGGTCAACCCCCCCCCGGGCCCGAGGCAGTGTCGCAAGAAAAGACATTCCCCCTGCGTTATCAAAAAAAAAAAAAAAAAAGGGTTCCCCCAGGGGGTGCCGCCCTGGACTCCCCTCCGTCCAGGTAGCGGTACAAGGGGATGCGTCCCCGGGGCCCCGAGCGGCCACTGTCACATTCCCCCCTTCACTCCGTGACAGTGGTGTCCCACCTATCCGCCTCCTCATCCTAAAAGGCCTTCCCTTCCTTCCAAACCTCCTCCCCAAACACCCATCCCTTCCGTTGCGACCGCCAGCGTCGAGATTTTCTCCGCTGGCCGTCAAGGATGGCGGTGGTGATGTCCACCCCACCACCGCCCGCCTGACCGGCGACCTACCCTCCCCTAGCTGTGTGCGCCCGCCGCTGCCGCTGCTTTGTGCGCGAGGCGGCGTGGAAAAGGGGAGGAAGGAGAGGGGGGAGGGGTGTTGGCGCAGGAGCAATCCTTCGCAGCCTCACCCTCCCCCCATCGCGAAGCCCCCCCCGCCGCTGACGCTGCTGCGTGCGCGAGGCGGCGGAGGGGGAGAAAGGAGAGGGAGGGGTGATGGCGCAGGAGCAATCCTTGCAGCCTCCCCCTCCCCCACTATCGCGAGGCCCCCCCTGCCGCTGACGCTGCCGTGTGCGCGAGGCGGTGGGGGGGGCGGGGTGGAAGGAGAGGGGGGAGGGGTGTTGGCGCAGGAGCAATCCTTCGCAGCCTCCCCCTCCCCCCATCGCGAAGCCTCCCCCCGCCGCTGACGCTGCTGAGAGCGCGAGGCGGCGGAGGGGGAGAAAGGAGAGGGAGGGGTGATGGCGCAGCCTCCCCCTCCCCCCCCATCGCGAAAGCCCCCCCCGCTGCTGACGCTGCTGTGTGCGCGAGGCGGCGGGGGGGAGGAGGAAGGAGAGGGAGGGGTGATGGCGCAGGAGCAATCCTCGCAGCCTCCCCCTCCCGGCGGCAGCGGGCGTCGAGGTCTGAGGGATCATTTGAGACCTCCGCCCGCACTAATGCCGCGAGAGGGCGCGAGAGGTAGCCGCGCGTTCCTCTCAGGGCCGGGGAAAGTTCACTCCCCGGCCCGAACACAGGAGAGGCCGCCTCTGTTTACGAGGCGGCCAGCCGCCCGCCGGGTCGCGGGTTATGCTCGCGCGATATACCGTGACCCGGCACTCAGGCGGATGATGGCTCCCATGGGGTTTTAGTGGGTATACCGGCGCCGGTCGTATTGATTAATCGGCGTCGGGGAGCCCCACACACCGGCCGCGCTGATCCCTCGCGCGGCTGACGGTGCGGCAACGCATTTCCCCATGTAAAAAAAAAAAAAAAAAAAAAAAAAGGGTTGGGTTGGGTTTCCCCCAGGGGGTGCCGCCCTGGACTCCCCTCCGTCCAGGTAGCGGTACAAGGGGATGCGTCCCCGGGGCCCCGAGCGGCCACTGTCACATTCCCCCCTTCACTCCGTGACAGTGGTGTCCCACCTATCCGCCTCCTCATCCTAAAAGGCCTTCCTCTTCCCTCCAAACCTCCTCCCCAAACACCCTTCCATTCCGACGCGACCGCCAGCGTTGAGCTCCGCTCCGCTGGCCGTCGAGGAGAGGGTGCGTGGTTCTGTCCCACGCACCCAGCACGACGTTGTGGTGGCGGCGGCACAGTGACGGGGCGAGAGTCTCGTCACTGTGCACTACGTCGAGCGTTTCCCCGTGTGGTGTCGTGGATCACGTCTCGCGGCCACACGGGACCGCGGGGCCTGCCTTAACCGGCCGGCCCAAGTGGATGAGCACCACAATAAAAAATCCCCTAACACCTAAGTTGCGGCGCAGGATGAGAGGTTTTGAGGTCGGGGGGGTAAACCCGGCCGCTACTGCGGACCACGCCTTTTTATTCATGATGACCTGTTTTTTACTCGTGGGAACAAAAATGGACTTGCTAGAAAAAAACCCCCCAAAAGATGTAGAGCCCGAGAAGGGCGGTGTTGACGCTCGTAGAAGGCCCGAGAAGGGCAACACCAACTTGAAAGGGCCCGCGAAGGGCGTAGAGAAGAGCTACACCTCGCGCTTCCTAGCGGCAATATCTGGGCCTAAGGAAGCGCCGAGCTCCAAACAAGCTGGCTCCGGTTCTAAACCGTTGCAGCCGCCTGCTACAGGTGACGTGTCCTCGTCCGACCTATCTGGGGACGAGGATGTTTTGCCCCCCCCTGCCCAGGCCCCACCAAAGGCCCCGGCTCAGCCGGAGGGGAAGGGCCATAGCCAGGCTGCCTCCCGAGTCACGAGGAGCAGATCGGCGGCCTCGTCCCGCATTCCATCCGCGGACGAGGCGGGGGGTTCCACCAATCCCCCCCCAACCAAAGAAGACAAGGTCAGGGAGGCCGCGCGCAACGAGGCGCTGCGGCGATACCTGGCCCTAGATGAGCTTGACGAGCTCATGGAGACCTCGTCGGGCTCGTCATCGGAAGATGAGGGAAGGACGGCCCCCACCAAAGCCCCGCCCAAGCCACCGGCAGCTTCAGCGCCGGACGCTAAACGGGGCAGAGGCCGTCCTTCCACCACAGGAGAATATGTGGGCCTAGCAGCCGCAAAGCAGGCGCTAGCGGAGGCCCAACGAGCGGAGCTTGCGCTCCAAGTCGAAAAGGAGATCGCGGAGAATGCCCAATCGATGGCGACCACAAGGGTGACCAGGCATAGAGTCGGAACTCCCCTTGTGGGCCAGGCACCTCCCGATGCTCGCGTGGAGCGCGCAAACCACGCGGAGGGCCTCCAGCGGCAGATTGCCGATTCTTTGGCGGTGGTTGCTGGGGTTGCAAAGGTCTCGAAGGGTCTAAAAGGGACCCTTCAGAAGGCCCTAAAAGATGCGGTGGCCTCCATCCAGGAGGCCTCGGAGGAGCTCCTCGCTCGCACTCACAGCGAGGAGGTCGCCCTGCTCCGTGCGGCGAACAGCCGCATGGAGACAGAGATAGCTGACCTCCGGAGCGAGCTGAGGAGCCTCCAGGCGGAGGTCACGCGGCCGCGCGCAGAAGCCGCGCCGCCAGCACCACCGCCAAACTTGGAGACGACGATGGCCGCGAATCTTGACAGATTGACTCGCCTAATGGAGAGTCGGTTCGCGGCCATGGAGGAGCGGTTGCGCCCCGTATCAACCTCGAGCCCCGCTCCTCGTGCTAGGCCCACCCCTCTGTCGAGCCCCTCGCTCATCTCTGGGCGACCGGCAGAGGAGTTCCCCCCGCTTCCCACCCAGCGGGACTCCCTGGAGACCGCGGCACCGTTATCGCCGCGAAGTGCCTGTCCGGCGCCCCCTCCTCCGGCCGCAACTACGGCTGAAGGCTGGACGACGGTCAGCCGCAAGAAGAGGGCCAAAAATAGAGCCCAACCGTCGTCCGGCACACAACCGGCTACGACTGCCGCCGAAGCGCAGCCCACCCGCGCTAGGCGGCAAGGAGGGAGAGGACGTGGGGGGAAAGGCCAGGGGGATGCGGCGCAGGCTCAGGCCTCGCAGCCCCCCCCTCCCCCACCCCCAGCGCCCAAAAAGAAAGCCGACAAGCCCAGGAAGAGGAGGTCTCCGCGAATGCGTCCCCCGAAATCCGCCGCCGTCGTTCTCACGCTCCAGCCAGGCGCGGCGGACAGAGGGGTTACGTACGCGAACCTCCTCTCCAAGGCCAAAGCCAACATCCGGCTGGCCGACCTCGGTATAGAGGGAGGTCTTCAGTTGAAGAGGGCGCGCACGGGGGCACGCATGCTGCTGGTACCAGGTGCCGACAGCGCCCCCCAGGCGAACGCCCTCGCCGAACAGTTGAGGATAGTCCTCTATCCCGAGGACGTGCGTGTCTCCAGGCCCGAGAAGACTGTGTGTCTTCGCGTCTCGGGCCTGGACGACCATACAGATGAAGACCATGTGGCCGCCGCTATCGCGCGGACCACCGGATGCTCCGCATCAAGCATCAAGGCGTCAAAGGTCCGTCCCGGAAAAGACGGGATGGGCCAGACGGTGGTGGCCTGCCCGGTGGCGGCCGCCAAGCAGCTCCTCGCTGCAAAGACGAAGCTCCTGGTGGGCTGGGCCTCCGCAACCGTCGAGGCCCTGCCCCATAGGGCCCAAAGATGCTACCGCTGCCACGAGGCTGGACATGTGGCGGCGGTATGCACTTCGGAGGTGGACCGCAGCGGGAATTGTTACCGCTGCGGACAAGCCGGGCACCTGGTGACTGGCCCCTGCTCAGCGAAGCCGCACTGTCCTGTGTGCGCTGCCGCGGGCAGGCCAGCCGGTCACCAGCTGGGCTCAAGGCCCTGCGGGGCCAAGCCCATCAGGAAGAAACGTCAGGCCAGCCGGATGGCGCCGGATAGAGTCGCGGCCGCGGCGGCAACAACACCAGCCGCCGCGGGGAGCGATAAGGAGGATAGCGCCCGTGGTTAAATCACAGCCACGGGCGGGCGGCAGCGGGCGTCGAGGTCTGGGGGATCCATTAGATCTCCGCCCGCACTAATGCCGCGAGAGGGCGCGAGAGGCAGCCGCGCGTTCCTCTCAGGGCCGGGGAAACATCATTCCCCGGCCCGAACACAGGAGAGGCCGCCTCTGTTTACGAGGCGGCCCCCCGCCCGCCGGGTCGCGGGTTATGCTCGCGCGATATACCGTGACCCGGCACTCAGGCGGATGATGGCTCCCATGAGGTTTTAGTGGGTATACCGGCAGCCGAACGTATTGATTCGGCGTCGGGGAGCCCCACACACCGGCCGCGCATGATCCCCCGCGCGGCTGACGGTGCGGCAACGCATTTCCTCATGTAAAAAAAAAAAAAAAAAAAAAAAAAAAAAGGGTTGGGTTGGGTTGACGTGGTAGCCGCCATCGCGCGCACCACCGGATGCTCCCAAGGGAGTATAAAGGCGTCAAAAGTCCGTCCCGGCAAAGACGGGATGGGCCAGACGGTGGTGGCCTGCCCGGTGGCGGCCGCCAAGCAGCTCCTTGCTGCCAAATCGAAGCTCCTGGTGGGATGGGCCTCCGCAACCGTTGAGGCCCTGCCCCACAGGCCCCAAAGGTGCTACCGCTGCCACGAGGTTGGCCACGTGGCGGCGGTATGCCCTTCGGAAGTAGACCGCAGCGGCAACTGTTTCCGCTGCGGTAAAGATGGGCACCTGGTGACAGGCCCCTGCTCTGCGAAGCCGCACTGTCCACTGTGCGAGGCCGCGGGCAGGTCAGCTAGTCACCAGTTGGGCTCGAAGCCCTGCGGGGCCAAGAAGCCCACCAGGAGAAAGGTCCAGGCCAGCCGGATGGCGCCGGGCGAGACCGCGGCCGCGGCGGACACTCCAGCCGCCGCGGGGAGCGACTCAGGAGACGCCCGTGGTTAAATCACAGCCACGGGCGGGCGGCAGCGGGCGTCGAGGTCTGGGGGATCCTATAGACCTCCGCCCGCACTAATGCCGCGAGAGGGCGCGAGAGGCAGCCGCGCGTCCCTCTCAGGGCCGGGGAAATGTCATTCCCCGGCCCGCACACAGGAGAGGCCGCCTCTGTTTACGAGGCGGCCAGCCGCTGCCGGGGTTGCGGGTTAAGCTCGCGCATGTACCGTGACCCCGGCGCTAGGCGGAAGAAGGCTCCCATGAGGTTTTAGTGGGTATACCGGCGTCGGTCGTATTGATTAATCGGCGTCGGGGAGCCCCACACACCGGCCGCGCATGATCCCCCGCGCGGCTGACGGTGCGGCAACGCATTTCCTCATGTAAAAAAAAAAAAAAAAAAAAAAAAAAAAAAAAAAAAAAAAAAAAAAAAAAAAAAAAAAAAAAGGGTTGGGTTGGGTTGGGTTAGGTTAGCCGTATAGCTTCTGCGCTCTTTGCGCAAGATGAGGAGCCAAGCACCAGTGCTGTAGGTGAGCCATCTCTTACTGGCTCCCGCGCAGTTGAGCGGTCGCAGCCATTGGAGGGGGGCGTGACATCAAGCCAGTCCGAAGGCGAGCAGGGGACGGTCCCCGCCAAGCCCCCTCCCAAGGCTCCAACTACGAGACGACAGGTCCGTGCCCCCCCCGCGACAACTACCGATGACGAGGGGAGCAGTCAGGTCTCCCAATCCTCCCGCAACCCGCGGTTGAGAGAGTACCTGCCTGTAGAAACCATCCCCTCGTCGCCACCGTCCTCATCAGAGGACGAAGAGGGGACGGCCTCCGGGAGGCCCTCTAGGCTAGACGCCAGAAAGGGCAGAGGCCGTCCCCCTACAACAGGCGAATATGTGGGCCTAGCGGCCGCCAAACAAAAGTTAGTGGAGGCCCAGCGTGCACAAATAGAGCTGGAGCTGGAGAAAGAGGTCGCGGAGAGGGCGACGACCATGGTGGCCACGAGGGCCACGCGGCCGAGAGCAGAAAACCCCGTGGCCCCAACCTCTCCCGACGCTCATGTTGAGGCTCGTTCTGTGCACGCAGAGGGCCTCCAAAAGCAAATTTCGGAGTCTTTGGCGGTGGTGGCCAATGTGGCCAAAGTGTCGAAGGGCCTTAAGGGCACGCTACAGAGGGCCCTTAAGGAAGCAGTGACCTCCATACAGGAGGCTTCGGAGGAGCTCCTCAGCCGCACCAGCTCTGAGGAGGTCGCCCTGCTCCGTGCGGCTAACGCCCGCATGGAGGCAGAGATCGCCGACCTCCGACGCGAGCTGAGGAGCCTCCGAGAAGAGGTCACTCGGCCACGAGCGCCCCCTGTAGCAGTGGCCTCACCACCGCCAAGCGCGGAGACGACGAGCCTGGCCGCAAACCTGGAGCGTTTAACTCTCCTCATGGAGAGCAGGTTTGCGGCCATCGAGGGGCGGATGAGT
Source organism: Dendrolimus pini (assembly GCA_949752895.1). Lineage (NCBI taxonomy): Eukaryota > Metazoa > Arthropoda > Insecta > Lepidoptera > Lasiocampidae > Dendrolimus > Dendrolimus pini. The sequence goes on from OX457128.1 coordinate 25,393,878, forward strand.
TCCGCCCCTCGCGCTAGGCCCGCAACACCGCCGCTGAGCCAGTCCCAAACCTCCTGGTCCTCAGCGATGGAAGCGCCCCCTCGTCTTGCACATTGGGAACTGGCCCGCCCAACATCCCCTCCCCCAGCTGCATCCGCAGCGGAAGAGGGATGGTCGACGGTAGCCAGGAGGAGAGGCGGCCCAAAGGCGACCGCCCCACCACCGTCGACTGGCATCCAGCCGGCCGCAGCTGCCGCCTCAGCGCAGACCACCCGCGCGAGGCAGCGGGGAGGAGCTCCCCAAGCCGGACCGGCGAAGGTCCAGGCAGAGAAGGAAGCGGCAAAGAAGAGGAAAAGGAAAAGGGGTGGCAAGAAGAGGAGGCAACAAGGCACCGTCACCGGGACCCAGGCGCCCCCTCCACCACCTCCTCCTCCCCAGCCCAAGCCTGCAGCTGGAAAAAAGCCGGGCAGGAAGGCTCCACGACTCAGACCGCCGAGGTCCTCGGCTGTGGTCCTGACACTCTTGTCAGACGCAAAGGACCGCGGCGTGTCCTATGAGAGCCTCCTGTCCACGGCGAAGGCCAAGATTCGACTCGCCGACCTTGGCATTGAGGGCGGCGTCAGGATTAAGACGGCTCGCACGGGAGCACGAATGCTCATCCTGCCGGGTGCCGATAGCGCCCCCAAGGCAGACGCGCTTGCTGAACGGCTGAGAGGCGTCCTCAAGGCCGAGGACGTTAAGGTCTCCAGGCCCGAAAAGACCGTAAGTCTGCGGATATCGGGCCTGGATGACTGTACTACCCCGGACGAAGTCGCGGCTGCCATTGCGCAGGTCGCGGGATGCCCGGCCGCCCAGATCCGGCCGAATGCAATCCGCACCGGCCCGGACGGCCTGGGCTCCACAACTGTGGCTTGCCCAATAGCAGCCGTGAAGAAATTGGAGGGCACCAAGCTCTTGGTGGGCTGGGCTTCAGCCACAGTGAAGCCACTGCCGCCCAGGGCCCTAAGATGCTTTCGCTGCCTCGAATTCAATCACGTGGCAGCGAAATGCACATCAGAGATAGACCGCAGCAAACTCTGTTACCGCTGCGGTCAAACAGGGCATTTGGTAACCGGTCCCTGCACGGCCGCGCCGCATTGCAGCGTGTGCGAAGCGGCGGGCAGGCCGGCGAACCACCAACTGGGCGGCGGGCCATGTAGGCAGCAGCCCACCAAGAGAAGAACGAAGACTAAATCGGACAAAGCCGCGACGGGCAAGCCAGCCCAGACGCAGCCGCAGCCGCAGGAGCCACAGGGGGAAGCGGGGGTAAGACCAAACAATGGATAGTACCCTCAGCTTCCTCCAAACTAACCTGAACCACTGCGCCACTGCACAGGATCTCCTATTCCAGAGCATGGCGCAGTGGAACATTAAGGTGGCTGTGGCCGCCGAGCCGTACCGGACCGTGCCCAGGGAAGACTGGGCCGTGGATTTGGACGGCTCGGTGGTAATCATCGTGCGGACGGCTGCGGGCAGCCCCCCCCTCACCAACATCTCGAGGGGTAGGGGCCTCGTCGCGGCGACCATCGGGGAGACAGTAGTCGTCGGTGGCTACTGCTCCCCAAACAAAAGTCTCGCCGACTTCGAAGATTGGTTAAGTGATGCAGGCAGGATCGCCGCTCAGAGCTACCCCCTCCCTGTGATCATGCTCGGGGACTTCAATGCCAAATCTACGGCTTGGGGTTCCCCGGTCACTGATCAGCGGGGGGAGCTACTGGAGGAGTGGGCGATCCAGAACAGGCTCGTCGTCCTAAATCGGGGGACGGTATACACGTGCGTGCGCATGCGGGGCGGGTCGATAGTCGACCTCACGCTCGCCAGCCCCGCCATAGCGCGCCGTGTTGCGGACTGGAGGGTCCTGGAGGGAGTTGAGACGCTGTCGGACCACAGATATATCCGGTTCAGCGTCTCCTCCCGGAATCCGGGCCCTCGAGCCGTGGACCTTCCCCCGACGGAGAATTACCCGCGCTGGGTTCTGAAGCGCCTGGATCGCGAGGCGTTCCGCGAGGCCCTGGTGGTACACACGTGGGAACCGGGGCCCGACAACGCGGAACTGCCCGATCCTAACGCGGAGGCGGAATCACTACGGTCGCTGATGACGTCGTTGTGCGACGCGGCGATGCCGAGAGCGGGCCCGTTCAGGCCTGCTCGCCAGGCGTACTGGTGGAACGCAGAAATTGCGCAGCTACGCTCAGCCTGCGTCCGAGCGCAACACCAGTACGCCAGGTACAGGAGGCGGCGTCGCCATAGCGAGGATGCAGCGGCCGTAGAAGCGCGCCTGTATGAGGAGTACAGGAGCGCCAGGACGGCCATGAAGGTCGCCATCAAAGCCGCCAAGTCGGCGTCGTGGGAGGAGCTCCTGGGGACGCTGGATCGTGATCCATGGGGGCGCCCATACCATCTTGTCCGGCAAAAACTCCGGCCATGGGCGCCTCCGCTGACCCAGAGTCTCCCCCCACACGTGGTGACCGACGTGGTCGGTGCCCTGTTCCCCTCGGGGGCAGTGCATCCGCCTCCCGTGATGGCGCCGCCATCAGTGCAACCCAGCGCGAGTGACGACGAGCCTGTGCCTGCTGTGACCCGGGAAGAACTGGGTGTGGCGGTGTTAAGGATGAAATCCAAGAACACCGCCCCCGGTCTCGACGGCATACCAGGGCGTGCGTGGGTTCTGTCCCACGACGCCCTGGAATCCCGACTGACGACGCTCTTCACGGCGTGCCTGGTTCAGGGCCAGTTCCCAACCCGGTGGAAAACCGGAAAGCTGGTCCTGATCAGGAAGGAGGGGCGCCCGGCGGACTCTCCGTCCGCCTACCGGCCCATCGTATTACTGGACGAGGTGTGTAAGATGCTCGAGCGCGTCATCGCAAACCGCCTCGTCCAGCATCTCGAGGAGATTGGGCCGGATCTGGCGGAAAACCAGTTTGGGTTCCGCCGAGGGCGCTCCACCATCGACGCCATCGCGCACGTGAAGAGCCAGGCGGAGGAGGCAGTAGCTCGGGGAGAGGTGTTGTTGGCGGTCTCGTTGGACATTTCCAACGCCTTCAACACCCTCCCCTGGAGCTGTATCAAGGAGGCGCTCCGTTACCACGGAGTGCCGGCCTACCTCCGCCGCGTCGTCGGGAATTACCTGTCAGAGAGAGCCGTGGCTTTCCCGGGTCACAATGGATGGAGTCGGCGAGCAATGTCGTGCGGTGTTCCACAGGGGTCGGTTCTGGGCCCGCTCCTGTGGAACATCGCCTATGATTGGGCAATCCGTGGGGCCGTCCTTTCCCGCGTCAGTGTTACGTGTTACGCTGACGACACGCTCGTGGCGGCGCGGGAAAGGACCCACGAAGAGGCGGGCCGATTGGCCACAGCAGGGGTGGCGCATATGGTCGCCCGGATCCAGCTGCTGGGTCTGAAGGTGGCATTGCACAAAACCGAGGCCGTGATGTTCCACGGGCCTCGGAATAGGCCACCTTCGGACCTGCACATCGACGTGGGAGGTACGCGCATCGCTGTCGGGGCGAGGATGAAATACCTCGGAATCGTCCTCGACAGCCGATGGGAGTTTTCGGCGCACTTTGAGGCGCTGGCCCCCAGACTGGTGGGGGCTGCGGGCGCACTGTCCCGGCTCCTACCCAACATCGGGGGGCCGAGCGCACCGTGCCGGAAACTCCACGAGGGGGTCGTGCGATCGATGGCCCTGTACGGGGCCCCAATATGGGCGAAGCACCTGACGGCCAAGACCACCGCGCTGCTGCGCAAACCGCAGCGCGTGATGGCCGTCAGGGCTATAAGAGGATATCGCACGATCTCCTTCGAGGCGGCCTCCCTCCTTGCTGGATCTCTGCCATGGGATCTAGAGGCGACAATTCTACTGCGCCTCTATGAGTGGCGCAAGGACGCACTCCGCCGGGATCTCCGACCCGCGCTCCGCGAAATCGAGGGCAAAAGGGCGGAGTTCCGGCGTGATCTCATGGCAGTATGGGCGACCCGATTAGCGCACCCCAGCGCTGGCCACCGCATTATAGCGGCAATTCGGCCCGCCTTCACCACCTGGACTGACAGACGGCACGGCGCCCTGTCGTTCCGCACGACACAGGTCCTCTCGGGGCACGGATGCTTCGGGAGGTACCTGTGTCAAATTGGGCGGGAGCCAACGGCAGGGTGCCATCACTGCAGTGCCGGCGTCGAGGACACGGCGCTGCACACCCTCCAGGAGTGCTCTGCGTGGGAGGAACAGCGTCGTGTTCTCGGCGCAACCATCGGATTAGACCTCTCGCTCCCGGCCGTGGTTCTGTCCATGGCTGGGAGCAGTACCAAATGGGACGCCGTCGCCTCCTTTTGCGAGTCAGTTATGACCGCAAAGGAGGCGGCGGAGCGGGAGAGAGAGCGGCAACCCATGCTCATCTCCCGCAGAAACAACCGGAGAGGACAGCGGCGCCGGAGGATCACACTCGACCTCCAGCCGCCGTAAATGTGCGGCACGCGGGTGTTGAGGCCACGGGGGACCTATTCGGCCCCACCCGCACGCAAGCCGCGAGGGGGCGCGTTGGTGTTCCGCGTGACCCCCTCATTTCCCTTAAAAGCGGAAAGGGAGATGCCGGGGAAGATATATCCCCGGCCAAGAAGAGGCCGCCCCCGTAACAGGGGCGCCAGCGCCAGCCGGGGTCGCGGAGAATGGCTCACGCTCTGTACCGTGGCCCCGGCAAAAGCAAAACGGCGAAAAGAAGGAACACCGGGGGGTTTTAGTGGGTATTCCGGCAATCTCTAGGCCGGCGAGTCCCACAGTACCACGCCGCCTGCTCCCCCGCGGCGTGGTCTCCGCAAATGGATTTCCCCTCGTCAAAAAAAAAAAAAAAAAAAAAAAAAAAAAAAAAAAAAAAAAAAAAAAAAAAAAAGGGTTGGGTTAGGTTAGGTTAGGTTAGGTTAGGTTAGGTTAGGTTCCCCCCAGGGGAGGGAGTTTTTGGATGTTTTATAGTGGTGTGCTTACTTGTATTTCGGGACCTTTAGACGACGACTTGGCTTGTTTAAAGGACTTTTGAGGATTCTACACTAGTTTATTCACCTGGCTTTTCTCGGATTTTGGACCTTTCTCTAATTTTGACTTTGGCGTGTTTACTGGACTGTTGCTTGCTGGAACGTTGACCCGGCGAGCTTACTGGACTTAGGGGGTGCCCCCCCCCCCTTGTGGGGGGCCCTTGAAAATGGCGGAATCTGATGCCAGCGCCATTTCCGGGGCAGTTTCCGGGATTATCGCGGGGAAGATAGCCACCCGCAGAAGGCTTAGCGCCCGCTCGCGGGGGGCTTCGGAACCCGACTCGGACGAGTCGTCCCGAAGGGTAGTGCATGAGGATGGGGATACGGGGGCCGACACGGATGTGTCGGCTAGACGGGTTGTCGCCGCTGCTCGGCGGGTGTACAAGGGCCGCAGTGGCCCTAAAAGTGGTGGTCGTGGGGCCGTACTGCAGTACGGCTCAAGAGGGGGGACGTCGGAGGAGATTATGGCTCGCTCGGCGGCCTTGCTCCGAGAGGTCCAGGTGCAGCTCCAGACCAACGCGGAGCTTACCAGGGCCTCCAAGGCGAAGCCTACCAGGGCCTCCTCGTCATCTGACAGGGGCTCAAAGGGCTCCAAGGGCTCAAAGGGGTCTAAGGGATCTAAGGGGTCCAAGGGGTCCAAGGGGGAGTCATACCGCAAGGATGACTCCTCCGAAGTAATTGAAATTTTAGGGGATGATGTCGACCCCAGGGAGACCGATTTGGGCAGAATGGGAGCGGAGGATCTGCTCTCGCTGGCCAAAGGTCATGTGGCGGCCATATATAAGGTTGCCCAAACGTCAGGGAATTTGAAGGGGGGCTACATCCGCAAGCTGAAACTTGCGGCCGGGACCCTCGCGGACGTCGTGGACAATTTGTCGGCGAGGTCTCTTGACGTTGAAAACCGGAGGTTGTCGGTCGAGAACCTCCGGCTAAAAAGGGAAATCGAATCCCTGCGGTCGGAGCTGAAGGCCCACCGCAGGGAGTTCAGTGAAATGAGGACAGCGGCCAAGCAGACCGCTGCCCCCGCGGATGTATGCCCCCCCCCATTCGACGTAGAGGCTCTGCAGAGGGCCATAATCGTCTCCGTGGGGACGCTGATAGACGCCCGCCTGGCGGTGTTTGAGGACCGCCTTCCTCCGGCGAAGACCGTCCGTCCGCCGCTAGCGGGCGACAAAAGGAAAAAAGGGGGTTCCGACCCCCACTCGGATAGTGTCGCCGCCCCCGTTCCCACGGAGGCGATGGTTGTTGAGGAGAGGGTGGAGATGGCTCCCCCCCCGCCTCCGAAGGCCGGGCAATCACGCTCGCAGCCTAAAAAGGTGGGGTCCGCGGGCCCCTCAGGTTACGGGTCCAAGGAGTTCCCCTCTCTGAGGGCTCCGAGGTCCCAGATCAGGGGGTTCTCCACCCCCATGGAAAGTAGCGCCCCCCCCACGGATAATGAGTGGACCGTGGTGGAGGGGGGGAGGAAGGGGAAAGGAAAGGGAAAGGGGAAGGGAGTGGACAGGGGACCGAACCCATCGGCCCCCCTCCAGTCCGCCCAACCCCAACCCTCCAGTCGGGAGGAGCGACGGGACGATCGTCGAAGTGGCCGCAATGAGCGAAGGGAGGATCGGCGCGGCGGCCGCGAAGAGCGGCAGGAAGATCGGCGCGGTAGACAGCGTGGGCCCCCGGGGAGGGTGAAGCCCTCCCAGTTGGTCGAGGCAAAAACTCCGGTAGTGAGGCTGAAGCTGCTACCGGAGGCGGAAAAGAAGGGGCTCACGTACAGTGATGTCTTCCAGAAGGCCAGAGGCTCCGTAGACGTCGTCGCCCTGGGGCTCAAGAGAGGCCTCAGGGTCTTGCGGTCCGTCAACGACTCCCGGTTGCTGGAGTTGCCGCCCGGCCCCGAAAATGCACAGTTGGCGGACCGGATTGCGGAGCTCCTTAGCGGGGCACTTGATGGGGTGGCGGAGATCACCAGACCCGTGAAACGGGGGGAAATCCGGGTGACGGGTCTGGATGACTCAGTCACCCCAGAAATGATTGAGGAGGAAGTTTGTAGGGTCGGCAACTGTCCCCGCTCCCAGGTCAGGGCAGCGGGGATCGGAATAGGGTCAGGCGGTCTGGGCTCGTCGTGGGTCACATGCCCCATACCGGTGGCGAAGATCTTGGCAGAAGCCGGTCACTTATTGATCGGCTTCACCTCGGCCGCAGTGGAGGCGTACGAAAATCGCCCGCTGCGGTGCTTCAGGTGTCTCGCCACCGGGCATTCGACCACGTCGTGCCCGGATGGTAGGGGGGACAAATCCGGCCTATGCTACCGCTGTGGCAAAAGCGGGCATATGGCGGCGGAGTGCAGGGAAGAGAAGTCGCACTGCGTGGTGTGCGCCGAACAAGGACGCAGATCGGACCACGTGGCCTTGTCCAGGCGCTGCCAGCCTGGACGGGTCCCCGCCAAATTTGTCCCCCCGGCCAACAGGCTTGGGAGGAGGGAAGGAGCAGTAGCAGCGGGGGAATCTCGTATGTCTGACTAATGCCAGTACAGCATACGAGATTCCTCCAAGGGAATGTTAACCACTCCGCCGGGGCTCAGGATTTGTTCCTGCAGTCGATGGCGGAGTGGGGGATTGGTCCAGCGGTAGTGAGCGAGCCGTACTACATCCCCGACCAGGAGAACTGGGTAGGGGACCTCGACGGCCTGGTGGCGGTGGTGGCTAGGACTGGCACAAGCCCCCCTCTCATTTCCATCGAGAGGGGACGGGGTTATGCGGCGGCTGGTTGGGGAGAGTGCGCGGTAATTGGCGTGTACTTCTCCCCAAACCGTTCCCTGGCGGAGTTCGAGACGTTCTTGGATTCCGTCAGGGCCGCCGTGGCTAGGCAATCGCCGAGGGCAACGTTCGTCCTCGGCGATTTCAACGCCAAGTCCCGTCTTTGGGGGAACACCGCCACCGACGCGCGGGGAAGACTCGTGGAGGCGTGGGCATTACAAAGTGGTCTGTCATTGTTGAATCGAGGGTCGGTCCATACCTGCGTGCGATCGCAGGGTGGATCCGTTGTGGATTTATCCTTCGCAACTCATGCGATCGCACGCAGTGTGGCAAACTGGAAGGTAGAAGAGGAGGTGGAGACGCTCTCGGATCACCTTTACATCCGATTCGAGCTCTCCCCTCCTCCCAGGATGACAGACCCCCCACGTGGCCACGGTCACTTCCCGCGCTGGGCCGTCAGCCGGCTGGACCCCCAGCTGGCCGAGGAGACGGCGGTCGTCGAGGGCTGGACCAATCCGGAGGGTGGTGGAACTCCGGAGGAACTGGCGGAGCGCATGCGCAGATCTCTGGGAAGGGTCTGCGATGCCTCCATGCCGCGGTCGCGTCGACGCTGGCAGCGGCCAGGCGTCCACTGGTGGACCGCGGAGATCGGTGCCCTGCGAGAGGCAGCTCAAAGGTTGCACCGATCTCTCAAACGCTGCCGGCGTCGGCTTCCTCCGGAGTTGGTTGAAGAAATGAGGCTAGGGGAGGAGTATCGGGCTGCCAAGAAGGCCCTTCAGGTGGCAATATGTCAGGCGAAGGCCCGGGCACGGGAAGAGCTGTTGGAGTCGTTGGACAGGGACCCCTGGGGACGTCCGTTCCGGGCGGCGCGCAAGAAGCTGCGTGCCTTTGCCGCCCCGATTGCGGAGTCCCTGCCGGACGGGGTCTTTGAAAGGATGGTCGATGGTCTCTTCCCGGACCCGGGAGCCCATACTCCCCCCGTAATGAACCCTCCTCCCGGAATTGTTCCTTCCGAGACGGTACCTCCCCCCGTCTCGGAAGAAGAGCTGGAAACGGCCCTGGACCGCCTCCGAGGTCGAAGGACGGCACCAGGGCCGGATGGGGTTCCAGGCCGGGCCCTCTTCCTGGCCGCCAAACATCTAGGCGGCCAGCTTCGGGGACTGTATGATGCCTGCATCAGTACAGGTGAGTTCCCGAGGCAGTGGAAGGAGGGCCGGCTGTGCCTGATCCCCAAAAAGCAGGGTCGCCCCCCGGATGACCCCTCTGCGTACAGGCCCATCGTCTTGCTTGACGAGGTGGCCAAGGTGTTTGAGAAGATAGTGGCCAGTCGCCTCGTCAAGCATATGAATAATGACGGGCCTGGTCTCTCGGAGGCACAATTTGGGTTTAGGCCAGGGCGCTCCACGCTGGACGCCCTGGATGCGTTAAGGTGCCTCACGAGAGAGGCAGAGGGGTTAGGGGAGTCTGTCCTGGCGGTATCGCTAGATATAGCAAACGCCTTCAACAGCCTCCCGTTTGAGTCGATTCTGGAGGCACTCCGTTACCAGGGAGTGCCTCTGTACCTCTTGAGGTTGTTGAAGGCATACCTCCAGGACAGGTTCGTCCTTTGGGAGGGGGGCGGCTATGGTCGGATCGCTGGGCGACGACGTGTGGTGTGCGGTGTTCCACAGGGATCGGTTCTGGGCCCGATCCTGTGGAACATCGGATACGACTGGCTCCTCCGCGAGCCAGTCCTACCCGGGATGGGGGTATTCTGTTACGCGGACGACACCCTCATCACGGCCCGGGGTGGTACGTACGACGAGTCGGTGGAGTTGGCCAACGCCTGCGTGGCGTTGGTCGTCGGTAGGATCGAGCGTTTGGGCCTCAGAGTCTCGGCGGAGAAGACTGAGGCCCTGATGTTCACCGGACGTCGTAGGAGACTACCCCGGGACACACACGTCGTTGTCCAGGGTGTGGCAGTGGCGGTAGAGGCCCGGATGAAGTACTTGGGCCTCATCCTGGACGGGAAATGGAGCTTCGGGGCGCATTTCGAGCAGCTGACCCCGAAGCTCATAAGGACCGCCGCTGCCCTGGCCAGGCTGCTACCGAACGTGGGAGGGCCAGGCGCGGCATGCAGGAAATTGTACTCGGGCATCTTACGGAGTATGGCACTGTACGGTGCCCCCGTGTGGAGTCAAGCCCTTCACCGCAAGAACAGGACGTTGCTGAGGTGCTGTCAGCGCGTCCTTGCGGTGAGGGCCATCCGGGGGTACCGTACGGTGTCTTGGACGGCGGCGACACTACTGGCGGGCGATCCGCCGTGGGAACTCCAAGCGGACACGCTCGCCAGCGTGTTCCGCTTCCGCCAAGATGCCCGAGGGAGAGGATTGAGGCCGTGCCTGGCAGAGGTGGCAAAAGTCAGGGCCGACGCGACCGCGGCCCTGATGAGAAAATGGGAGGAGGACCTGAGGTCCCCAGTGGCAGGAGTTGCGACGGTGGAGGCGGTCCGTCCCCACCTGTCGCGTTGGGTCCAGCGTAAGCGAGGGACCCTTACGTACAGGATGGTGCAGATACTTACCGGGCACGGCTGTTTCGGTAAGTATCTGCATCGTATAGCGGGACGAGAGCCGACACCGGAGTGTATGCACTGCGGCGCACTCGAAGATACGGCGATACACACGCTGCTGGAGTGCGCCGCCTGGGGACCTCAGCGTCACCTGATGGAGAATTTGATTGGTCCGGTCGTTTCGCTCGAAAGTCTGGTGGCAGCGATGCTGCGGAGCGACGACCGATGGGATGCGGTGGCCTCCTTCTGTGAAGCGGTAATGCTCCAGAAGGAGGTCGCCGAGAGGGAAAGGGAGGAGGATGCGGCGGCAGACCCGATTCGCCGACGGCGCACAGGCCGGCGAAGGCGTCGCTACGCCCAACTCCTCCCGCCCTAGGGATTCCATCATAGGGGCCCGCAGGTCCGGGGGCACCTGCGGGACTTCCCCCCCTATTGGTGAAGAGGGTGGTCCACCCCGAGGGCCACCCTGGGGTTAAGCCATGCGTAGGGGCGTCACAGTCGTGTACCTAAGGTCTATATCCTGTGACGCCCCATTAAAAGCGCTAGGAATAGGGGCGCAGGTTAGGTTTAGTGGGTAGTCTGGCGGACGGAATCTCGCGACTACTACGCTCTCGTAGTCATGCGTGGAGATTCCGGACGCCAGGAGTCTCACACACCCCTCGGTCAACCCCCCCCCGGGCCCGAGGCAGTGTCACAAGAAAAGACATTCCCCCTGCGTTATCAAAAAAAAAAAAAAAAAAAAAAAGGTTCCCCCCAGGGGGCGCCCCCCGCGGTCCCCCCCCCCCCTCCGACCGCGGTTGGCGCACGGGGAAGCGACCCCGGGGCCCCGAGCGACCGCTGTCACATTTCCCCCGTTCTCTCCGTGACAGTGGTGTCCCACCTACGTTCCCATCCTTAAAATGGTTCCTGTGTGTCCCTCCTTCCCAAACACCCACCTACCCCTTGTTCGACGGGCCACTCGCACCTCTCCGTTCAGCGGAGAGGCTCTTTCGCGATGTGGCGGCGACGGGTCCGGCGTTGAGGGCATTCGCCAAACTTCGGGCAGGCGACGGAGTGGGCCTAAGGGCGGTCCGCCCCTTTACAAACTTCGCCACCGTTGCGCGATGTGGGGTGTGGTGGCGGCGGTTTCACCCGACCGCACCCGCACCGCGGAAGAAGGAAGAAACACTCAGACGAAAACGGGTGGAGGATTCGATCTGCTCGCCCTTAGGGCAGATTGTTTTCCCCACCCACCCGAAGCTAAGTCGGCGTGCTTGGAGCTGTATGCCGGGCGGGCTATCCCGGCTGCAAGCGCCCTGTGGGCGGCGTGTGGGTTGTTCGTAAACGGCGGACTTCACGCACGCCGCTCACAGACTCTTTAGTTGTAAGTCAATCAGATGGTCTCCCGTAAAGGAGACAACTTTAGCTTTAATAACTCTTCGGAGTTCAAAAAACCAACATGCAAGCACAAGAACAAGAGAAGCTACCCCAGGCAGGTCGATCTTCCGCCACAAAAAAAAAGGGAGGCGAATCCTGCACCGATGCCGGTACCTATGGTAAGGTCAGCTGTTCCCCATCGTATTCTGGGGGGGGAACGTCCTTGCGCTCTACGTGGACTTTGTCCAAAGAGAAGATGCCCGTGATGGGCGGCGAAGTAGTTTTTTCACGCAGTAGCAGCAGAATGAGCGGCCGCACTTCTGCTGCAAGTGGCGTCAAAAGCGGCAACCAGAGCGGGGCCTTGAGTGGAGCTGTCGCAGAGTCGTCCGACAGTAACCTCTCGATGTTCTCCATTCGGTCCCGCTCTAGGTCGAAATCGAGATCTCGCTCGAGATCACCGACGCGCTCACGCTCGGAATCGGGACCCGGCATACGTACGGAGCCGGAAGCCGGATCCTCACACCCGTCGAGCTGGCGCGTCCAGAAGAAGCGGAGGAGGCCCGCCCCATATCGAGGCCATCAGAGGATTTCGCTGGTCTCCAGCGATGAGGAGACAGTCGCATCCAAATCCTCCCGTAGGGTGTCGCCACCTTCTACGGGAGCAACTGAAGAATCTGCCAGTTTGGCACGAGCCAGGGAGGCCGTGGCCCAGACCGGCCGCCGGGATCTTGAACAAGATCACGAGGAAAGCACCGTCGAGCTGATTAGAGCTGCCGAAGAGGCGCGTATCGCTCGACGGGCTCCGGAGCTCCTCGGCCAATCGGGTCCCGGACCGGACGAAATGGGATCAAGAACGTCTCAAGCCGTCGAAACCGACGTGAAGAACGCCCTAGGCGTAATCCGTCACGTCGCCAAAGTCCCCAGAGGGCTGAAGGGGACTTTCGTCAAATCCCTCAATGACTCGGTCGCGATCATCAGCGACGCGTTCGAAGTACTTCGAAATCGCACCGAGTCAGAGGAAGTTCGACGGCTTGAGGCGGCAAATCGGCGCCTGGAAGCCGAGGTGAAAGCCATGAGAGCGGAGATGGCCAGCCTTCGGGCTGAATTCACCAAAGCCCGTCCCACTCTCGTGCCCCAGCCAAGGGCACGGCAACAGGCGCCCCCACCACCCCCACCACCGCCACCACAGCCCGCTGCGGGAGGGCGGTTCAAAGACGAGGAAGAGCTTCTGCGCCATCTAACCCTCTCATTAGGGGCTATGATGGACGCGAAGCTCGCTGCGTTAAACGACCGTCTCCTTCCGGAGACGCGAATCCGCCCGCCGCTGGCAGCTGACACTCGACGGGCGAACACACAGCCGCCCGCTACGTCTGGAAGAAGAGAGGCCGCTCGTCCTTCGAAGGAATTCCCTCCATTGCCTATTCCCAAACGAAGGAAAGGATCAGGACAGGCGAACTTGCCGGGGCCGAGTACCCCTCAAACGCCAAGAGACGTGGAAGTTGGAGCGGCAACCCCAGGACCGTCCCAAAGACTAGAGGAAGGTTGGTCGGTGGTGGCCCGAAAGCCTAAAAAGAAAAAGCCACCGACTCAACCCGAAGAAAGAAGAGCATCCCAGCCCAAGGCGAGGCCAAAGCCGCCGGCGCCTAAGGCCAAAAAGGGTCCGCGTATGCGGGTGCCCAACACGACCGCGGTGATTCTCACCTTACTACCCGCGGCCGTGGAGAAGGGCATCAGCTACGCGGCCGTGATGGAAAAAGCGAAAGCTAATATCAAACTCGGCGACCTTGGCATCGCCGGGGTAAAACTGAAGACAGCGCGGACGGGGGCCCGTATGCTCCTTCTCCCCGGAAAGGATAGCGGGGAGAATGCTGATGCCCTCGCCGCGCGATTGAAGGAAGTTTTACCTCAGGACGAGGTAAAGGTGTCCAGGCCCGAGAGATGTCTCAACGTGCGAATCTCGGGTCTGGATGACTGCACTTCAGTTGAAGAAGTCGTGGCCGCCGTCGCCCGGGTCACGGACGTTGCCGCTGGACGCATCAATTCCAGCGCCATACGTCTGGGCCCGGACAGGCTTGGATATGCTATCTTGGCCTGTCCAATGGCGGCGGCCATAAAACTCAAAGATCGACGTAGACTAATGGTGGGGTGGGCCTCGGCGGACGTTAAAGTTCTGCCGGGCCGGTCAGAGAGGTGCTGGCGCTGCCTTGTGGCAGGACACGTGGCCTGCACCTGTCCCTCCCCTGTCGACCGCAGCAAAGACTGCTACCGCTGCGGTCAGCCTGGTCATCCTGCCGCCACATGCCAAAACACACCGCACTGCAGCATCTGTAGTGCGGCGGGCCGTGCGGCAGGTCACTGGATGTGCAGGGGAGTGCCGGCTGTGCGTAAAAGCGCGGGCCCCCCCAACGCCAAGAAAACTCCTGCTAAAAACAACGGCAACAAGTCGCAGCAGTCGAACATAAGGCCGAAGAAGAAAAAAAAGAAGAAGAAAAAGAAACAGAGAGGTCCCTCTGCTGCGGCAAACGCTACACCTTTGCCGCCACCTACTACGCAGCCGCCGTTGCCACAGCGCCCTCCCAGGAGGCCGCCGCCGTCGCCGATGTCGGAGCCCGGGACCACTAGGATGGAGGAATAAACAGTCGTTCTAATGGCTCTCCTAGTGGTCCAAGGCAACCTGAACCACTGCGCCACTGCACAAGACCTGTTAGTGCAGAGCATGGCGCAGTGGAATATTCAATTTGCAGTGGTCGCCGAGCCTTATTACGTCCCCCCCCGTTCTGACTGGGCGGGGGATCTCGATGGCTCGGTGGCCATTATTGTCCGGACCGCCGCCGCATGCCCTCCCCTAGCCGGTTTGGTTAGGGGACGGGGCTATGTGGCGGCAACGATCGGGGAGATAGTAGTCGTTGGTGGCTACTTCTCCCCAAACAGAAGGCTCGCCGATTTCGAGGGATGGATTGAGGAAGTGGGCACAGTGGTGGCCCGCAGCCGGCCTCGCCCCGTGCTCGTGCTCGGGGACTTCAACGCAAAATCCGTGGCTTGGGGATCCCCGAGTACGTGTCCGCGTGGTGAGGCACTGGAAGAATGGGCCATCGAAAAGGGTCTCGTAGTCCTTAACCGGGGCTCCGTACACACGTGTGTGCGCCAGCAGGGCGGCTCAATAGTAGACGTCACATTTGCCAGCCCTGAACTGGCGCGCCGTGTGCGGGACTGGAGGGTCGTCACAGAGGTGGAGACGCTCTCCGACCACCGTTATATACGGTTCAGCGTCTCCAGCCGAAATCCGGACCCTCCGTCCCGAGAGTCCCCGGTAGGTGACTGTCCGCACTGGGCATTGCAAAAGTTGGATCGGGAGTTGTTCAAGGAGGCCCTGATCGTCGCCACCTGGGCATC
The DNA here is from genome assembly GCA_949752895.1 of Dendrolimus pini. NCBI lineage: Eukaryota > Metazoa > Arthropoda > Insecta > Lepidoptera > Lasiocampidae > Dendrolimus > Dendrolimus pini. The sequence continues at coordinate 25,408,956 of OX457128.1, forward strand.
AGGGCCCGAGGCGAACGCTCCCGATGTGAATGTAGAGCAGGAGGCAGAAAACCTACGGTCGCTCGTCACTGGCGTCTGCGATGCGGCGATGCCGAGGAGGGGCAGATTCCAGCCCTTCCGAAAGGTGTACTGGTGGAACCCCGTACTGGAGGGGCTAAGGCGCGCGTGCAATAGCGCGCGCCGCCAGTACACCCGCCACAGAAGACGGCGTCGTCGCGCAGCGGACGCAGCGACCGTGGAAGCTCAGCTATACGAGGGGTACAGAAGCGCCAGAAGGACACTGCGGATCGAAATCCGTAACGCAAAAAACGTCGCCTGGGGGGAGCTCCTGGACACTCTCAACCAGGATCCTTGGGGGCGCCCTTTCAAGATGGCACGGAACAAGCTCCGTGCCTGGGCGCCCCCACTCACCGAGTCTCTCCCCAGGGACGTTGTTCACGATGTTGTTGGCGCTCTGTTCCCTTCACGGGCTGAGCACATGCCTCCTGCCATGGCACCGCCAGAGGCGGAGCCCAGCGCGGAAAGAGACCCTGTGCCCACTGTGGACCGGGTAGAGCTGGGGGTGGCTATGCTACGGCTAAAGGCCAAGAACGCCGCCCCCGGCCTTGACGGCATACCAGGGCGTGCGTGGGTTCTGTCCTACGACGCCCTGGAGCCCCGACTGATGGGGCTTTTCAGCGCATGCTTAGAGCAGGGCCAGTTTCCACAGCGGTGGAAGACAGGAAAGCTGGTCCTGCTGCGGAAGGAGGGGCGCCCTGCGGACTCGCCGTCCGCCTACCGGCCCATTGTGCTGCTGGACGAGGTCGGAAAGCTCTTTGAGCGTATCATCGTCCACCGACTCGTCCAGCACCTAACGACGACGGGGCCGGATCTGGCGGACAACCAGTTTGGTTTTCGCACGGGGCGCTCCACGATCGACGCGATCATGCGCTTGAAAAGCCTGGCGGAGGACGCAGTCTCCCAGGGCGAGGTCTTGTTGGCGGTGAGTCTAGACATCGCCAACGCATTCAATTCCTTGCCCTGGGCATGCATTATGGAGGCGCTCCGATACTTCGGGGTGCCGACCTACCTCCGCCGAATAGTCGGGGCATATTTAAATAGTAGAGCCGTCACTTACCCGGTCCACGAGGGTTGGAATCGGCGAGCCATGGTGTGCGGTGTTCCACAGGGGTCGGTTCTGGGTCCCCTCCTGTGGAACATCGCATACGACTGGACCTTGAGGTGTCGGGTCCTCCCGGGCGTCAGCGTCGTATGTTACGCAGACGACACGCTGATCGCCGCGCGCGGGAGGACCCATCGGCAGGCGTGTCTTTTAGGCACGGCTGGGGTGTCAACGATAGTAGGCAGGATCCGGCGTCTTGGTCTGGAGGTGGCGTTGCAGAAGACCGAGGCCGTGATGTTTCACGGTCCTCGTAACCGTCCACCTCCAGGCAGTAGCATCGTAGTAGGAGGCATCCGCATCGGCATCGGGGAGACCATGAAGTACCTGGGATTGGTCCTCGATGGCCGGTGGGATTTTTCGGCACACTTTCGGCAGCTGCTCCCCAGACTCAAGGGGGCAGCCGGTGCGCTGTCGCGCTTGCTCCCAAATGTCGGGGGGCCTAACGCCACGTGCCGAAAACTCTTCGAAGGCATCGTACGTTCGATGGCCCTTTACGGGGCCCCAATCTGGTCAGACCGCCTGACGGCCAAAAACGCGGCGCTGTTGCGTCAAGCGCAACGCATATTGGCCGTCAGGGCAATAAGAGGATACCGTACGGTGTCCTTCGAAGTGGCCTCGCTACTACTCGCCGGATCCCCCCCATGGGACCTGGAAGCCAGGGTCCTTGCGTCACTGTACGTATGGCGCAAAGAAGCCCTGGCCAGGGGCACCAGACCCGCGCCTCGCGAGATCGAGGCGTGCCGGTCGGAGCTCCGCCAGGTAGCCGTGGGGGTCTGGGAAGACCGCCTACGACGCCCCAGCGCGGGCCCCGCCACCATTGAGGCGGTGCGGCCCGTCCTGCACGAATGGCTAGGACGACGTCACGGCACCCTGACCTTCAGGCTGACGCAGGTCCTGACGGGGCATGGTTGCTTCGGCAGGTACCTGTGTCGCCTCGGCCGCGAGGCAACGTCAGGGTGCCACCACTGTGACACGGGCGACGAGGACACGGCGCTGCACACACTCCAGGAGTGTCCAGGCTGGACAGAGCAGCGCCGAGAGCTCGTCGCCCATACCGGATTTGACACCTCGCTCCCGGCCGTGGTACGCACCATGGTCGGGAGCTCCACCGGATGGGACGCCGTCTCCTCCTTCTGCGAGCAAGTCATGTTTGCGAAGGAGGAGGCGGAACGGGAGCGTGAGCGTAATTCCCTGCTCCGCTCCCGACAAAGGAGGACGCGCCGACGCCGGAGGTCTGACCTAGACCTTCGGCCACCGTAAGCGGGCGGCGCGGGTGGGGCCTCTAGGGGCATAGAGGTTCTCACTCACCCGCACATGCCGTCGAGATGAGAGCGCGAGTGTTCCGCGCGCGCTCATCTCTCTTCCCGTGGGGCGAGTTACAGACCGCCCCACGCCGAAAAGACCCAGTCGTCGCCGGGGGAGTAGCTCCCCCGGCATTGGAAGAGGCCCAGTGAGCGGGGCCCACGCCTGCCAGGGTAGCGGAGTTGGGAAAACCGCATACACGTAGCCCTGGCATAAGGCGCAGGACGGAACACCCAGGGGTTTTAGTGGGTATCCCTAACTGGGGAGTGGCAATAGCGTGGCACCGGTTCTGACCGGGCACGCTAGTGCCACCCCCGATCTGGCGAATCCCACACTATCTCACCAAGGTCGCGAGCATCCCCCAGGCTTCTGTGCCTGTCGCGGTCTAGTCCTCAAACGGATTTCCCCTGGCCAAAAAAAAAAAAAAGGTTAGGTTAGGTTAGGTTAGGTTAGGTTAGGTTAGGTTAGGTTAGGTTAGGTTGACGTGTGCCGGATTTTTTCTTGATTTTAAATTACGATTTTGTTGGCTTATGTTGGTTTTGATTGGGTTTGGTTGGAAGTTGCAGGCAGCTTTCTTCCCACTCCCGGGGGGTTCTGCGGGGTATATCTTGGTCCTTTTTCGACGACTCGGCTTGTTTAAAGGACTTTGAGGACTCCGTACTAGTTAATTCACCTGGCTTTACCTGGATTTTGTTTCTTCTGGATATTTTGACTTTGGCTTGCTCAACGGACTTGGATCTCTTGCCTGATCGATTACCTGGCCTGTTCTCGGACCCTGAGGCTACCCCCCCCCATGGGGGGCCCTTAGGGGATGGCAGATTCTGATGCCAGTGCGTTGCCTGGGACTATTAGTGGGGTTATTGCGGGGAAGATCTCAACCCGTAGGAGGCTCAGCGCGCGCTCTCGCGCGGGTTCTGAACCTGATTCCGACGAATCGTCTCGACGGAGGGTTGACGATGGTGACACTGGGGCTGATACGGATGTGTCAGCCAAGAGAGTTGTGGCCGCCGCTCGGCGGGTCTACAAGGGTCGTAGCGGCCCGAAAAGTGGTGGAAGGGGGGCACACCTGAAGTTCTCGCGAGGGGGGACTTCTGCTGATATAACGACGCGCACGGAGGCCCTGCTCCTGGAAGCTCAGCAGCAGCTTGAGGCTAATGCTGAGGTCATTAGGGCCTCTTCTAGGGCCTCTTCTTTGGCCTCTTCGTCTTCGGCCAAGGGCTCGAAGGGCTCGAAGGGCTCGAAGGGGTCGAAGGGCTCCAAGGGCTCTAAAGGGGAGTCCTACCGTAAGGGGAAGTCGGATAACTCCTTGGACGTGATCGAGGTTCTGGATGATGTCGACCCCAGGGAAACAGACCTGGGTAGGATGGGGGCCGAGGCTCTGCTCACGTTGGCCAAAAACCACGTGGCGGCCATCTACAAGGTTGCCCAGACCTCTGGGAACTTGAAGGGGGGGTACATCCGCAAGCTGAAACTTGCGGCGGGGACACTTGCGGACGTCGTCGAAAACCTGTCGGCGAGGTCTCTCGACGCGGAGAACCGGAGGTTATCGGTTGAAAATCTCCGGTTAAAGAGGGAGATAGAGTCCCTGCGGTCGGAGCTGAAAGCCCACCGCAGGGAGTTCAGTGAGATAAGGACAGCGGTCAAGCAAACCGCTGCCCACACGGATGTACCCCCCCCCCAGCTCGACGTTGAGGCTCTGCAGAGGGCTATTATCGTCTCTGTGGGGACGCTGATAGACGCCCGCCTGGCAGCGTTCGAAGACCGGCTTCCTCCGCCCAGGATCGTCCGCCCGCCTCTAGCGGGCGACAAAAGGAACAAAGGGGGTTCCCACCCCCCCTCGGATGTTGGCGCCGCCCCCGTTCCCATGGAGGCGATGAATGTTGATGAGAGGGCGGAGATGGTTCCCCCCCCGCCTCCGAAGGCCGGGCAGTCACGCCCGCCGCCCAAAAAGGTGGGGTCTGCGGGCCCCTCGGTTATCGGGACCAAGGAGTTCCCCTCTCTGAGGGCTCCGAGGTCCCAGATCAAGGGATTCTCCGCTCCTACGGAGAGCAGTGCCCCCCCCACGGACAATGAGTGGTCCGTGGTACAGGGGGGCCGAAAAGGGAAAGGCAAGGGGAAGGGAGCGGGCAGGGGACCGAATCCGGCCCCCCTCCAGTCCACCCATCCCCAAGCTGTTGAAACACGCACCTCCCGCCGTTGGGAGGACCGTCGGGAGGATCGTCGGGAGGACCGTCGGGAGGACCGTCGGGAGGACCGTCGGGAGGAGCGCCGGGAGGAGCGCCGGGATTCTCGGCAACAGCCCCGGCAGGAACGTCGTCGTGGGCTCCCGGGGAGAATAAACCCGGGAAACCTAGTGGAGGAGAAAGCCCCGATGGTAAGGGTGAGCATACTGCCGGAGGCCGCTGAAAAGGGGATGACCTTCAGCAAGGTATTCACCATGGCGAGGGGCGTTGTGGACGTCGTCGCCCTAGGGCTGAAACGGGGACTCCGGGTCATCCGGTCCTACAACGACTCTCGGCTGCTAGAATTTCCTCCTGGCGCCGAGAGCGCGGCTTTAGCAGACCGGGTGGCCGGGTTGTTGCAGGGTGCATTAGCTGGTGTGGCTGAGATCTCCAGGCCCGTCAAGAGGGGCGAAATCCGACTCACGGGCCTGGATGACTCAGTCACCCCTGAAATGGTCGTGGAGGAGGTGGCTAGAATCGGGGAGTGTCCCCGGTCCCAAGTCAGGGCAGCTGCAATTGGTGTGGGGACAGGGGGTCTGGGCTCGTCGTGGGTGAGGTGCCCGATCCCGGTGGCAAAGCGCCTGGCTGAGGCTGGCCACATTCTGATAGGCTTCACCTCAGTCGCCGTTGAGGCCTTCGAGAAGCGCCAAGTCAGGTGCTACAAGTGTCTTGCTGTCGGGCACTCGACCACGATGTGCCCAGACGGCCGGGGGGACAGGTCCGACCTGTGTTATCGCTGTGGCAAACCTGGCCACAAGCTGATTGACTGCAGGTCGGAAACGGCGCACTGCGTGGTGTGTGCCGAATCGGGTCGTCGGGCTGACCATGTCACCGCGTCCAGGCGCTGCCACCCTGGAACGGTGCGCCCTAAATTTGTCCCCCCGGCTGGTCGCTCCGGCGGGTCGGTTGGAGTCGGCGCTGGGGAATCTCACATGTCTGACTAATGCCTGTACAGCATGTGAGATTCCTTCAAGCAAACGGGAATCACTCCGCCGGGGCCCAGGACCTTTTCCTGCAGTCCCTGGCGGAGTTTAGTATTGGTCCAGCTGTGATTTCGGAGCCGTATCACATCCCCGCCCAGGAAAACTGGGTTGGGGACCTCGACGGCCTGGTGGCGGTGGTCGCTAGGTCAGGCACTAGCCCCCCTCTCATCACGATCGAGAAGGGACGGGGTTATGCGGCGGCGGGTTGGGGAGAGTACATCATCATAGGGGTGTACTTCTCCCCAAATCGTTCCCTGGCGGAGTTCGAGACGTTCTTGGACTCCGTCAGGGCCGCCGTGGCTAGGCAGTCGCCGAGGGCAACGTTCGTTCTCGGCGACTTCAATGCCAAATCCCGTTCCTGGGGGAACACCGTCACCAATGCGCGGGGTAGTCTCGTGGAAGCGTGGGCTCTCCAAAGTGGTCTGTCGATCCTCAATCGTGGTTCTGTCCACACCTGCGTGCGGTCGCAGGGAGGATCAATTGTGGATTTGTCGTTCGCCACCCATGCGATCGCACGCAGGGTGGTGAATTGGAGAGTAGAAGAGGAGGTGGAGACGCTCTCGGATCATTTATTTATCCGATTCGAGCTCTCCCCTCCTCCCAGGACGACAGACCCCCCACGCAGCCTCGGGCGATTCTCGCGCTGGGCCGTCAGCCGGCTCGATCCCGAGCTGGCTGAGGAGACGGCGGCCGTCGAGGGTTGGACCAATACGATGGACGGTACTCCGGAGGAAATGGCGGAGCGCATGCGCAGTACTTTGGGAAGAGTCTGCGATGCGTCCATGCCACGGTCGCGCCGACGCGTGCAACGGCCAGGCGTCTACTGGTGGACTGCCGAGATCGGTGCCCTGCGAGAGGCAGCTCAAAGGGTGCACCGATCTCTCAAGCGCTGCAGGCGTCGGCTTCCTCCGGAGCTGGAGGAGGAGCTTAGGTTGGCGGAGGAGTACCGGGCTGCTAAAAAAGCCCTTCAGCTGGCAATCAACCAGTCGAAGGCCCGGGCTAGGGAAGAGTTGTTGGCATCACTGGACAGGGACCCCTGGGGACGTCCGTACCGGGTGGCGCGCAAGAAGTTGCGCGCCTTCGTCGCCCCAATCACGGAGTCCCTACCGGACGGGGTCCTCGCAGGTGTAATCGGTGGTCTCTTCCCAGACCCGGGAGTCCATACTCCTCCAGCCATGGATCCTCCTCCAGGATTAGCTGCCTCTGAGACGGAACCTCCCCCCGTCTCAGAGGAGGAGCTCGAGACGGCCCTGGACCGTCTCCGGGGCCGTCGGAAGGCACCGGGACCGGATGGAGTCCCTGGCCGGGCCCTCTTCGTGGCCGCCAAACATCTCGGCGGCCAGCTTCGGGGACTCTTTGATGCCTGCATCAGAACAGGTGAGTTCCCGAAGCCGTGGAAGGAGGGCCGGCTGTGCCTGCTCCCTAAGGAAGGTCGCCCCCCTGGAGATCCCTCTGCTTATAGGCCCATCGTGCTGCTTGACGAGGTGGCCAAAGTCTTCGAAAGGATTTTGGCGAGTCGCCTCGTCAAGCACCTAAATGACGTAGGGCCTGGCCTCTCTGAGGCACAGTTCGGGTTCCGCGCAGGGCGTTCCACACTGGACGCCCTGAGTGCGTTGAAGTGCCTCACGAGAGAGGCAGAGGAGATCAAGGAGTCTGTCCTGGTGGTATCGCTTGACATCGCGAACGCCTTCAACAGTCTCCCCTTTGAGACCATTATCGAGGCACTCCGGTACCAGGGAGTGCCTCGGTATCTGATGAGGCTGTTGGAGGCATACCTCCGGGACAGATTCGTCCTCTGGGAGGGCGGCTCTGGTCAGATTGCTGGGCGACGGCGTGTTGCGTGCGGTGTTCCACAGGGGTCGGTTCTGGGCCCGACCCTGTGGAACATCGGATACGACTGGCTCCTCCGAGAGCCAGTCCTGCCCGGGATGGGGGTTATTTGTTATGCAGACGATACCCTCATCACGGCCCGGGGTGGTTGGTATGAAGAGTCCGTGGAGTTGGCCAACGCCTGCGTGGCGTTGGTCGTCAATAGGATTCAACGTTTGGGCCTCAGGGTCTCGGCTGAAAAGTCCGAGGCCCTGATGTTCATTGGGCGTCGAAGAAGACCACCCCGGGACACGCACGTCGTCGTCCAGGGAGTGGCAGTGGCGGTCAAGGCCCAGATGAAATATCTGGGCCTCACGTTAGACGGCAAATGGAACTTCGGGGCCCACTTCACCCAGATGGCCCCGAAGTTGGTGAGGACCGCCGCTGCCCTGGCCAGATTACTACCGAATGTGGGAGGGCCAGGCACGGCTTGCAGAAGATTGTACTCGGGCATCCTGCGGAGCATGGCACTGTACGGTGCCCCCGTGTGGAGTCAAGCCCTTCACCGCAAGAATAGAACGCTGCTGAGGTGTTGTCAGCGCGTCCTTGCGGTGAGGGCCATTCGGGGATACCGTACGGTGTCCTGGACGGCTGCTACACTCCTGGCGGGCGATCCGCCCTGGGAGCTCCAGGCGGAGACGCTCGCCAGGGTGTACCAATATCGCCAGGATGCCAGGGAGAGAGGCTTAATGCCGTGCCTGGAAGAAATCAGGAAAGTCAGGGCTGAAGCGACCGCGGCCCTGACCCTGAGGTGGGAGGAGGACCTGAGGTCCCCAGTAGCTGGATCCGCGACGGTGGAGGCAATCCGCCCCCACCTGTCGCGTTGGGTCTCCCGAAATAGGGGGACTCTGACGTTTAGGATGGTGCAGATACTTACCGGGCATGGCTGTTTCGGTAAGTATCTGCATCGTATTGCGGGGCGGGAGCCAAATCCGGAGTGCAAGCACTGCGGCGCACCTCAAGATACAGCAGTTCATACGCTGGTAGAGTGCGCCGCATGGGGACCTCAGCGTCACGTACTGGAGAACGTGGCGGGTCGGATAGACTCACTCCAAAGTATGGTCACTGCCATGCTGCGGAGTGAGGACATTTGGGCAGCAGTGGCCTCCTTCTGTGAAGCAGTAATGCTCCAGAAGGAGGTCGCCGAAAGGCAGAGGGAGGAGGATGCGCTAGCGGACCCGATCCGCCGGCGGCGCACAGGCCGCCGCTTGCGCAGGTATGCGTACGCTCATCTCCTCCCCCCTTAGGTTTCCATCATAGGGGCCCGTGGGTCCGGGGGCACCCACGGGACTTCCCCCCCTATTGATGAAGAGGATGGTCCACCCCGAGGGCCATCCTGGGACATAAGCCATGCGTTGGGGCGTCACAGTTGTGTACCTATGGTCTATATCCTGTGACGCCCCATAAAAGCGCGAGGGATTAGGGGCGCAGGTTAGGTTTAGTGGGTAGTCTGGTTGTCGGAATCTCGCGACTACTACGCTCTCGTAGTTATGCGTGGAGATTCCGGACACCAGGAGTCTCACACACCCCTCGGTCAACCCCCCCCCGGGCCCGAGGCAGTGTCACAAGAAAAGACATTCCCCCTGCGTTATCAAAAAAAAAAAAAAAAAAAAAAAAAAAGGTTAGGTTAGGTTAGGTTAGGTTAGGTTAGGTTAGGTTAGGTTAGGTTAGGTTAGGTTAGGTTAGGTTAGGTTAGGTTAGGTTTCCCCCAGGGCCCCCCAGGGGGTGCCGCCCTGGACTCCCCTCCGTCCAGGTAGCGGTACAAGGGGATGCGTCCCCGGGGCCCCGAGCGGCCACTGTCACATTCCCCCCTTCACTCCGTGACAGTGGTGTCCCACCTATCCGCCTCCTCATCCTAAAAGGCCTTCCTCTTCCCTCCAAACCTCCTCCCCAAACACCCTTCCATTCCGACGCGACCGCCAGCGTTGAGCTCCGCTCCGCTGGCCGTCGAGGAGAGGGTGCGTGGTTCTGTCCCACGCACCCAGCACGACGTTGTGGTGGCGGCGGCACAGTGACGGGGCGAGAGTCTCGTCACTGTGCACTACGTCGAGCGTTTCCCCGTGTGGTGTCGTGGATCACGTCTCGCGGCCACACGGGACCGCGGGGCCTGCCTTAACCGGCCGGCCCAAGTGGATGAGCACCACAATAAAAAATCCCCTAACACCTAAGTTGCGGCGCAGGATGAGAGGTTTTGAGGTCGGGGGGGTAAACCCGGCCGCTACTGCGGACCACGCCTTTTTATTCATGATGACCTGTTTTTTACTCGTGGGAACAAAAATGGACTTGCTAGAAAAAAACCCCCCAAAAGATGTAGAGCCCGAGAAGGGCGGTGTTGACGCTCGTAGAAGGCCCGAGAAGGGCAACACCAACTTGAAAGGGCCCGCGAAGGGCGTAGAGAAGAGCTACACCTCGCGCTTCCTAGCGGCAATATCTGGGCCTAAGGAAGCGCCGAGCTCCAAACAAGCTGGCTCCGGTTCTAAACCGTTGCAGCCGCCTGCTACAGGTGACGTGTCCTCGTCCGACCTATCTGGGGACGAGGATGTTTTGCCCCCCCCTGCCCAGGCCCCACCAAAGGCCCCGGCTCAGCCGGAGGGGAAGGGCCATAGCCAGGCTGCCTCCCGAGTCACGAGGAGCAGATCGGCGGCCTCGTCCCGCATTCCATCCGCGGACGAGGCGGGGGGTTCCACCAATCCCCCCCCAACCAAAGAAGACAAGGTCAGGGAGGCCGCGCGCAACGAGGCGCTGCGGCGATACCTGGCCCTAGATGAGCTTGACGAGCTCATGGAGACCTCGTCAGGCTCGTCATCGGAAGATGAGGGAAGGACGGCCCCCACCAAAGCCCCGCCCAAGCCACCGGCAGCTTCAGCGCCGGACGCTAAACGGGGCAGAGGCCGTCCTTCCACCACAGGAGAATATGTGGGCCTAGCAGCCGCAAAGCAGGCGCTAGCGGAGGCCCAACGAGCGGAGCTTGCGCTCCAAGTCGAAAAGGAGATCGCGGAGAATGCCCAATCGATGGCGACCACAAGGGTGACCAGGCATAGAGTCGGAACTCCCCTTGTGGGCCAGGCACCTCCCGATGCTCGCGTGGAGCGCGCAAACCACGCGGAGGGCCTCCAGCGGCAGATTGCCGATTCTTTGGCGGTGGTTGCTGGGGTTGCAAAGGTCTCGAAGGGTCTAAAAGGGACCCTTCAGAAGGCCCTAAAAGATGCGGTGGCCTCCATCCAGGAGGCCTCGGAGGAGCTCCTCGCTCGCACTCACAGCGAGGAGGTCGCCCTGCTCCGTGCGGCGAACAGCCGCATGGAGACAGAGATAGCTGACCTCCGGAGCGAGCTGAGGAGCCTCCAGGCGGAGGTCACGCGGCCGCGCGCAGAAGCCGCGCCGCCAGCACCACCGCCAAACTTGGAGACGACGATGGCCGCGAATCTTGACAGATTGACTCGCCTAATGGAGAGTCGGTTCGCGGCCATGGAGGAGCGGTTGCGCCCGGTATCAACCTCGAGCCCCGCTCCTCGTGCTAGGCCCACCCCTCTGTCGAGCCCCTCGCTCATCTCTGGGCGACCGGCAGAGGAGTTCCCCCCGCTTCCCACCCAGCGGGACTCCCTGGAGACCGCGGCACCGTTATCGCCGCGAAGTGCCTGTCCGGCGCCCCCTCCTCCGGCCGCAACTACGGCTGAAGGCTGGACGACGGTCAGCCGCAAGAAGAGGGCCAAAAATAGAGCCCAACCGTCGTCCGGCACACAACCGGCTACGACTGCCGCCGAAGCGCAGCCCACCCGCGCTAGGCGGCAAGGAGGGAGAGGACGTGGGGGGAAAGGCCAGGGGGATGCGGCGCAGGCTCAGGCCTCGCAGCCCCCCCCTCCCCCACCCCCAGCGCCCAAAAAGAAAGCCGACAAGCCCAGGAAGAGGAGGTCTCCGCGAATGCGTCCCCCGAAATCCGCCGCCGTCGTTCTCACGCTCCAGCCAGGCGCGGCGGACAGAGGGGTTACGTACGCGAACCTCCTCTCCAAGGCCAAAGCCAACATCCGGCTGGCCGACCTCGGTATAGAGGGAGGTCTTCAGTTGAAGAGGGCGCGCACGGGGGCACGCATGCTGCTGGTACCAGGTGCCGACAGCGCCCCCCAGGCGAACGCCCTCGCCGAACAGTTGAGGATAGTCCTCTATCCCGAGGACGTGCGTGTCTCCAGGCCCGAGAAGACTGTGTGTCTTCGCGTCTCGGGCCTGGACGACCATACAGATGAAGACCATGTGGCCGCCGCTATCGCGCGGACCACCGGATGCTCCGCATCAAGCATCAAGGCGTCAAAGGTCCGTCCCGGAAAAGACGGGATGGGCCAGACGGTGGTGGCCTGCCCGGTGGCGGCCGCCAAGCAGCTCCTCGCTGCAAAGACGAAGCTCCTGGTGGGCTGGGCCTCCGCAACCGTCGAGGCCCTGCCCCATAGGGCCCAAAGATGCTACCGCTGCCACGAGGCTGGACATGTGGCGGCGGTATGCACTTCGGAGGTGGACCGCAGCGGGAATTGTTACCGCTGCGGACAAGCCGGGCACCTGGTGACTGGCCCCTGCTCAGCGAAGCCGCACTGTCCTGTGTGCGCTGCCGCGGGCAGGCCAGCCGGTCACCAGCTGGGCTCAAGGCCCTGCGGGGCCAAGCCCATCAGGAAGAAACGTCAGGCCAGCCGGATGGCGCCGGATAGAGTCGCGGCCGCGGCGGCAACAACACCAGCCGCCGCGGGGAGCGATAAGGAGGATAGCGCCCGTGGTTAAATCACAGCCACGGGCGGGCGGCAGCGGGCGTCGAGGTCTGGGGGATCCATTAGATCTCCGCCCGCACTAATGCCGCGAGAGGGCGCGAGAGGCAGCCGCGCGTTCCTCTCAGGGCCGGGGAAACATCATTCCCCGGCCCGAACACAGGAGAGGCCGCCTCTGTTTACGAGGCGGCCCCCCGCCCGCCGGGTCGCGGGTTATGCTCGCGCGATATACCGTGACCCGGCACTCAGGCGGATGATGGCTCCCATGAGGTTTTAGTGGGTATACCGGCAGCCGAACGTATTGATTCGGCGTCGGGGAGCCCCACACACCGGCCGCGCATGATCCCCCGCGCGGCTGACGGTGCGGCAACGCATTTCCTCATGTAAAAAAAAAAAAAAAAAAAAAAAAAAAAAGGTTTCCCCCAGGGGGTGCCGCCCTGGACTCCCCTCCCCCGTCCAGGTAGCGGTACAAGGGGATGCGTCCCCGGGGCCCCGAGCGGCCACTGTCACATTCCCCCTTCACTCCGTGACAGTGGTGTCCCACCTATCCACTCTCCAAATCCTTGTATTCCTTCCTCTTCCCTCCAAACCTCCTCCCCAAACACCCTTCCATTCCGACGCGAGGAGAGGGTGCGTGGTTCTGTCCCACGCACCCAGCACGACGTTGTGGTGGCGGCGGCACAGTGGCGGGGCGAGAGTCTCGTCACTGTGCACTACGTCGAGCGTTTCCCCGTGTGGTGTCGTGGATCACGTCTCGCGGCCACACGGGACCGCGGGGCCTGCCTTAACCGGCCGGCCCAAGTGGATGAGCACCACAATAAAAAATCCCCTAACACTTAAGCTGCGGCGCAGGGCGATCTGTTTTGAGGCCGGGGGGGTAAACCCGGTCGCTACTGCGGACCACCTAATTTTGAGACGATAAACCTGTAAATTACTCGTGGGAACAAAAATGGATGACTTAACTAAAACAAAAAACACTGACGACGTGCCTGCGAAGGGCGTAGATGACGTTAGAGGAGAGCCTGCGAAAGGCAAACACGACTCGAAAGGGCCTGTGAAAGGCGGCGAAAAAACCTTTTATTCAAGGTTCCTGTCGGCGATCTCGTCACCGGCAGTACAGCCGAGTACATCTCGAGCGAGCTCCCGCCCTGGGCAGGTTGAGCCGCTCGATGATAGCGAAGAGGAGTTCCTGTCCGATCTATCCGAGGACAGGAACCCGACGGCCCCCCCTGTTCAGGCCCCACCAAAGGCCCCGGCCCCCAAAGGTCCGGAGGGGAAGGGCAAAAGCCCGGCTGCC